>CM032228.1:255127500-255460000 GCA_019009955.1 Riptortus pedestris
TAAATAAATTCGAATATTTAAATAAATAAATTCGAATATTTAAATAAATTCCGATATTTAAATAAATTCGAATCAAAACTGTTTGTATCCTACTTTAGCTACCATATACCGATTGTATCAGTTTTAGAAATTGGTGATGATGCTGGCAGTGATGATGGTGCAAGAGTTGTTGAAATTATGGATAGAAATTGATTTTTCTGAGTGTACTTAACTTATTTTTGTAAAGCATTTGTAATAATTCTGAAATGTATTTTTTTTCTTTTATGTAAAATAACTGAAATAATTATGTATAGTATTTTATATTGATAAATAAAACAATTCGTGGTACATTATTTTTTTTTATCACTATTATTTCATTTTTTCATGTAAAATAGAACATAACTGTTACTTATTGATAAATAACTAAAAATATTTTTAAAATAAGACTTCGTAAAAAAAATTTCTCAGCAATGCCAAAATTGAGCGATCAAAGCTAAAGGAGTTTTCACTTCTACCGGCAGTCCCCTGACTGCTTATTTTTTTTTTTCTTATAACTGGTGTTTCATTCTTCCCATAGGAGTTCCATTCTAGGTAGAGTGGAATCATAGCGGTAGTTATTTATAACATAGAGAGTGCATCAATATTTGCTATTAGGGGATGATTGTAGCCTGTGTGACATCCCTTTCTAATTGATTGACAAACTGCAACGAAAATACATGTTGCTCTATAATGGTTCATCTATCCACTCGCTCTAATGCACTAGCATGGTTACTAGTATAGTTTATAATCCTGGGAGGTGGTAGGGGTGGGGAAGAGAGAGGTGGGAGAAAGAGAGAGAAACTGGGGGGGGGGGGCATGATTGAGATAGACATGAAGAGAGAGTGGGGGGAGAGAGAGAGATAGTGAGTGAGAGAGAGAGAGAGTCAGAGAGAGAGGGTTAGTATGAGGGGTGAGGGGTGACTACCCTCCTAGAACCCAGTGCCCTACTTTCGGCTGCGTGTGTGTCCCTACTCTGCCAGAAATATCAATGGCAGTTATTTTTAATTAATTTTTAACTAAGGCGACAAAGCTATTGAGTTTGTATTCGTGATGCGAGTTATGAAAATTTTCCTCACATCAATAGTAGCGGAGAAGAAATAAATGAGATGGCAAACTTATAATTATAAAATATTACCATCATCATTATGGACTAAAAACTAGCCCTATTAGTTGCAGGCACTGTGTTCTTTTAGCGGATTTCGCTTAAGGGAAATCAGCTATTGAGGTTGTACTCATGACGGAATTTTCGAAATTTTTCTTCAAATGTCCATCGATCCTACCTAGTAGATGACGAAAATGAGGTCCGTACAAAACTGTATATATATATATATATATATATATATATATATATATATATATATATATATATATATATATGTGTGTGTCTGTTACCGCTCTAGAGGTCGCAATGTTTGTTTGATTGTTACCAAACTCAACTCAATTGTATTAAACTCACGTGGGAAATCTGCGTAGTTTACGCAGCTCCTGCGTGACGGACTTTTTTTAGTAGATGACCCCTAAGAGAAATCAGCTAGTGAGGATGACGCGATTTTCGAAAAAGTTCCAGGAGATGACGAAAATCAGGTCCGTTCAAAACTGTATGCACACACACACACACACACACACACACATATATATATATATATATATATATATATATATATATATATATATATCTTCGCCCGGAATTCATTTGAGGCTGAATGATGATGGCATTTTTTTTTTGGCAAGGCTTTACTTTGCTCAATATTTTGACATTACCTGTCCCTGTGTTTTAGGGTTTATACGTGTCGTTGCTGTGGGTTTGTCAATAATACATTAATTACTTACGTAAGGTTTCACTATCCTCAATATTTTTATATTTCACGTCTCAGGTAAATGTAGTTTTTTATGTAGTAACGTAATATAGCTTATAATCATGGAAGAATTAATGGTAATTTACATATAGTTTTGATAAGTGCGATTCAATAGTTAGTTCCCCATAAAATTGTTGGTTCCCCCTTTAGTTTCTAGTGTATATCTCGTTTATATACATAACAAGTTTTATTTAGTTCGGTTGAGTCTTTTGTGCCAAATAATATTGTTGACTTCCGCTATAGGTTTTAGCGTATATCTTGTTTATACTTCGGTATACGACGAAAGTGTATATAACAAAAATTACTCTAAATAACAAAATAAATAACTTCTGTTATGTGCATATTTGCCGAAACCCCAATAGGAAACGAAATACCGCTGTTTTTAAATTCAGGCCTCCCTTACAGGAGTGGGGGGTCCTGTTCGTCTCAGAGAATATTAATATAGCCTAAAGTCTAAGATGCGTTAGTAGTAATATACATAGGAGGTTTCAAAAAATTCGGTTCAACCATTTATGCGTGAAATGGTAACAAACAAACAAACATACACGAATGAAACGAAATGCAGTTATGGTGTCTATGACATGTGAATCGAAAAGTTATCGTGAAATTTCGCAAAAAAAATCAATGTACAGACAGAGGTTACAATTTTATATATAATTTTGAACGGACCTCATTATCGTCAATTCCTGGGTAGGATTAATTGTCATTTGAGGAAGTTTTTCGAAAATCGCTTTATGAGCACGACCTCAATAGCTGAGGAAATGTTCGGATTGGTGATGATACTTTTATACTTTGGGCAAAGTATTTAACTCTCTTGCAGCAAGAGCAGATAAAGACGAGCGATGTATGTCCGTTCTGATGGAAACTATTGGCCAGTCTTTCACTATGCACAAATTAGGCGGGAAAGAGAGAGAGAGAGAGGGAGGGAGGGAGGGAGGGAGAGAGAGAGAGAGAGAGAGAGAGAGAGAGAGAGGGAGGGAGAGAGGGAGAGACAGAGAGAGACAGACAGAGAGACAGACAGAGAGTGAGGTGCTGCTGCTTTCTTCAAAATAAAAAACAATAGGTAAAAAATAATATAAATGTAAATAGGAATAATGTAATATAATTAATTGTATATAAAAATGTAACTATAGTTTAAGATTTTATTGGAGTCCCGCTGTGCAGAGGCAGCGGCATTCCAATTGCCCTAAGACTTTTGCCGACTTTTAAATATTTGCTCATCACTCCAAATTTTATTGAACTTAGGCTTGACCTAACTGCTCATTTTCTGAGTAGTAAGGACGAGCTACTGTGACCTATTAAAATTCGGGTTTCCAAATTTAAAAAAGAAATTGGAAAGAACCGGTTGTATAAAGGGCAGCCTTTAGGTAAAGCGGTGGTAAATAAGCATTTACGTTTATCTCAAAATAAATTTATATATATGTATAAAATTTTGAATGGTCCTCATTTTCGTCAACTCCTAGGTTTGATCGATGGACATTTGATGCAATTTTTCGAAAATCGCGTCGAGAATAACCTCAGTAGCTGATTTCTCTTAAAGGAAATCTGCTTAAAAAAATAGAGAAAGAGAGAGAGGGTAGACAGGGGTGCTAACCCTGTGAGAGCCGATTGGCCTAGAAACAGCCAATGGCCAACTTGATAGCTACAGTAACAAAATGGTTGCCACCCCCTCCCCTATATACACAACCCTCACCCTCGTTGGTAGGGTCCGTAGCTCACCCTTTCTTGCCATCCCAAAGCTTACGAATAAAACATTCCAGGATTAATGAGCGCAGGCCAGATATCGATTCGGAGACTAAAGAATCGACTAAATGAAATGTATGTATTTCCAGTCAGTTGAATAAAAAGTCTATTACACAAGAGCTGCGAAATGGAATAACACACTGGCTATTTCTGCCTTAGTCGGTAATCTATTTAACCAAGAATTGGAATTTAAACCGAACATGAGATGATCAGTAATTCCGATACTCAAAGTATTGGGTTAATGCAAAATTAATGCTGGTTTGAAGCATTCATTGAAAATAATCCATATCTTCACTTTAACTATATATATTTAATCTGAAGTAATTTCCGTCAGAATCAATGCAGTTTTGCCAACGTTCAACAAGTTGTTTTATTCCATCAGAAAAAAAATATAATCTGGATCCCTGGATACAATGACCTCACAAAAAGAATTTTCAATTTCATCCTTGTTTTGAAAAATAGTCTCCCTCAAAAAGTTGCCCAGATGTCGGAAAAAATGGAAGTCTGTAGGGGAGAGATCAGGTGAATAAGGTGGGTGTTGAAGAAATTCGTTGCACTACTCGTGCAGTCTTCGTAGCGTTGTTTGCGCAACTTGTGTGGTGGCATTATCATGGAGAAGGATAGGTCCCTTCCGATTCATCAATGCTGGACAAAGACGTAATTTTTGATTCATATTATCAATTTGTTGACAGTACTTGTCGGCAGTTATAGTATCGCCCCGATATAGAAACCAGTAGTGGATAACACCGCTAGTATACCAACAAACTGTGACCAGAACTTTTTTGGCTGCAGTTTGGGCTTCGGGAATGTTTTGGTTGTTCATCTTCGCCCAGCCATTCTCTACAACGCCTTCCGTTGTCGTACAAGATCTATTTTTCATCCCACGTCACAATGCGATCGAGAAATGGATCATTTTTATTGCGTGTCACAAGCATGGAACAGATTTCAAAGCGACGATTTTTTTGGAGGTCCTTTAATTGGTGTGGCACCCACTTGAACAACTTTTTTACCTTAAAAATTGCTTCCAAGTGGTGTACAACTGTGGATTGGTTCACGCCGAGTTCTACCGCTATTTCTCGGATGGTTTTGGTTGAGTCTTGTTCCACTATTGACCTCAGCTGGTCGTGGTCAAGAGCAAAATGACGGCCCCGACCTTCCTTGTCTTCGAGGTCGAAATCACCACTGCGAAACTTCTGGAACCAACGCTGCACCGTGCACTCGTTAATAGCCCCGGACCCCACACTTCATTAATATTACGAGCCGTTTGCGCTGCGCTGCGCCTTAATTTAAATTCGTAAAAATAAATTTGACGAAAATCGCACTTCGACATTTTCAATTTAAGAGCTTTGAACACACTGAACAAACGATTTTACTGATCAAATTCATGGTGAAAGAGAGGCTATTAGATAAGGTTTGTTTAGGTATAATACTGATCAATGTTAGGATTTCCTTTGTTTACACAATTGGAATTAAGATATCGCAATAGAGGAAACCTGCATTAATTTTGCATCAACCCAATAATATTCCAAGGAATAAAAGTCCGTCACGCAGGGATTGCGTAAACTAAGCAGATTTCCCCCGTGCAGTTTAACAGTAAATAAATCTACATACAACACCATCGAGAAGAAGTGAATAAATACGACCAAAGGGAGAGACCTCCCGGCGGAAAACCTCTGAAATGTAAACATACAGTTCTGTCAACTTCTATACTGAATGAAAAACATTAGTGAAATATATCTCAATATAACATAGTATTTAGATTGAAAACTATTTACTATATATAATACTGTAATTTATAATGAATCAGAATAATTTTTATCTGTTATTTATAATCTTTAATCAAATTTAAGTAGTCCAAAACTGCACCTCGTATAATAAAAGTCTCTTGAAAACAATATTTGGGATTTAAGCTTCGAATGATGTTGTTAATTACATAACCGAGTATTATTTATGTAACAGTAAAAGTGGGGGTTTGCTGAAGGCTAAAAACTGAAAAATGCAAATATCTCGGTTATTCAAGATGGGGAATAAATGTATATAACAATATTTAAAGAACATTTACTTTACTTTAAGATTGATTCTATACATGTAACTGGGATATTTCGAATTTTTGCAATTCTCCCTCTCTAACCCCCCCTTCCCCTCGTCCGATTTCAGCCATTAACGAACTTCATCTTTATTTTTACATAAAACGTGTAAATATCAATTTTGGTAACACCAAAAAAAAAAATTACGACCACTAGATCGGCTTAGACCGCTATAACATACATGTATATATATTTATTTATATATATATATATATATATATATATATATATATATATATATAAAATTGTAACCTCTGTCTGTACATTGATTTTTTTCGCGAAATTTCACGAGAACTTTTCGTTTCACATGTCAAAGATACCATAACTGCATTTGGTTTCTTTGGTGTCTGTTTGTTTGTTTGTTTGTTTATTTGTTTGTTTGTTTGTTTGTTTGTTACCTTTTCACGCATAAACGGCTTAACCGAATTTTATGAAACTTGGTATGTATATTACTACTAACCCAACTTAGACTTTAGGCTATATTAATATCCTCTGAGACGAACAGGAGTGGGGGTTATAAGGGAAGCCTGAAATTAAAAATAGCTATATTTCGTTTCCTATTGGTTTTTCGGCAAATATGAACATAACAAAAGTTGTTTATTTTGTAATTTAAAGTAACTTTTGTTATATGCACTTTTGACGTATACGGAAGCATAAATGAGTTATACGCTATAAACTAAAGCGGGAGTCCACAATTTTATTTTTCACTAAAGACTAAACCGAATTAAACCAAACTCGGTATGTGAATTAGTACTAACGCCTTCATTATAAAAAGCCATACTAACAGTTCTAGGGACGGGCAGGAGTGGGGGTTATAAGGCAGGCCTGAAATTAAAAAAAGCGATATTTCGTTTCCTATTGCTTTTTCAGCAAATATGAACATAACAAAAGTAGTTTATTTTTCTATTTAAAGTAACTTTTGTTTTATTCACTTTTGTCGTATAGAAAAGTATAAACGAGATATACACTAAAATCTAAAGCGGGAGCCAACAATTTTGTTGGGCACTAACGATTGAACCGAACTTAGCAAAACTCGGTGTGTGAATTAGCATTAATTCTTCCATGATTATAAGCTATATTAAAAATTTTAGGTTCAAAGGGGAGTGGGGATTATAAGAGAGGCTGAAATGAAAAATTCGGTTTTTCTAATTTCTATTTGTTTTTCGGCAAACCTGCACATAACAAAAGTGGTCTACTTAGTTATTTAGAGTAACTTATGTGTGCATTCACTTTTGTCGTAAAATGAAGTAAACACGGGATATACACTAAACGGGAGTCAATAATTATATTAGTACTCATTTAAGGGGTTTTAATAAATGAATACTATGACAAATGATGTTATGTTTTCGTCTTATATGATAGTTCAAAGTATGATTCGGATTAGTGAGGTATAAATCTTCGTCACCCCCTCCTCATTTATTTATTTTTCCTAGAAAATAGCTTTGTTATTTATTTTCAATGGAAATATAAACTATAAGAGCATTTCCATTATTTAATTTGTATAATGTACCTCGATGTTATTGAAACAAATATGTGCTATCATAATAATTAAACGTTAATGGTAATGTCATTATGACAAAAAACAATATGCGTATATGATATGATATTTTCAGGGTACCTCTATTATTTAATTCCATCCAGTAGATAAATTATTAAAATAATGTTTTGAATCAATAATTTAAGTAGAAGAATTTTGAGAAGTCTCATCGGGAGCGGAAGATGAATGGAGCCTTACTAGATAATTGAGTTTACTAATTTCCCGTCTGGCATTACTGAAAGTAGTTTCCAGTGTGATTCACTATTACAAATATAATCTTACGTGCAAAAACTTTGCCTAATATTATATGAGCTCGGATTGGCTTTTGAAAGGAAATATGTTCATTATAGATGATATTTAATTGTAATAAATGCTACCCATGATTATGGTTTGAATTACGAGAATTGAAAAAAGGTGAGTCAAAAAGTGTAAAGGGATAGATTAGGAACATATTTTTCATTTATTCTTCAAAACTAAAATTTCTATTATATCAATCCCCTGAAGTTACTCTTCAGGGTTGGCTATTTCGGAAAACCATTACGTCTTGGATGGAAGTGTAATTGTACACATTGAAGTCTTGCTATCAAAATACCATCATTAGTAAGTCAACAATGATTTCCCGGGCATCGCCGGGTACCTTAGCTAGTATATATATATATATATATATATATATATATATATATATATATATATATATATATATATAAAATTGTAACCTCTGTCTGTACATTGATTTTTTTCTTGAAATTTCACGATATTTTTTCGTTTCAAATGTCCACCACACCATAACTGCATTTTGTTTCTTTGGTGTCTGTTTGTTTGTTTATTTTTTTGTTTGTTTGTTACCTTTTCACCCAAAAAGGCTGAACCGAATTTTATGAAACTTGGTATGTATATTACTACTAGCCCAACTTAGACTTTAGGCTATATTAATATTCTCTAAGACAAACAGGAGTGGGGGTTATAAGGGAGGCCTGAAATTAAAAATAGCAATATTTCGTTTCATATTGGTTTTTCGGCAAATATGAATATAACAAAAGTTGTTTATTCTGTTATTTAGAGTAACTTTTATAATATGCACTTTGGCCATATACGGAAGTATAAATGCGTTATAGGCTAAAAACTATAGCGGGAGTCCACAATTTTATTTGGCACAAAAGACTCAACCGAACTAAACCAAACTCGGTATGTGAATTAGTACTAACGCCTTCCTTATAATAAGCCATACTAACATTTCTAGGGACGGGCAGGAGTGGGGGTAATAAGGGAGGCCTGAAATTAATAATAGTGATTTCCTATTGGGGTTTCAGCTAATATGCACATAACAAAAGTTGTTTATTTTGTTATTTAGAGAAATTTGCTCAACGCTTCTTTCAGCCTCAAATGAATTCCCGAGCGAAGCCGGGTATCTGAGCTAGTATATATATATATATATATATATATATATATATATATATATATATATAATTATTAACGAACCTCATTTTTGCCCTTTAGGTAGGATCGATGGACATTTGTGGAATTTTTCTAAAATCTCGTCATGAGTACGATCTCAATAGCTGAATTCCCTTAAGAGAAATCTACACGAGACATGGCTAAATATACCACGATTCATCATAACATAAATTGACTATTTGTTATTACAATGTCTTATTAGCACTCTGCCCGAATGTGTTAAATCCATTAAAAAAGAAAGAAAGAACTACAAGTCTTTAGGGTATTATAATGCAAAAGGTGATTACTATAAAAAAATAAACAACTCTCCCTCACCAAAAAAAAACGAATATTCGTCATATAAATCGGTCAAAAATAAATTGTGAAGTTTTATTGCCTTTTTAAGACGCGATACTTTCACTCTCATATTTATAAATTAAAAAAGGCCTAGGTTCTGACACTATACATAAGTCCAGTACCAGAGAATGGACGACATGAGTAACAAATCTTACAGCTTACATCAATACATACCAAATATAACTACAACACAATTAGGAGTCACCATCACAAATGCACACAATTTCTAACGGAACATGGATAGACAGGACATTATTTATTTCATAAAATTGCAAATATCTCGGTTAATATGCAAGATAGAGAAGAAATATATATAAAAATATTTATAGTAAATTAAATTTCCAATAAGATTGATTCTGTGCAATATTTCGATCTGACGTATAGTAACGGAAAAATTTCAAATTTTAGAAAATCCTCCCCTCTAAACCCCCCCCCCTCCCACTGGTCCGATTTCAGCGACAGAGGTTACAATTTTATATATATATATATATATATATATATATATATATATATATATATATGTATATATATATAAAATTGAGTTTTCCCAAAACACCAACGATTGTACCACGGAGATGAAGAATATGAACTACGCTGTTGTTTATTAGCAGATTTCCCGCGATTTTCAAAATTTTTCTTCAGATGTCCATCGATCCTACCCAGGAGATGACGGAAATGAGGCCCATTCAAAACTGTACATATATGTGTGTGTGTGTGTGTGTGTGTGTGTGTGTGTGTGTGTGTGTGTGTGTGTGTGTGTGTGTGTGTGTGTGTATTTGTCTGTTAGCGCTCTAGCGGTTGCAATTTTTGTTTCATCGTTACCAAACTCGATATTTAGTCTTTGATATAGAAAGAATGATCAAGTTCGTTAACTGTTGAAAACGGACCATGTGCCCACACGAGGGGGGGGGTGGGGGGGGGGGTTTAGAGGGGGAGAATTTTGAAAATTCGAAATATCTCCGTTACTATGAGTCGCATCGAAAAGGAGTATAGGAAAGCTCTTATTGCAAATTACATTTACTGTAAATATTGTTATATACTTTATTCTCTATTTTGAATACTAACTGAGATATTTGAATTTTTCAGTTTTCACCAAACCCCCACTTCTACTTGTGCCACATAAACAATACTCTGTTATATAATAAATCATATTATTCTAAGCTAAATACCAAATACTGTTTTCCAGAGACCTTTATTGTACGAGATACATGCAAATATGTTCGTGTGCCACCCCGTCTAAAATTCTTGGAATTCTAAAATTTGATTGATTGAGATAAAAATTATTCTGACACATTATAAATTACAGTACTAGATATAGTAAATAGTTTTCAATAAAATTAATATTTTATATTGAGAGATATTTCAGTAATTGTTTTCCTTTCCAGGGAAGAATATTTCTATATGTTCAGCTAGCACAGGTTGGCAGACCTGTTTGCTTGCAACTCAGACGTTTTCCGTTGATAGGTTATTCAAAGCGACTGAAATATTACTAATTGCCGTTTTTAGCAGATTTCCCTTAAGGGAAATCAGCTATTGAGGTTGTACTCATGACGGAATTTTCGACATTTTTCTTCAATTGTCCATGAATCCTACCTAGTATATGACGAAAATGAGGTCCCGTTCAAAACTGTATATATATATATCTATATATATATATATATATATATATATATATATATATATATATATATATATATATATATATTTGTCTGTTACCGCTCTAGCGGTCGCAATTTTTGTTTGATCCTTACCAAACTTCATATTTAAGCGTTTTATGTAAAAAGAAAGATTAAGTTCGTTAACGGCTGAAATCGGACCAGTGGGAGGGAGGGTTTAGAGGGGAGGAGTTTCGAAAAATCGAAATAACTCCGTGACTATACGTCGGATCAAAAGATTGTATAGAACCAATCTTATTGCAAATTAAATTTACTATAAATATTGTTATATACATTAATTCTCTATCTTGAATATTAACCGAGATATTTGCATTTGTATTCTGCGTGTCACCAATAGGCTATGTTCGGAGTTTCCGACGAGAGCTCTGGCGGCCGTTTCCATAACTATCGTCCCTCGTGAATAGGTTTAGAGGTTAGGTTAACTGTTTTTTGGGCTAGAAACTACTGGGTTATTACGCCCTAAATAATGTTTTTTAGGTTTAGAGGTTTCTTACTACTACAGTTGTTATTAGGCAGATTTCTCTATTGTAAACCTTCACGTAGGAAATCTGATTAGTTTACGCAGCCCCTGCGTAACGAACTTTTATATGCACAGATAGTTATTAACAGATGTGTGCATATGCATGACCATATGACTATATATTTGAGCATGATAGGTTTTTGTAGCTGAGGGTGTGTAGTTTGCAGTCCTTCCCGATCAATAATCTATTCGCGCGGATTAACAGACACTCGGCACAAGCTGTCTATACAATCCTAGCAGCTCCTCTCATCTTTGTAGAAACATTTTAATTCAACTTTATTTACTTTCGTGTGTATATATGTATGTGTGTGTGTGTTGGAATTGCAACTTTAGCAACTCATAGTTTTCATGGTCTTCAGTAAAAATATATTATTAAGTCCGTCACGCAGGGGCTGCGTGAACTAAGCAGATTTCCCAAGTGAAGTTTTACAATAGAGAAATTTCACGAGAGCCGAGCAGTTACAAAAACGGCAGAACGAACTTTTGGCGGGAAACTCACTCTCGTCCGTTAGCCGCCCAGATTTGATAAAAATGCAAATATCTTGGTTAATATTCAAGATAGAGAATAAATGCATATGACAAAATTTATAGTATATTTTATTTGCAATAAGATTGCTTTTATACAATTTTTCGATCCGACGTATAGTATCGGAGAAATTCGAATTTTCAAAAATCCCCCCCTCCTACTGGTCCGATTTCAGACGTTAACGAACTTAATCTTTCTTTTTACATAAAACGACTAAATATCGAGTTTGGTAACGATCAAACAAAAATTGCGACCGCTAGAGCGGTAACAGACAAATATATAAATATATATATATATATATATATATATATATATATATATATATATATATATATATATATATGGGGGGGAGGGATAGAGAAGGGAGAATTTGAAAATTCAAAACATCTCCTTAACTAGTTCTTGTCTTGTTGAGCTATTTATGTTTTAAAATTGATGTTCTATTCGTTTTCCCTTAACTCAATTATTAAACGAGTTATTAGTACTTTCATGTTTACTAGTGTGCCATACCTGCACGTATATAACAGTGTGTGTGTGTGTGTGTGTGTGTGTGTGTGTAATGCAAATATGCACATAACAAAAGTTGTTTATTTTGTTGTTTAGAGAAACTTTTGTTAGATACACTATAGTCGTATACCGAAGTTTAAAGGCGTTATACGCTAAAAATTATCAAAAAAGACCCAACCGAACTAAACAAAACACTCGGTATGTGTATTGGCACTAACGCCTTCCTTATAAAATGCAATACCAACATTTCTAGGGACGGGCAGGAGTGGGGGTTATAAGGGAGGCCTGAAATAAAAATTCGCGATATTTCATTGTCTATTTGTTTTTCGACAAACATGCACATAACAAAAGTTGTTTACTTTGTTATTTAGATTAACTTTTGTTTTATACATTTCTCCATGAACAATGTGTGGAGCAAGTAATTTGCGTAGAAATATTGATATGCTCAACAATTCATTCCAATTTGAACTATCAGGTACCTCACCTGGAAAATTAATTCAAATCTACGTTAAAATGTTGTCCTTAATAACTGAAATCTATGCATAATGCACAGGATACGAGAAATATGACAATATGGAGGACAGTGAAGACTTACATAAAAAATTAATTTTATTATTAACAAATGCCAACAACGGGTATTAATCCTAAACAGTGGGACGGGTAAATGTCAAAATATTGTGCAAAGTAAAGCCTTGCCAAAAACCATCACCATTTAGCCTCAAATCAATTCCCGGGCGAAGCCGGGTATTTGAGCTAGTATATATATATACATATTCGTCATCTACATAAAAAGGTTGATAACTTTATTTTTTTGTTTTCTTAAAATAGCTTGTTTCCCTTACGGGAAATCGGCTAAAACCGAATTTTATAAATATATAAATTTCACGATTGGATGATTAAAAAAATAAGTAAAAAATAAGAAATAACTCTATCAGAGATAAGGTGTGGAGCCGTTACACTCGACGATGTGACAGCTGTTACAAAATATTTTCATAGGAGGCATGTAGTGTATCGAAGGTCATTGCACTCTGGAATATCTACCAGCTCTGCTCGCAGCTATCTCTCTCTCTTCTACACCGACGGCTGCGTGCTCACTAGCTCTAGTAGCGCATTTCCCTTAACGGTCATCTCCTATTGAGGTTCCTACTTGGATTTATTCTACCGTCCATTAAACCTGAGTAAGAGTTGTCAAGAAAGTCCGTCACGCAGGGGCTGCGTAAACTAAGCAGATTTCCTTTGTACTGCTACAACACACTTGTAATCTCATCTCCCCACAAATTCTCTACTCTTTCTACGTAAAAAAAAAAGCGGGAGTCGAGGAGGATACTGTAGGATTAAAAAGAAGAAAGTAAGAGTAGCTAGCTCAATATATGAGATACAAAAAAATGCATAGAATAACAGTTATAGATCATCAATAGCTTAAGATTGGTTCTACAGTAATTTACGGTCCGGTTCTCTATATCGGACATATTTGTGAATTTTTTATACCCACCCCCCCATTAAATAATTTGATATTAGAATAACATGTAGCCCATGTATATACGTATATAACATATATATATATATATACTAGCAGACCCGGCCACGCGTTGCTGTGGCTAAAATTGTTGTTATATTACATTGTAGTATACATTTTAAGAGTAACGGTAGGAGAACATCAGTCACGAGGTTCACTATGCTTTTTACATAGATGGTATTTGTAAAATAATATGGTGACCTCCATGACAGATTTTCTACGACTAAAACCCTTTAGTACAATGAAATTATTTACGAACCAAGACGGAAATGTTGAAGTTGGTACACAAATTCAAGGGATTAGGATTTGAAGGGGAAGGACGTTGAACACGATTGATTAAAATTTTCTTACAGTTTATATTAAGCAGAAATCAATACAAAAGAATTAATTTTTAAATTTATTATTTCCATTTAATTTTGTAACGAATGAGCATATTACAAAGTTGTTAGTGAATAACATATGACATTTAAACTGTTACCATAGCAGTGCCATCTATTGATTACTTAATCCAGTCGAAAAGTATCGACATCTGTTAGAATCTTTTGGAGTTGACAGACAATTGTGACTGTCAATTAATTATAGACAAATAATTTGCAATAAAATAAAATTGCGACTATAATTAAAGATCTAAGTTATCCTATCTCTCAAGTTGGACCTGACTGCTCACGGTGTACCAATTTAATTTAAAATCGGTTAAGTAGTTTAGGAGTCCATCGCGGACAAACATCGTGACAGGAGATTTATTTATATTAAGATATATATATATATATATATATATATATATATATATATATATATATATATATATGTTCCTCTGTCAAAAATTGAAGTGGTCATACTTCAGTAGACGATTCCTGCCAATTTTAAAAAAGTCCGTCACGCAGGTACTGCGTTAACTAAGCAGATTTCCCACGTGCCTCACGTTTTTGCATTTATTTCAAAAATCAAAAGTTCAATGATAACAATATTTGGTATTTGAGATTGAAATAAAATGCTTCATAACATAATAGAATATTGTTAATATGAGATGAGTAGGAATGGGGGGTTTACTGAAGACTAAAAAACTAAAAAATGAAAATATCTCAGTTAGTAATCAAGACAGGGGAAAAATGTGTATTACAAGATTTATAGACCATTAAATTTGCAATAATATTGGTTCTATACAATTTTTCGGATCGACGCATAATAACGGAGATATTAAGAATTGTCGAAATTCTCCCTCTCTAACCCCCCCCTCCCCCTGATTCGATATCAGCCGTTAACGAACTCGATCTGTCTTTTTGTATAAAACGATTATATATCAAGTTTGGTAACGATAAACCAAAAATTGCGACCGCTAGAGCGGCAACAGACAAATATATATATATATATATATATATATATATATATATATATATATATATATATATATCATTTTCGTCATGTCCTAACATCGCGTCATGAGTACGACCTCAATAGCTGATTTCCCTGCCAGAAATATAAACTGCTCAAAAGTGAATAGGGATATTGGCTGTTTTGTGGTATGTATGGGGCCTAGCATATTTTTTTTTTATTATTATAAATATTATTAATAGTTATTGTCTTTTTCCCCCATAAAAAAGAAATTTAATTAAGATCGATTTAATTAAAATTAATAGGATAAGAAAAAATAACCAATATCCCTATTCATTTTTGAGCAGTATATATGTATTTGTCGGTTACCGCTCTTACCCTAGCAATTTGTGCCGTATCGTTACCAAATTTGATACATAGGCGTTTTATGTAAAACTAAAGGTCAAGTTCGTTAACGGTGGAAATCTGGTTGGGGGGAGGGGAAGTTTAGAGTGATCAATTACGACTTTTGTCTCGAAAATTTTTATTGTTAAAATGCTGAAGTCGGGCATGGAATATTGGAGGTTTAGAGGCAAAGGAGCTGCTGGCTCCCTTTGGACTTTTCGGACTTAAACTAAATTTCCCAAATATTGCACTTTTATGCTTAGCCGTGCTCGGTGAGCTAGGATAAGCTATCTGTCCCAATTTATCTGTTCAAAATTTTATATCTCTTATTAAATGGAGACCGCTGGTATGGGGAAACCTAAAGGTACAGCGGGGGCAGAGGTGGGAAAAATAAAGTCCGTGAGGCAGGGGCTGCGTAAACTAAGCAGATTTCCCACGTGAAGTTTTACAATAGGGAAATCTGCCTAATAACAACTGTAGTAGTAAGAAACCTCTAAACCTATAACATTATTTAGGGCGTAACAACCCAGTAGTTTCTAGCCCCAAAAAACAGTTGACCTAACCTCTAAACCTATTCACGAGGGGCGAAGTTATAGAAACGGCCGCCAGAGCTCTCGCCGGAAAGTTCGAACAGCCTACTGGTGACCAGTATCACGCAGAATACAAATGCAAATATCTCGGTTAATATTCAAGATACAGAATAAATGAATAGAACAATATTTATAGTAAATTTAATTTGCAATAAGATTTATTCTATACAATTTTTCGATCCGACGCATAATAACGGAGATATTTTGAATTTTCAAGAATCCCCCTCTAAATCCCCCTCCCACTGGTCCGATTTCAGCCATTAACGAACTTGATCTTCCTTTTTACATAAAACGATTAAATTCCGAGTTTGGTAAAGATCAAACAACAATTGCGACCGCTAGAGCGTTAACAGACAAATATATATATATATATATATATATATATATATATATATATATATATATATATATATATATAATTTTGAACGGACCTCATTTTCGTCATCTCCTGGGTAGGATCGATGGACATTTGAAGAACTTTTTGGAAACTCGCATCATGAGTACGACCTCAATAGCTGATTTCCCTTAAGGGAAATCTGCTAAAAAGAAAAAAAAATGGGTTTAGAGGGGGGAAATATTTTCGTATATTCAAAATAGTTTCGTTATTATGAGTCGAATCCTAATCTTGTTAAAATATTGATGGATTACAATAGTTGTTGTATGTATTTTTTCGTAACTCAAATATTACGCGAGTTATTCGTACTTTCTTGTGACCCCCCCCCCTTTTACTCAACAGCTTTTTACATAGAAATAGAGATTGTTTCGCGAGACGAGAGTATGTTGTACCAGTATGCTGGAAATCTGCTTAGTTGACGCTGCCCCTGCGTGACGGACTTTTTGCACAATGGAAGGCAGGTGAATCAGGCCGAAACTAGGTCAAAGGGAGGGGCAAAACCGATATTTCCGTTGGAACCTGAATCCGAAATTATTTGCCATTACAAAACTTAAAACATAAAATCCATTCTCGTGATTATTCTTTTTAATAAATGGTTAATTTTCAAATAGGCTGCAATATTTTTTGGCATAAAATAAAATAATTTTTTTTTTAAATTCTTCGGAAGGGAGAAAAATAGCTAGTAGTATTCTAGAATGTTTCCAAATTGGAATGGTCCAAGCAAGGAGCAAATGGTCTAAATATAAACCACTACTGACTATGGACTTCATTGACACTGGAATTTATTCATCAGCTTCAGTCAACTTGGAGCAATAATGGCTTTTCATTGTAGTCAAAAGAAGAGAAATAGCCGTAACCTATTCCTAAGGTCAAAGGTCAAACAAGACAATTTCTGCCAATTTCAATTGTGACTAAATGTCGGAACGATATGAAAAAAATAAAATCGGAAGGGATGGCAAAAAAGAAAGAAGAATATATATATATATATATAATTGTACTGTATGTGTGTATGCAGCCTAAACGGCTGGACCGATTTGAATGAATTTTTTTGTATGCGTTTGGGTGACGCCCTGGATGCTTCAGACTCACAAATCAGCACGGCAGATGGATCAGGAGTTTATTTTGTTATTTAGAGTAACTTTCGTTATATACACTTTTTTCGTATACCGAATTATAAACGAGATATACGCTAAAACCTATAACGGAAGTGAAAAATTTTATTTGACAGCCAAGACTCAACCGAACTAAACAAAACTCGGTATGTGTATTAGCACTAATGTCTTCATTATAATAAGACATACCAACATTTCTAGGGACGGGCAGGAGTGGGGGTTGTAAGGTAGGCCTGAATTTAAAAATAGCGATATTTCGTTTTTCTGCAAATATGCACATGACAAAAGTAGTTTATTTCTTTTTATTTGAAGTACCTTTTATGATATTCACTTTTGTCTTATAACAAAGTATAAACGAGATATACACTAAAACTTTAGCGGGAGCCAACAATTTTATTGGGCACTAACGATTAAAACGAACTTAACAAAACTCGGTATGTCAATTAGCATTAATTCTTCCATGATTATAAGCTATATTAAAATGTTTAGATTCGAACAGGAGTGGGGGTTATAAGGGAGGCCTGAAATAATTATTCGCGATATTTCATTGTCTATTTGTTTTTCGACAAATGTGCACATAACAAAAGTTGTTTACTTTGTTAAGAGTAACTTTTGTTTTATACATTTTTTTCGGAAACAATGTGTGAAGAAAGTAATTTGATATAATATTGATTATTAATATTGATATGCTCAACAATTATTTCCAATTTGAGCTAGCAGATACCTAACCTAGAAAAATTTATTCAAATCTATGTTAATATTTTGTCCATAATAATTCAAATCTATGCATTATGCACAGGACACGGGAAGTATGGCACTATGGAGGACATATAGTCTTACATAAAAAATTAATTTATTATTAAAAGTTAATTTTTATTACCAAAACCACAGCAACGACGGGTATAAACCCTATACACTGGATTGGTAAATGTCAAAATATTGTGCAAAGTAAAGCCTTGGCAAAAAAAATAGCTTCTCCATTCACCCTCAAATTAATTCCAGGGCGAAGCCGGGTATTTGAGCTCGTATATGTGTGTGTATATATATACGGAACTCATTTTCTTCATCTCCTGGGTAGAATCGATGGACATTTGAGGATATTTTTTAAAACTCGTGTCATGAGTACGACCTCAATAGCTGATTTCCCTTAAGGGAAATGTGCTAAAAGAAGAGAAGTTAAATTTTGTAAAACAAATTCAATTTTTGAAGTGAAAACTTCTTTAGGCACGTTGTGCACCCCGTAAGGAAGCATTTGCGGGAGAGGAAAAAAGTATGAAATTGCGACACCGACACCGCCACCGCTAGTACTCAACTCAAAGCTAAAGGAGCTTCTTTTCTTCATAACTCCTGAACCAAATTAGCTAGAATTTTCGTTCGCATACCATTTTAAAGAGGACAAAATCAGCATCATTTCGTTCACAGATACTATGTATCTACCATTTTTACTTTCATAGATATTTTAATCCAAAGTTTAAATAAATTCGAATATTTAAATAAATTCCGATATTTAAATAAATTCGAATCAAAACTGTTTGTATCCTACTTTAGCTACCATATACCGATTGTATCAGTTTTAGAAATTGGTGATGATGCTGGCAGTGATGATGGTGCAAGAGTTGTTGAAATTATGGATAGAAATTGATTTTTCTGAGTGTACTTAACTTATTTTTGTAAAGCATTTGTAATAATTCTGAAATGTAATTTTTTTCTTTTATGTAAAATAACTGAAATAATTATGTATAGTATTTTATATTGATAAATAAAACAATTCGTGGCACATTATTTTTTTTTATCACTATTATTTTTGTCATTTCATTTTTTCATGTAAAATAAAACATAATTGTTACTTATTGATAAATAACTAAAAATATTTTTAAAATAAGACTTCGTAAAAAAAAATTCTCAGCAATGCCAAAATTGAGCGATCAAAGCTAAAGGAGTTTTCACTTCTACCGGCAGTCCCCTGACTGCTATTTTTTTTAAGGTGGTTTAGTGCATTGTCGATATGTGTATGTATTCAATGTTCCTGCAGTTAGTCAGTAGGTGTTGTATGGTTAATGGTCCATGGCATGTTCTGCAGAGAGCTATTTCTCTTCTCGTCATCAGCTATGAGTGGGTTCAATGTGAGTGTCCTATCCTAAGTCTCGTTAGTACAACTTGGTCTCGTCTATTGTCACCTCTCCTGGATGGCCACTCCCTTATAAAAGGCTTTATTTTCTGATGTTCTATGCCAATATTTTTGCCATTCATTTAATGTTGTCTGTTGTTGTGGTAGGGTCAGTAAGTTAAAGCCAGATGATTGCCTTAGGCTAGCATGTTTGGCGAGTTTGTCCACGTCGTTTGTACGTCCAATGTTTTCATCTCCTCGAACCCACAACATTGGCACTTTTGTCATTAGTTTCGAAATTTGTTCTAGGACTTGAATAATTAAGGGATGAGTGCTGTTAATTTTTTTTTTTGTAGGAAAGTAAACAACTTAATGAATTAAAGTATATAGTAATGTGACGTGTTGTAGTCTGCAAGTGTGACAGTCCCACGAGTACGGCATGCAATTCGGCTGTGTATATATATATATATATATATATATATATATATATATATATACCTTCAGATATACATTGATAATGAAAAGGAAAGCGTTTCATTAGAGTTGTTACTATGTTGTTTATTAGAAGCCTTGAACAGTTAAACAACACGTTTTATTTCCTTATGCGTTTAATTGACTGTACGAATAACATAAAGGTTTGAATCTATAACGCTTGTGTACTAAATATTTTTAAAACGGGTTTATTACTTATAAGCATTATTATAAGAGGTATTAAGTTTATTACTACTTTTACATAAGACTCCTTAGTTTATAAAAGTGTTAAAAGAACTTACTCAAGCGCACTAACTATGCAAAGACAGTGATTCATAGCTAAGGAGATTTAGTATATATTTATATATTTGACTAATATCTGATTAATCATAAAACCATACAGGTGACTTCTAGCATTATACTAATCCCCACTAACACCAATTTGACCAGACTCCATGGCGATACTCAAGATATAAGTCAATAAATCAAATCTATTAATCTACAACTTAATCCTTTGTGGTATTATTGATTGTTGAATTTCATCTTACTATTTTCATTAAAAAATTATTCCATTATCATAAATCTGAATGAGAGTTATTCTGATATGAAACGAATACTTGTATTTACTACAACTTACTCGTATTTGGTATTGTTGACTGCAAAACTTCATCTTACTATTTTTACTACAAGTTATTAATTACATTATCAATTATATGGAAACAAGTTATTCTAATAAAAAATTATTTAACACGAGTTGCTCCACTATAAACTAATTTACTAATACTAATATATCTGGATAAAAGTTATTCTAATATCCAATTATTATTATCGCGCGTAACTCCATTTTGAAATTATTTACTACAATTTATTGGATTGTTATTCATTAATGCCTGATTCTATTATCGAATGTTTTACCATATGTCATTCCATTTTCATCTATCTTTAATAAAAGTTATTCTAATATCAAATAATTTAGTGCGAGTTACTCAATTCTCAAATTATTAACTACAAGTTATTACATTATCAAATTATTAATGCAAGGTTCCACTATAGAATGTTTTACTACAAGTTATTGCATTATCATATTTCGGGATACAAGTTATTCTAATATCAAATAATTTAATACGAGTTACTCCATTCTCAAATTATTTGCTACAAGTTATTGCATTATCATTTTTCGGGATACAAGTTATTCTAATATCAAATAATTTAATACGAGTTACTTCATTCTCAAATTATTTGCTACAAGTTATTGCAATATCATATTTTGGGGTACAAGTTATTCTAATATCAAATAATTTAATACGAGTTACTCCATTCTCAAATTATTTGCTACAAGTTATTGCATTATCATATTTCGGGATACAAGTTATTCTAATATCAAATAATTTAATACGAGTTACTCAATTCTCAAATTATTAACTACAAGTTATTACATTATCATTTTTCGGGATACAAGTTATTCTAATATCAAATAATTTAATACGAGTTACTTCATTCTCAAATTATTAACTACAAGTTATTGCATTATCATATTTCGGGATACACGTTATTCTAATATCAAATAATTTAATACGAGTTACTCCATTCTCAAATTATTTGCTACAAGTTATTGCATTATCATATTTCGGGATACAAGTTATTCTAATATCAAATAATTTAATACGAGTTACTCCATTCTCAAATTATTTGCTACAAGTTATTGCATTATCATATTTCGGGATACAATTTATTCTAATATCAAATAATTTAATGCGAGTTACTCAATTCTCAAATTATTTACTACAAGTTATTACATTATCAAATTATTAATTCAAGGTTCCATTGTCGGATGTTTTACGTCAAGTTATTCCATTATCATTTAACTGGATAAAAATTATTCTAATACCAAATTTAACAAAAATATTACACTACTTACTCCAAATGAGGAAGATTCGTACGTTTGGCAGTACTTATAAATGCGAACAGTTCTTTTCAATGATGAAAGTTATTAAATCAAAACATCGTACAAGGCTGACTGACGATAATTTGGAAAATAATCCAAACATCGATGGATTAGTTTCCCAAATTCAAGCTCAAGTGTCTCATTGATTTCGGTGTCGCTATTTAACTTTAGTTGTTTGTAATAATTCCAAATTTTACGATTTAAGTATAATGTTGTACATATTTTTTTTTTCATTTCATTTTGTTATTTTCATAAATTGTATTATAATTACATTGTCGTATAATTTTATGTCTGACACCTATCGTTAAAAATTATGAACACTACTTTATAAAGCGGCCGGCGAACATATTTGCACACTAAAGTTATTCTAATAATAGATTATTTAATGTGAGTTACTCCATTATGAACTTATTTGGAACAAATTATTTTTTTACGAAATTATTAATGCAAGATGCCATTATCTACTATTGAATTACCGTATTCTTGGCACACCAAGTTATAACAGATATTTTTATTTGAGTTATTCCATTTCTAATTGTTAACCAGAAGATTCCAACGTTGAAGTATTTACTACAACTAACTCTTTTATGATATTATTGACTTCAAGATTTCAGCATCCTATTTTTATTGCAGGATATAACAATATCATTTCACTGGGGACAAAGTATTCTATTATCAAACTACTTACTAGAAATGATTTCATTAAAAAAATTCTTAACAATTAAAAATGATTTTGTGTTGTTCTTTTAAGTATAATATTTTGATATGTTTTACTGGTCCTCCAGAATATTTAACACTCCTTAATTTAAATTAAGTGTCGATGGGCATTTCAAGGCATTTTTCGAAAATCGCGTCATGAATATAACCTTAATAGCTAATTTCCCTCAAGGGAAATCTGCAAATAAAACATGTCAACAAATTATATGTGTGTATATATATATATATATATGTATATATAAGATCATATTACGAAGAAATAATGAATTTATTTTCTGTAAAAAGTTAATCAACGTAATACGACCTTATGGGAGCCCTCGGGTTAAGACCCAAGTATTAATTGGCCAACCTAGCAGGATGGGTTCGATTTCACTGAGGTCAAAAGGAATTTATTTATTGCCAAACTAATTAAAGAAAATCTCCAGACCTCCTCCGGCTTCAATACGGGAGCTAATCAATAGATGACCCGTTACGATTAACTCTACTACCATGAACTGTATCTTAATTTTATATATATATACACACACACGCGTGTGTGTGTGTTTTCATGACTCTCAGGGAACATTTTACGTAATAATGAATAATACATAAATTAAAAAAAACTGCATGCTTTTAGGTCTGCTACGAATTTGAAGTTTTTTCGACCACATATAAATAATATTTCAAAACATCTTTAAGTGCTTGTATTCTTCTATTATTCTTATTACATAACAATAATAGAAGAATACAATATCAGGGAAGCAGTTAGTTTTCTTATAAGCTACAAAAAAAAATTGTTTCCATTTTAGGAGGCACACCGAGGCGGCTGCTCCGTCAGTAAAACCGCGTAATGAAACATCCGTCACGCAGGGGCTGCGTTAACTAAGCAGATTTCCCACGTGCGTCACGTATTTAGATTTATTGTATAATATAACAAAACGTAAAAGTTCAATAAGAAAAATATTTGGTATTTTCACTTCAAATAAAGTGCTTCCTAATATAATAGTTTATTGTAAATATGGCGTGAGTAGGGGCGGGGTTTACTGAAGGCCGAAAAATGAAAAATTCGAATTCTTTATTCTAAGCTTAGATACCAAATGTAGTTTTCAAGAGATCTTTATTATATGAGATACATGCAAAAACTTTGATCTCCCCATCTTTAGTTTTTGGACTACTAAAATTTGATCAGGATTCCGGCTGAAATCTTGTAGGCAATTTATATTTTCACAACAGAAAGCGTGACTTTGTATAAGAAAATTCGTTGTATTATTTGAATTTAATACTTAAAAATATCACTCTGAGGTACAATAAATGACAACTGAAATTCAATAAGGAGTTGTTTTTTAAACTTGGTTTACTTCAATAAATACTATTCCAGGGAATTATTTACAATTTGTTTTCGCCGTTTTAAAATATTATGCGTTGGTCTAAAAAAGGAAACCTTCAAGAATTGCAATTAACTTCTGCCTAGGTAACAAAAAAAAAAATGTTAAAAGTAACGATTAACATTTAGTGATTTCTCAATAAAATTTAAAACTAAAGTTTCATTCAGAATTGCAGTTTGTGAAATGATAAATAATTTGTTTTTTCAGAATTTACTTTCTATTACTTTTTCAGGAAATTCTTCTTCTTTTTTTTTTAATGATACTTATTAAATTAAAAAAATTCGGTAAACCTAGAGTGGCGAGTTCGATTCTTGCCTGGGCGAAGGAAATTATTTAGTGACGAAATTCATTAAATAACGTCCTAAAATCCCACCCTGGCTAGAAAAGGGTGGTAACCTGTAGATAACCCGTCCCAATTAGCCTAAGTTGCAAAAAGTGGCCGTTAATAAATAATAATAATAAAAAATTCGGTTACGCGGAGGTCTGCGTGAGATAATCAGATTTCCCACGAGTGCCACGTATTTGCATTTATCTCAAAAAGTTAAAAAAAAATGTTCAGTGAGAACAATATTTGGTATTTACGCTTCAAATAATGTGCCTCTAAATATAACATCTTATTGTTAATATGACATGAGTAGGAGTGGGGGTTTACTGAAGCCCAATACTGAAAAATGCAAATATCTCGGTTAATAATCAAGATTATAAAAAAAACGTATATAACAATTTTTATAGAACATTTAATTTGCAATAACATTTGTTCTATACACTTTTTTGATCAGACCTATAATAAGGAATATATCTATAATTCTCGAAATGCTTCCCCTCCAAACAAACCCTCTCTTCAGTCCGATTTCAGCCGTTAACGAACTTGATATTTTTTTTTACCTAAAATGCTTTCATATCGAATTAGGTAACGATTAAACGAAAAATTGCGACCAGTAGAGGCAGTAACAGATATATATAACCTCATTTTCGTCATCTAGTAGGTAGGATACAATGGATATTTGAAGAAATTTTTCGAAAATCGCGTAATGAGTAGAACTTTAATAGCTGATTTCCCCCAAGGGAAATCTGCTAAAATAGTTCCTTAAGGGTTGTAATAAAAGTGTTTTATAACCATAAAATACAGCCAAATGTTATGCTAAAGAATTATTCGACCATAAATTTCACTGAGACACTATATATAACTGTTATCCGGAATTTAATCGTGTTATTTAGCACATTATTAACTTAGTTAAAAGTAAGCATAAAGGAGATTAATAATAGGACGAAAGAAGTGCAAGTTTGAAATAGCTTATTATGTAATGCATATTTTACGCGGGGGTTAATGAATTTCAGTCTGACCTTGACGAATTGTGACAAAAATAATTAGAAATGTCTCTATTTTGATAAGAAGGAGTTTTATATTGATAACAGCGTTGGTATTTACTTTGGAGGGCCGAGTTTTAAAATTATACCTAAGGCAAGGTCATTCACCCGGCCAAATCAATAGTTCGGAAAATCTTCCACTAGGGCAAACTTTTGAAATACCTCTTTCGTGAACGAGTAATCAAAAGTGATGGGGGAAATAGTGATCGTTTGTAATTGGGGTGATTCTAATGAGTTTTTTTTTGTTTTGAGTTTTGAAATCGGGGTTTGTCGTTTTAATAAATCCGGTATTAATTGGTGGATAATTATAGCGGTAGTGAAAAAAATGTGCGTGGAATTTTGATTTATAAATAGAATAGTGTGAGTATGGTTGTTGGTATCGCCTATCTGGCTGGAGTGGCGAAGCAGGGAGCTGGCCTTACACGACCCCAGCTGGGGGGCAATGACCTTTTGACAGCTCGCGCCAAAATAAAACCCGCCAAACAATCATTTACTCCCGCATTTTTCTAACTTCCTTTCTGCCATTTTCAACGAAAATTCTCTCCACACACACACAATACGAGCACAGACAAAAAAAAATAATGAATATATTAAACCGCGTCTTTTCCAAGAATATTTCGGCTCGGCCGCCGAGTCTTTTGAACTCCGTTTTTTATATTTATTTTCTTGTCTGAACGAACCGACATTTTGTTGTAAATCTACTGGACGGTTTTGGTAGGAGGTGACAAATGTTTTGATGGGTCAAAGGCCTGACTTCAGGGTGGGGCCAGCTCTCACAATAAAATTTCAAACACAAAATCTTTTTCTTTACCTATTTAATAACAATAATACAAATGCCTAGACCAAAAAACGGATTATATTTCACGCAATTCATCAAATTTGTCAAAGTTGCTTTGATAATTATTTTTCGATTTTCGTAAGTCAGATCTACTTTTTTTTCTTATTTACTGTATTCAAGTTAGTCAAGAGCTTAGAAGAGGTTTATTTAAATATTTATTGAATTATGGTGGCCAATTTCCATTTAATTAGGTTCTTAGTAGCCTTTATTACATTAAGATTGGTTATTTTTATTACTATTCTTGTAATGTTAGTTTGTAGGCGTTTCATTGAGTGCGTGTTAATTGCATTAACGTTTTGCAAAAAAAAGTAAATTGTTTCAATGCGGCAATTCATTTCATTAAGCTGGCTAATTTTATAAATTAAATTTTGATTGGGTTTAATTGCATTAGGCTGATTGTAATTAAGTTTTAAGGGTGGTTTGTCGTCGTTTTTTATAGTTTCCTACTACTCACATTCCGTTTTAATTAGGTTATTTATTGCATTTGTATTATATTTAGTTGTAGTTAAGACATTTTTCATTGTTTGTCCTATTGAGTGAATAAAAAGTGTAAATTGGCCATTACGAGGGGCAAGGTTAAGTGTTCCCAAATAGTGCGAAACGCCAGGTTAAAAATAAGAGTGAGCCAGCCTGGGTGAAAGGGTAGGTGCGTGTGTGTAAATACTTGACGAGGGAATCGAACCGGCGACATAGCTACATTGCCGAGTAGGGGCTGTCAATGAACTTGGCTTGCCGGCATCTGATTACGCCACCGGCGAAATCGCCACCAAACGCCCTCCGATCCACCCCCCAAGAGGAATTCCCTTCGACGAACAGAAATAGACTCAGCGGCAAGAGGTCAAATTAATTTTATCCCCCTTATTGACAGCGAAAATAAACCTTCCTCAAAAAAAAAGAAAGTATTTAGAGTGATCCTAAAAGGAGTTTAAACATTCATGCCAAGGGCGAACTTTCGCAATTGTGTCACCACAGTCGATAAATAAATTGGATCATCCGACAATTAAATATAAAAGAAATTCGTCTTGGGATTTAAAACCAGATAAAATGAGACCATAAAATATTTGGACAAAGACCGGTTGTTGGCAAATTGATAAGGAAAGTTGTTTCAAGTTTATCGCAAATAAATGCTAATTTTTAGTGGATGTTTATGGCATATAAAGGGTTAAATTAGACTGCCTTGTTGGGTTATTGCAATTTTAGTATTAATGATGTCGATCGTGTATGTTTTTTTCTACAAACAAAATTATATAAATTAAAGGAAGCGCTTGGGAAAGTTGCAAAATCGCTTAGGTGCTTGTGAAAAAAATTTGCAAAATTTTGCACAGGTCAGAGAATCACTTCCGCATTGGACTGAGGACAAGAGGGAGGTCACTCAGGGCCTAACTAGTCATAATGAGCAATGGACTACTTACATTTTGAAGTGTATCCAATGAGCGATGAGAGATGAACCTGGCGAGAGAGATGGAGGAGACAGAGAGAGTAGGGAGCGAGAGGCACAGGTAGAGAGAGAACATAGGCATCGAGTGGATTGGGCCAGAGAGAGCAATGACCCCGCAGCTCTGGGTGACGTCACCACACACAGTGCGAGGGGAGGGGAGGGGAGGCCCGGAGTGGGGGCAGCACTTCCCCTCCCTCGCACAGCTGGCTAGTCCGTTAGTGTCGTCACAGACGGTGGGAGGGGTTCCAGCCACGTACAACGGTCGACATTCATAGGTCGATCCCATTGATTTTCGTCAGCGGCGCCTCCAAGAGCGATGCCCTCCAGCCTCCAGCAGAGCCTCCACCATCAGCTGCCTCCTCGCTATCACCATAGGCCTATTGGCATTCATAGGTCGATCCCATTGATTTTCGTCAGCGGCGCCTCCAATAGCGATGCCCTCCAGCCTCCACCAGCCGCTGCAACCTCTCTATCAACATAGGCATATTGGCATTCATAGGTCGATCCCATTGATTTTCGTCAGCGGCGCCTCCAAGAGCGATGCCCTCCAGCCTCCACCATCAGCTGCCTCCTCGCTATCACCATAGGCCTATTGGCATTCATAGGTCGATCCCATTGATTTTCGTCAGCGGCGCCTCCAAGAGCGATGCCCTCCAGCCTCCAGCAGAGCCTCCACCATCAGCTGCCACCTCGCTATCACCATAGGCCTATTGGCATTCATAGGTCGATCCCATTGATTTTCGTCAGCGGCGCCTCCAAGAGCGATGCCCTCCAGCCTCCAGCAGAGCCTCCACCATCAGCTGCCTCCTCGCTATCACCATAGGCCTATTGGCATTCATAGGTCGATCCCATTGATTTTCGTCAGCGGCGCCTCCAAGAGCGATGCCATTCAGCCTCCACCATCAGCTGCCTCCTCGCCATCACCATAGGCCTATTGGCATTCATAGGTCGATCCCATTGATTTTCGTCAGCGGCGCCTCCAAGAGCGATGCCCTCCAGCAGAGCCTCCACCATCAGCTGCCTTCTCGCCATCACCATAGGCCTATTGGCATTCATAGGTCGATCCCATTGATTTTCGTCAGCGGCGCCTCCAAGAGCGATGCCCTCCAGCCTCCACCATCAGCTGCTTCCTCGCTATCACTATAGGCCTATTGTCATTCATAGGTCGATCCCATTGATTTTCGTCAGCGGTGCCTCCAAGAGCGATGCCATTCAGCCTCCACCATCAGCTGCCTCCTCGCCATCATCATAGGCTTATTGCCATTCAAAGGTCGATCCCATTGATTTTCGTCACCATGCCCTCCAGCCTCCTGCAGTGCCTTCACCATCAGCTGCCTCCTCGCCATCATCATAGGCCTATTGCCATTCAAAGGTCGATCCCATTGATTTTCGTCAGCGGTACCTCCAAGAGCGATGCCCTCCAGCCTCCACCATCAGCTGTCTCCTCGCTATCATCATAGTCCTATTGCCATTCAAAGGTCGATCCCATTGATTTTCGTCAGCGGTACCTCCAAGAGCGATGCCCTCCATCATCCACCATCAGCTGCCTCCTCCCTATCATCATAGGCCTATTGGCATTCATAGGTCAATTCCATTGATTTTCTTCACCATGCCCTCCATCATCCACCATCAGCTGCCTCCTCGCTATCATCATAGGCCTATTGGCATTCATAGGTCGATCCCATTGATTTTCTTCAACATGCCCTCCATCATCCACCATCAGCTGCCTCCTCGCTATCACCATAGGCCTATTGGCATTCATAGGTCAATTCCATTGATTTTCGTCACCATGCCCTCCAGCATCCACCATCAGCTGTCTCCTCCCTATCACCATAGGCCTATTGGCATTCATAGGTCGATCACATTGATTTTCGTCAGCGGCGCCTTCAAGAGCGATGCCCTCCAGCCTCCACCATCAGCTGCCTCCTCGCCATCACCATAGGCCTATTGTCATTCATAGGTCGATCCCATTGATTTTCGTCCGCGGTACCTCCAAGAGCGATGCCCTCCAGCATCCACCATCAGCTGTCTCCTCCCTATCACCATAGGCCTATTGGCATTCATAGGTCGATCACATTGATTTTCGTCACCATCCCTTCCAGCCTCGAGCAGGGCCTCCGCCATCAGCTGCCTCCTCGCTATCACCATAGGCCTATTGGCATTCATAGGTCAATTCCATTGATTTTCGTCACCATGCCCTCCAGCATCCACCATCAGCTGTCTCCTCGCTATCACCATAGGCCTATTGGCATTCATAGATCGATGAATATATATACATACACATGTAAAGTTCGCCATGCAGTGGCAGCGTAAACTAATCATATTTCCCTCCTCCTTGTATGTCAAACTACTAACCACCCTTAAGGGCAACCTTGTATTGCGGTTCTTCTAGTAGTTTCAAGAATTGTAATCACATATCCATTCCAAAGAGTGACGAAAAAAAGGTCCCTTCCTAATTATATTGTCTTCTACCGTTCTTGCGGGTAACACTTTTATTCATCCCCCACTCCTTCTCATGTCGTATTTACAACAAGCTGTTACATCGTTATCATCATCAACACTAACGAGCGCCATTTTTATTGCTGAAATCGGACCTGGAATGGTGGGGCTTTAAGGCGGAGTCTATTCGAGAATGCAAAGTATTTTCGTGATATTGAGTCCGATAATAAAATCTTATAGAACGAGACTTGTTAAACTTAAGTAGTCATTTGAAAATTTGTATCCCCGCCCTAATACAAGTCCCATTTCAGCTAATAATTTCATGAACATTAGAATTGAATTAAACAGTTATATTTTATGAGTATAGGAAATTAAAATTTAAATGAGCATGGTGATAAAGCAAAGAAATATTTTGGAGTCAAGACAGGAAAATCTTAATTGATAACGTCTGCAAACTACGTATTTGCATGTAAAAGGTTAACAAAGACTATGTTCATTATGCTACTTAGAAGAAGTAGTTCATTATATGACATGAATAGAAGCGGGGCTTTACTATAATTGATGTTGTACTCAAGGCTCTATTTTCGAAAAAATGCCCTCAAATGTTCTTCGGTCCTACTCCGGAGATGATATATATACTAGCGGGTCCGACAGACGATGCCCTGCATGATATTTCAAGCAATTAGGATATTAAATAAAATGACATTAAGTTTAAAATAAAAGCTACTTTACTAAACCTTTTTTATACTTTGTAATACAACAAAAGTGAATATGAACAAATTTTATCCTGTGCATATTTGCCGAAAAACCAATAGTAAACGAAATATCGCTATGTTAGCAGATTTCCCTTAAGAGAAATCAGCTATTGAGGTTGTACTCATGACGGAATTTTCGACATTTTTATTCAAATGTCCATCGATCCTACCTAGTAGATGACGAAAATGAGGTCCGTTCAAAACTGTGTATTTATATATATATATATATATATATATATATATATATATATATATACATTTGTCTGTTAACGCTCTAGCGGTCGCAATTTTTGTTTAATTGTTACCAAACTCGATATTTAGTCGTTTTATGTAAAAAGAAAGATCAAGTTCGTTAACTGCTGAAATCGAGTTTAGAGGGGAGGATTTTCGAAAATTCGAAATATCTCTGATGCCATACGTTGGATCAAAAACCTATATAGAACGAATCTTATTTCAAATTAAATTTACTATAAATAATGTTCTATACATTAATTCTCTATCTTGAATATTAACCGAGATATTTGCATTTGTATTCTGCGTGTGGTCACCAATAGGCTATGTTCGGAGTTTCCGACGAGAGCTCTGGCGGCCGTTTCCATAACTATTCGTCCCTCGCGAATAGGTTTAGAGGTTAGGTTAACTGTTTTTTGGGGCTTGAAACTACTGGGTTATTACGCCCTAAATAATGTTTTTTAGGTTTAGAGGTTTCTTACTACTACAGTTGTCATTAGGCAGATTTCTCTATTGTAAAACTTCACGTGGGAAATCTGCTTAGTTTAGGCAGCCCCTGCGTGACGGACTTTTTAATTTTAAGCCTCCCTTAGACCCACTCTTGCTCCATCTGCTGGGCTGTTTTGTGAATCGAAACCATCCAGGGCGTCTCCCAAACGCTTCAACAAATCCATTCATATGGGTCCTGCCGTTTAGGAGTTCAGTGGCATACACACGTACAGTAGAATTTTATATATATAGATATATATATATATATATATATATATATATATATATATATATATAGAGAGAGAGAGAGAGAGGTGGGAGAGAGAGAGAGGTGGGAGAGAGAGAGATAGAGAGAGAGAGAGGAGTGTGAGAGAGAGAGAGAGGTGGGAGAGAGAGAGAGAGAGAGAGAGAGAGAGAGAGAGAGAGAGAGGTGGGAGAGAGAGAGACAGTTAGAGGACGTGGGGAGATGAGAGAGAGAGAGGTGGGAGAGAGAGAGAGAGAGAGAGAGAGAGAGAGAGAGAGAGAGGGTGGGAGAGAGAGAGAGAGAGAGAGAGAGAGAGAGAGAGAGACAGAGAGAGAAGAGAGAGAGAAGAGAGAGAGAGAGAGGTGGGAGAGAGAGAGAGAGAGAGAGGTGGGAGAGAGAGAGGTGGGAGAGAGAGAGGAGGGAGAGAGAGAGAGAGAGAGAGAGAGAGAGAGAGAGAGAGAGAGAGAGGTGGGAGGGAGAGAGAGAGAGATCGAGTGGGATGGCGAGAGAGAGAGAGAGAGAGAGAGAGAGAGAGAGAGAGAGAGGTGGGAGAGAGAGAGAGAGAGAGAGATAGAGAGAGAGAGGGGGGAGAGAGAGAGAGAGAGAGAGAGAGAGAGAGAGAGAGAGAGAGAGAGAGAGAGAGAGACTTCATATTTTCTTGGTAAGGGTCACCTATGAAAAACATTTTTACTTATACTTCATTGCTGCTGCCTTACATGTTTCGCATTCTATATTCCACCTCTTCAGGAGGTCTCCATTTCAAAAGTACTCGTTTCCCTCTTACGTTCTTTGCGGCTGTCCACACTGTATCTCCGGCACGGGGCCGGCCCTCCCCAAGGGCAGCAGTAAGCCCCCGCTGCGTAGCTGCTGGGTAGGGGAACCGTAGGTCCTTAGTCGGCTTTGCTGTTCCGGGCCGGGGATCACTCCGGCCTTAATGGGGTAAGTTCTAGCGGCTTACTCAATGTGAACTACGGGCTGGGTGGAGTCCGGAGTGGAGGCTTGCCTTCACTGCCGGTCATAGACGTAGTGGTCGTGTGTTCAAAGCACGAGGACATACAGGCCAGGTAAACTGGTACATGTGTTCTTCGTGTGGGAGCTGGGTAGTAGGAGACTGTCCCTTCCATAGGATCGCTAAACCATCGTAGCGAATCCTCAGTCACCAGAGATGTGTTGGATAGGTGTAGGCTGGATTAAGGCTGTAATGGCTAGGTGCCTCCTACATTGCTGCCACACTTCGAATGGGTACACAATGTCCACACTGTAGAGTATTCAGGACCTCTCCAGGTCGCTGTGAGGTCAGTCGCAACGAACATAAGAGGGAAACGAATACTTTTGATATTGATAGCCCCTGAAGAGGTGGGGTAAAAACCACGAAACAGGTAAGGCAGTTGCAATAAAGTTTACGCGAAAATGTTTTTATTGGTGACCCTTGCCAAGAAAATATGAAAAGTATATAAAATAAGTCCGTCACGCAGGTGCTGCGTAAACTAAGCAAATTTCCCACGCGAAGGTATACAATAGATAAATATTCATACAGGAATGTTAAGTAAATAAATAAAAACGGAAATGAGAAATCTTTTAGTCAATTTACAATATAATTTAATTATCTCTACAACGATAACCGGCTGAATTGTAAACAAACAGGCCAGCCAACCTCGTAACCCTGAATAGATAGATAGACCGAAAAGACAAACAATTAATGAAATATATCTGAACATAACTGAATATATGAATTTTAACAATTTACTAAAGCTAGTGCTATAATTTGTAATGAATCAGTTGTATCTCAATCGCCGGTTTTCCCTATGTGCATTTAATACTTGATTAATTAAAACGTGCAAAATATTTGAATAAACAGTTTTAGTATTGTGAATATAATGTAATCTGATTTGTTTCTATACTTTAATGTATTACAGGCTTGATAACCTAAATGTGTTGGCAACACATAGGCATAGGGAGGTGTCGAGCTACTTCCTTTGTCCTATCAGTTCTGCCTCTTCCCTGCCGACATCATATTGGTATATGTTTACATGTTAATTGATGCTTCTGGCAATGTATTTTTATTCTTAGGAATATGAATTTCATTAATTGTCATAAGTAAATAATTTAAAAGGATGAACGCTGGGGAGGTGCACCCCGTTATTTCTGGTATTTATGAAACTCTGCCCCGTTAATGTCTGAAATACTATACTGAACACCAATATTAATATACAGTTTACAAAAGAATATTTCTAATAGCGGTTATTACGTACCTAAAACAGCTGTCACCATTAAGCTTTGTACCGCATCAAGGGAAAGGAACTTTTATTCATACATGCTTTGGAAGACAGAATACTTTCTGCGATTATGAATTGTACTGTTCAGTGCGTTATAAAAAAAGCTACATGCACAGGAGACGGGAAATATAAAAATATTGAGAAGAGTGAAGTCTTAAATAACAGATAATTTTATTATTAACAATTCCACTGGACGACGGGTATTAACCCTAAACACTGGGACGGGTAAATGTCAAAATATTGTGCAAAGTAAAGCCTTGCGAAAAAAATACCATCACCATTCAGCCTCAAATCAATCCCCGGGCGAAGCCGGGTATCTAAGCTAGTATATATATAAAATTGTAACCTCTGTCTGTACATTGATTTTTTTCGCGAAATTTCACGATAACTTTTCGTTTCACATGTCATAGACACCATAACTCCATTTTGTTTCTTTGGTGTCTGTTTGTTTATTTGTCTGTTAGTTTGTTTGTTACCTTTTCAGGCATAAACGGCTGAACCGAATTTTATGAAACTTGGTATGTATATTACTACTAACCCAACTTAGACTTCAGGCTATACTAACATTCTCTAAGACGGGCAGGAGTGGGGGTTATAAAGGAGGCCTGAAATTAAAAATAGCGATATTTCGTTTCCTAATGGTTTTTGGGCAAATATGCAAATAACAAAAATTATTTATTTTATTATTTAGAGTAACTTTTGTTATATACACTTTCGTCGTATACCTAAGTATAAATGAGTTATACGCTAAAACATATAGCGGGAGTCAACAATTTTATTTGGCACAAAAGAATCAACCGAACTAAATAAAAGTCCGTCACGCAGGGGCTGCGTAAACTAAGCAGATTTCCCACGTGAAGTTTTACAATGGAGAAATCTGCCTAATAACAACTGTAGTAGTAAGAAACCTCTAAACCTAAAACATTATTTAGGGCGTAATAACCCAGTAGTTTCTAGCCCCAAAAAACAGTTAACCTAACCTCTAAACCTAAGCACGAGGGACGAATAGTTATAGAAACGGCCGCCAGAGCTCTCGGCGGAAAGTCCGACCATAGCCTACTGGTGATCACAAGCAGAATACAAATGCAAATATCTCGGTTAATATGCAAGATACAGAATAATTGTATATAACAATATTTATAGTAACTTTCATTTGCAATAAGATTTATTCTATAATATTTTTCGATCCGACGTATAGTAACGGAGATATTTTGAATTTTCAAAAATCCTCCCCTCTAAACCCCCCCTCCCACTGGTCCGATTTCAGCTATTAACGAACTTGATCTCTCTGTTTACGTAAAACGCTGAAATATGAAGGTTGGTAACGATTAAACACAAATTGCGACCGCTAGAGCGTTAACATATATATATATATATATATATATATATATATATATATATATATATATATATATACTAGCTCAGATACCCGGCTTCGCCCGGGAATTTATTTGAGGCTGAATGGTGGTGGTATTTTTTTGGCAAGGCTTTACTTTGCACAATATTTTGACATTTACCCGTCCCAGTGTTTAGGGTTAATACCCGTTGTTGGCATTTGTTAATAATAAAATTAATTTTTTATGTAAATCTTCACTGTCCTCCAAATTGTCATATTTCCCGTAGCCTGTGCATTATGCATAGATTTCAGCTATTAAGGACAAAATATTAAACTTTTCTAGCTGAGGTACCTGATAGTACAAATAGGAATGAATTGTTGAACATATCAATATTTCTACGCAAATTACGTGCTCCACACATTGTTTCGGGAGAAATGTATATAAAAAAAAAGTTAATCTAAATAACAAAGTAAACAACTTTTATTATGTGCATGTTTGTTAAGGACAAAATATTAACATAGATTTGAATTAATTTTTCCAGTTGAGGTGCCTGGTAGTTCATATTGGAAAGAATTGTTGAGCATATCACTATTTCTACGCAAATTACTTGCTTCATACTTTCTTCTTGAAAAAATGTATAAAACAAAAGTTACTCTAAATAACCAAGTAAACAACTTTTGTTATGTGCACGTTTGTCGAAAAACAAATAGACAATGAAATATCGCGAATTTTTATTTCAGGCCTCCCTTACAACCCCCACTCCTGCCCGTCCCTAGAAATGTTGGTATGGCTTATTATAATGAAGGCATTAGTGCTAATACACATACCGAGTTTTATTTATTTCGGTTGGGTCTTTTGTCCCAATTAAATTTGTTCACTTCCGCTATAGGTTTTAGCGTATATCTCGTTTATAATTCAGTATACGAAAAAAGTGTATATAACAAAAGTTACTCTAAATAACAAAATAAACAACTTTTGTTATGTTCATATTTGCCGAAAAACCAATAGGAAACGAAATATCGCTACTTTTAATTTCAGGCTTCCCTTATAACCCCCACTCCTGTTCGTGTCAGAGGATATTAATATAGCCTAAAGTCTAAGTTGGGTTAATAGTAGTATACATATCAAGTTTCATAAAATTCGGTTCAGCCGTTTATGCGTGAAAAGGTAACAAACAAACAAACAAATAAACAAACAAACAGACACAAAAGAAACAAAATGCAGTTATGGTGTCTATGACATGTGAAACGAAAAGTTATCTTGAAAATTCGCGAAAAAAATCAATGTACAGACAGAGGTTACAATTTTATATATATATATATATATATATATATATATATATATATATCTATATATATATAAAATTGTAACCTCTGTCTGTACATTGATTTTTTTCGCGAATTTTCACGATAACTTTTCGTTTCACATGTCATAGACACCATAACTGCATTTTGTTTCTTTCGTGTATGTTTGTTTGTTTGTTTGTTTGTTTGTTTGTTTGTTTGTTTGTTTGTTTGTTTGTTACCTTTTCACGCATAAACGGCTGAACCGAATTTTATGAAACTTGGTATGTATATTACTACTAGCCCAACTTAGACTTTAGGCTATAGTAATATTCTCTGAGACGAACAGGAGTGGGGGTTATAAGGGAGGCCTGAAATTAAAAATAGCAATATTTCGTTTCCTATTGGTTTTTTGGCAAATATGCACATAACAGAAGTTATTTATTTTATAATTTAGAGTAACTTTTATTATGTACACTTTTGTCGTATACCTAAGTATAAATGAGTTATAAGTTAAAAACTACTGCGGAAGTCAACAATTTTATTTGCAACAAAAAACTCAACCGAACTAAACCAAACTCGGTATGTGAGTTAGTACTAACGCCTTCCTTATAATAAGCCATACTAACATTTCTAGGGACGGGCAGGAGTGGGGGTTATAATGGAAGCCTGAAACTAAAAATAGCGATATTTCGTTTCCTATTGGTTTTTCGGAAAATGTATATATAACAAAAGTTGATTTTTGTGTTATTTAGAGTAACTTTTGTTATATTCACTTTTGTCTTATAACAAAGTATAAACGAGATATACGCTAAAAACTTTAGTTAGGCGCAGTCAACTGAACTTCTGACATTGCACCAACTGCTACTAAATTATAAGCTATATTAACAAACATGCTCATAACAAAAACTGGTCCATAGTTATTTAGAGTCACTTAATATATATCTTGGTCGTATTAAAAATATCAATATTGTAGCCTGCAATTCATTCCAATTTTTGAATAAGTTATACAATTTTACCTCACCATGATATATTATGACGATAAACAAGAACATTTCAAGTATATGAAGCATTTTAAAAACAAGTAACTGTTTCATGAGGAGCAAAGTATATTACCCCCCCCCCCCTTCATCTGTCTTTTACCGGAACATTAATTAATCGGAAGTTAGTAATTTCTTCCTTTAATGGGTTTAAAAAATCAATTAATTCACAAAAAACAAAAGTATTTAAACATACATAATTAGACTTGAAAATAGTATGTGAATACGTATAAGGTAATGTGAGGGGAATTGAGAGTTGGAATTAGTCATGTTCTGTTGGTTAACCTGGAGCGTCGGGGAGGGGTGGGGAGACCTTCCTGTAATCTAGAACCTCTCTCACTCCCTCTTTCTTAACTCAGCTGTCACATACACTTTTTTCGTATACCGAATTATAAACGAGATATAAGCTAAAACCTATAGCTGAAGTGAACAATTTTATATGGCACAAAAGACTCAACCGAATTAAACGAAACTCCTTATGTGTATTAGCACTAACACCTTCATTATAATAAGCCATGCCAACATTTCTAGAGACGGGCAGGATTGGGGGTTGTAAGGGAGACCTGAAATTAAAAATAGTGATATTTCGTTTTCTATTGGGGTTTTTTGCAAATATGCACATGACAAAAGTTGTTTACTTTGTTATTTAAAGTAACTTTTGTTATATTCAGTTTTGTCTTATAACAAAGTATAAACGAGATATACACGAAATACTATAGCGGGAGCCAACTATTTTGTTGGGCACTAACGATTGAACCGAAATTAACAAAACTCGGTATGTTAATTAGCATTAATTCTTCCATGATTATAAGATAAAATAATATTTGTAGGTCTAAACGGGAGTGGGGGTTATGAGGGAGGCCTGAAATAAAAACTCGCGATATTTCATTGTCTATTTGATTTTAGATAAACGTGCTCATAACAAAAGTTGTTTACTTTGTTATTTAGAGTTACTTTTATTTTATACATTTTTTTTCGGTAACAATGTATGAAGCAAGTAATTCGAATAGAAATATTGATATGTTCAACAATTCTTTACAATACCAACTACCAGGAACCTCCCCTGGAAAAATAAATTCAAATCTATGTTAATATTTTATCCTTAATAAACCAAATATATGCATAATGCACAGGAGACAGGAAATATGAAAATATGGAGGACAGTGAAGTCTTACATAAAAAATTAATTTTATTATTAACAAATCCATAGCAATGACGGGTATAAACCCGAAGCACTGGTACGGTTAAATGTTAAAATATTGTGCAAAGTAGTAAAGCCTTGCCAAAAAAATATCATCATCACCATTCAGCCTCAAATGAATTCCCGGGCGAAGCCGGGTATCTAAGCTAGTATATATATATATATATACTAGCTCAAATACCCGGCTTCGCTCGGGAATTCATTTGAGGCTGAATGGTGTGGGATATTTGTGGTAAGGCTTTATTTTGCACAATATTTTGACATTTACCCGTCCCAGTGTTTAGGGGTAACACCCGTCGTTTCTGGGGAATTGTTAATAATCAAATTAATTTTTTGTGTAAGACTTCACTGTCCTGCATATTGTCATATTTCCCGTTTCCTGTGCATTATGCATAGATTTGAATTATTAAGGAGAAAATATTGACATACATTTGAGTTAATTAATCAGGTGAGGTACCTGGTTGTTCATATTGAAAAGAAGTGTTGAGCAAATTTCTCTAAATAACAAAATAAACAACTTTTGTTATGTGCATATTTGCCGAAACCCCAATAGGAAATCACTATTATTAATTTCAGGCCTCCCTTATAACCCCCACTCCTGCCCGTCCCTAGAAATGTTAGTATGGCTTGTTATAAGGAAGGCGTTAGTACTAATTCAAATACCGAGTTTGGTTTAGTTCGGTTGGGTCTTTTGTGCCAAATAAAATTGTGGACTCCCTCTATAGTTTTTAGAGTATAACTCATTTATACTTCCGTATACGGCAAAAGTGAATATAACAAAAGTTACTCTAAATTACACAATAAACAACTTTTGCTATGTTCATATATGCCGAAAAACCAATAAGAAACGAAATATCGCTATTTTTAATTTCTGGCTTCCCTTATAACCCCCACTCCTGCCCGTCCCTAGAAATGTTGGCATGGCTTGTTATAATGAAAGCGTTAGTGCTAATACACATACCGAGTTTTATTTAGTTTGGTTGATTCTTTTGTGCCATATAAAATAGTTCACTTCCTCTATAGGTTTTAGCGTATATCTCGTTTATACTTCCGTATACGGCAAAAGTGCATATAACAAAAGTTACTCTAAATTACAAAATAAACAACTTTTGTTATGTGCATATTTGCTGAAAAAGCAATAGGAAACGAAATATCGCTATTTTTAATTTCAGGCCTCCCTTATAACCCCCACTCCTGTTTGTCTTAGAGAATATTAATATAGCCTAAAGTCTAAGTTGGGTTAGTAGTAATATACATACTAAGTTTCATAAAATTCGGTTCAGCCGTTTATGCGTGAAAAGGTAACAAACAAACAAACAAACAAACAAACATACACGAAAGAAACAAAATGCAGATATGGTGTCTATGACATGTGAAACGAAAAGTTATCGTGAAATTTCGCGAAAAATATCAATGTACAGACAGAGGTTACAATTTTATATATATACTAGCTCAGATACCCGGCTTCGCCCGGGAATTGATTTGAGGCTGAATGGTGATGGTATTTTTTTGGCAAGGCTTTACTTTGCACAATATTTTGACATTTACCCGTCCCAGTGTTTAGGGTTAATACCCGTTGTTGGCATTTACTAATAATAACATTATTTTTTTTATGTAAGTCTTCACTGTCCTCCAAATTGTCATATTTCCCGTCTCCTGTCATTATGCATAAATTTCAGTTATTAAGGACAAAATATTAAGTTTTCCAGGTGAGGTACTTCATAGTTCAAATTGGAATGAATTGTTGAGCATATCAATATTTCTACGCAAATTACTTGCTCCACACATTGTTCCTGGAGAAATGTATAAAACAAAAGTTAATCTAAATAACAAAGTAAACAACATTTGCTATTTGCTTGTTTGTCAAAAAACAAATAGACAATGAAATATCACGATTTTTTATTTCAGGCCTCCCTTATAACCCCCACTCCCGTTCTAACCTAAAAATTTTAATATAGCTTATAATCATGTAAGAATTAATGCTAATTTACATACCGAGTTTTTAAGTTTGGTTTAATCTTTAGTGGCTAATGAAATAGTTGACTCCCGCTTTAGTTTATAGTGTATATCTCGTTTATAATTCGGTATAAGAAAAAAGTGTATATAACAAAAATTACTCTTAATAACAAAATAAACTACTTTTGTCATGTGCATATTTGTTGAAAAAGCAATAGGAAACGAAATATCTCTATTTTTAATTTCAGGCCTTCCATATAACCCCCACTCCTGCCCGTCCCTAGAAATGTTAGTATGGCTTATTACAAGGAAGGCGTTAGTACTAATTCAAATACCGAGTTTGGTTTAGTTCGGTTGGGTCTTTTGTGCCAAATAAAATTGTGGACTCCCTCTATAGTTTTTAGAGTATAACTCATTTATACTTCCGTATACGGCAAAAGTGCATATAACAAATGTTACTCTAAATTACACAATAAACAACTTTTGCTATGTTCATATATGCCGAAAAACCAATAAGAAACGAAATATCGCTATTTTTAATTTCTGGCTTCCCTTATAACCCCCACTCCTGCCCGTCCCTAGAAATGTTGGCATGGCTTGTTATAATGAAAGCGTTAGTGCTAATACACATACCGAGTTTTATTTAGTTTGGTTGATTCTTTTGTGCCATATAAAATAGTTCACTTCCTCTATAGGTTTTAGCGTATATCTCGTTTATAACTCGGTATACGACGAAAGTGTATATAACAAAAGTTACTCTAAATAACAAAATAAACAACTTTTTTTATGTGCATATTTGCCGAAAAACCAATAGGAATCGAAATATCGCTATTTTTAATTTCTGGCTTCCCTTATAACCCCCACTCCTGTTCGTCTCATAGGATATTAATATAGCCTAAAGTCTAAGTTGGGTTAGTAGTAATATACATACCAAGTTTCATAAAATTCGGTTCAGCCGTTTATGCGTGAAAAGGTAACAAACAAACAAACAAACAAATAAACAAACAGACACCAAAGAAACAAAATGCAGTTATGGTGTCTATGACATGTGAAACGAAAAGTTATCGTGAAATTTCACGAAAAAAATTAATGTACAGACAGAGGTTACAATTTTATATATATTTGCAAAACATTATTTTATAATTTATCCACCGGATGGACTTAAATAATAGTGGCACCCTGAAAATATCATATCGAGTTTAAATGCATATTGTTTTTTTGTCATAATGACATTACCATTAACGTTTAATTGTTATTATATTAGATATTTGTTTCAATAACTTCAAGGTACATTATAGAAATTAAATAATGGAAATGCTCTTATAGTTTATATTTCTATTGGAAATAAATAACAAAGTTATTTTCTAGGAAAAATAAATAAATGAGGAGGGGGTGACGAAGATTTATAACCTCACTAATCCGAATCATACTTTGAACTATCATATAAGACGACAACAGAACATCATTTGTCACAATATTCATTTTATAAAACCCCTTACATCAGTACTAATATTATTATTGACTCCCGTTTAGCGTATATCCCGTGTTTACTTCATTTTACGACAAAAGTGAATGCACTCAAAAGTTACTCTAAATAACAAAGTAAACAACTTTTGTTATGTGCACATTTGCCGAAAAATAAATAGAAAATAAAAAAGACGGTTTTTTCATTTCAGCCTCTCTTATAATCCCCACTCCCCTTTGAACCTAAAATTTTTAATATAGCTTATAATCATGGAAGAATTAATGCTTATTCACATACCGAGTTTTGCTAAGTTCGGTTCAATCGTTAGTGCCCAACAAAATTGTTGGCTCCCGCTTTAGATTTTAGTGTATATCTCGTTTATACTTTTCTATACGACAAAAGTTACTGAAAATAACAAAATAAACAACTTTTGTCATGTGCATGTTTGTCGAAAAACCAATAGGAAACAAAATATCACTACTCTTAATTTCAGGCCTCCCTTACAAACCCCACTCCTGCTCGTCCATAGAAATGTTGGTAGGGCTTATGATAATTAAGGCGTCAACTCTAATTAACATACCGAGTTATATTTAGTTCGGTTGAGTCTTTTGAGCCCAATAAAATTAATGACTCCCGCTATGGTTTTTAGCTTATAACTCATTTATACTTCGGCTTACGACAAAAGTGTATATAACAAAAGTTACTCTAAATATCAAAATAAACAACTTTTGTTATGTTCATATTTGCCGAAAACCCAATAGGAAACGAAATATAGCTATTTTTAATTTCAGGCCTCCCTTATAACCCCCACTCCTGTTCGTCTCAGAGGATATTAATATAGCCTAAAGTCTAAGTTGGGTTAGTAGTAATATACATACCAAGTTTCATAAAATTCGGTTCAGCCGTTTATGCGTGAAAAGGTAACAAACAAACAAACAAACAAACATACACGAAAGAAACAAAATGCAGATATGGTGTCTATGACATGTGAAACGAAAAGTTATCGTGAAATTTCGCGAAAAAAATCAATGTACAGACAGAGGTTACAATTTTATATATGTATATAGATATATATATAATATTTTGAACGGACCTCAATTTTGTCATCTCCTCGGTAGGGTCGATGGGCATTTGAAGGAATTTTTCGAAACTCGCATCATGAGTACAACCTAAATAGCTGATTTCCCTCAAGGGAAATCTGCTAAAACTCGGTACGTGTATTAGGACTAAAGCCTTCATTATAGCAAGACATACCAACATTTCTAGGGACGGGCAGGAGTGGGGGTTGTAAGGGAGGCCTGAATAAACAAAAGTTGTTTATTTCGTTATTTAGAGAAAGTTTTGTTATACACTCTATCGACGAATACCGAACTTTAAAGGCGTTATACGCTAAGCATTATAATGGGAGTCAACGATTTTATTTGACACAAAAAACACAACCGAACTAAACCAAACTCGGTATGTGAATTAGCACTAACGCCTTCCTTATAATAAGTCATACTAACATTTCTAGGGACGGGCAGGAGTGGGACTTATAAGGGAGGCCTGAAATTAAAAATAGCGATATTTCGTTACCTATTGGTTTCTGGGCAAATAAGCGCATAACAAAAGTTATTTATTTTATTGTTTAGAGTACCTTTTGTTATATACACTTTCGTTGTATATCTAAGTATAAAAGAGTTATAGGTTAAAAACTACTGCGGAAGTCAACAATTTTATTTGGCACAAAAAACTCAATCGAACTAAACCAAACTCGGTATGTAAATTAGCACAAATGCCTTCCTTATAATAAGCCATATAAGATTTCTAGGGATGGGCAGGAGTGGGGGTTATAAGGGAGGCCTGAAATTAAATATAGTGATATTTCTTTTCCTATTGGGGTTTCGGCAAATATGCACATAACAAAAGTTGTTTATTTTGTTATTTAGAAAAACTTTTGTTATATACACTATCGTCGTAAACCGAAGTATAAAGGCGTTATACGCTAAAAATTAAGGCGGGAGTCAACAATTTTATTTGGCAACAAAAAGAATCAACCAAACTAAATATAAAAAAACTCGGTACGGTGTATTAGGACTAATGCCTTCAATTATAGCAAGCCATACCAACATTTCTAGGGACGGCAGGAGTGGGGGTTATAAGGGAGGTCTGAAAATAAAAGCAGTATTTCGTTTTCTATTTGGTTTTCTGCAAATAATAAGGCACATGCCAAAAGTTGTTTTTATTTGTTATTTAGAGAAATATCTCCTCAACTATTCTTTTTAATATGAAACTACCAGGTACCTCACCGGGAAAAAAATAATTCAAAAGTATGTTAATATTTTGTCCTTAATAATTCAAATCTATGCATAATGCACAGGGAAACGGGGAAATTATGACAATATGGAAGGACAGTGAAGACTTACATATTAAAAAAAAAAATAAATTTTAGTTTACTAACAAATCCCATCCAGAAAAAACGGACGGGTAAATGTCAAAATATTATGCGAAATGTAAAGCCTTGCCAAAAAAATACCCATCACCATTCAGGCTCAAAATTAATTCCTGAGCGAAGCCGGGGTATCCGACTGAGCAGAGAGGGTATATATATAGATATATATATATATATATATATATATATATATATATATATAATATACGCCTCCTGTGCATTAGGCATAGATTTCAGTTATTTGTTTCCATGGTTGAGGTACCTCCTATGTTCAAATTGGAATTAAATTTTTGAGCATATCAATATTTCTACGCGAATTACTTTGCTTCAGACAATTGTCCCCGAAAAAGAAAAATGTATTAAATAAAAGTAACTCTAAATACAAAGTACATTTTGTTTATGAGCACGTTTTTCGAAAAAAAAAAAAAATTTGACAATGAAAATGGGGAGAGCGCGAATTTTTAATTTATCAGGGGGTAGGTGTGGTCGGCGGCACAAAGACGTAGGGGGGTAACGCGGGCCCGGTGCGCTCTGGAGGCTTTGTTTGACGGGAGGTTGTAGGGTGAATTAGTGGGGGGGGGGAGGGTGGGATATTTAGGATATAGTTATTTTATCAGGGGGTTGGATAGGGTTAGGAATGTGGTGTAGCCTAGATCTAATTCACGGGCGCGTGTTTGTACCCATTATAAGACCTACAAATTTGATTCAAGCGTTTTTCAGGAAGTTCACATACCAAGTTTTTTTAATTTCGGTTCAATCGTTTGTGCCCTAACAAAATAGTTGGCTCCACCGCTATTAGTATTTTAGTGTATATCTCGTTTATACTTTATTAAACGACTTAAAATTGAATATAACAAAAGTTACTCTAAATAACAAAGTAAACTAACTTTTGGTCATGTGCATATAGTGCAAAAAAACCCAATAGAAAACGAAAATATATCACTATATTTAATTTTAGGCCTCCCTTACAACCCCCACTCCCTGCCCGCCTTTCCTAGAAATGTTGGTATGGCTTATTTATAATGAAGGTGTTAGTGCAAATACACATATGTAAGTTTCGTTTAATTCGGTTGAAGTCTTTTTGTGCCATATAAAATTGTTGAACTCCCCGCTAATAGGTGTTCAGTCGTCATTTGAATTTCCCGCGCTTTGCCTAGTTCACAAACCCGCCCGCCACACATATGCAGATCACCAAGGCTGTGGCCTACAGCGGAAACTACGTTGCAGCTCAAGAAGGCATCGGCTAGTTACAAAGATACAGTTCAGTTGGGTTTTGACGCTCTCAGATGTCGTTTCTACGACCAGTGGGGCTCTGCTCCCCCCGGGGTCGTTTCTCCGCTACAGTAAAGAGTGTACACCGCTTCATAGATCACCGCTCAGTTGGCCTCTCCAGGGACGGTTCTACCGCCACATGTTTATAGTCAATCTTTCATCTCCGCACAAGCTACCATCATATACGAATAACCGCAACCAGCTAGAAGACAGACTCTGATAGGGTACACAGGGAATAACAACGTAAGAAGACTCACTTCAAGGAAAGTATATGTTTCCCGCAGTATCCTATGTACTTCTAATAATGCTAGCATTATCCTCGCAAATTAGTAAATGGAATACTCAACACAATATATAGGACCGATCGATCAGTCTATTTGTATCTATATTATTTATGGCTTGCCGTCTAAATTATTTTATAAAGTTGAAGTTTCCTTTTGTTTTTTTCTTGTTCAACCTCTATATCTATAAAGTGTAATTATAGTGTTTGCTTAATCAATTCAATATAGACTTGATTTCTTTGCGGAGAACACAAATAGTGACTTGTACCATTTCCCCTCATCTTTCCAGAAGAATAGTAAATATTTTAGCGGGGGGTGGGGGGGGGGGCGGGGGTGCCGTGGGGGTGGTGGGGGGGGGGGGGGTGCGGGGGGGGGGGGGGGGGGGGGGGGGGGGGGGGGGGGTGGGTGGGGGGGGGGGGTGGGGGGGGGGGGGGGGGGGGTTGTTCTTGCCTTTAAAAGGCTTCCCGCCTTTACATTTTGGTGCCGAAACTAGGGACTAAAAAGCTTCCCCGCCCCGACAATAGGTTTTAGCGTATATCTCGTTTATAATACGTTATACGAAAAAGTGTATATAACAAAAGTTACTCTAAATAACAAAATACACTTCCGCAAGGGCGTATATCTCATTTATAAACAAAGCGTATGTAACAGCTGAGGAATGAAAGAGGGAGTGAGAGAGGTTCTAGATTACAGGAAGGTCTCCCCACCCCTCCCCGACGCTCCAGGTTAAACAACAGAACATGACTAATTCCAACTCTCAATTCCGCAAACTTTACCTTATATTCACATTCTTTTTTAAACACATTAAAGGAAGAAATTACTTACTTCCGATTAATTAATGTTCCGGTGGGGAGACAGAGAAGAGGGGGGGGGGGGTAATATACTTGGTAACTTTGCTCCTCATGAAACAGTTACTTGTTTTTAAAATGCTTCATACAATTGAAATGTTCTTGTTTATCGCCATAATATATCATCGTCACTCCCGTTCTAACCTTAAAATTTTAATATAGCTTATAATATTTGAAGAATTAATGCTAATTGACATACCGTTTTAGCATATTTCCCTTAGGAAAAATCAGCTATTGAGGTCGTACTCATGACGCGAGTTTTGAAAAATTTCCTCAAATGTCCATCGATCCTACTCCACGGAGATGACGAAAATGAGGTCCGTTTCAAAATTATATATATATATATATATATTATATATATATATATATATATATTATATATATCTATATATATATTTGTCTGTTAACGCTCTAGCGGTGCCGCAATTTTGTTTAATCGTTACCAAACTTCATATTTAAAGCGTTTTACGTAAAAAGAGAGATCAAGTTCGTTAAATAGCTGAAATCGGACCATGGGAGGGGGGGTTTTAGAGGGGGGGATTTTTTGAAAATTCAAAATATCTCCGTTATCTTTTACGTCCCGATCGTATAAAATATTTTATAGAAATCAATCTTATTGCAAATTAAATTTACTATAAATATTGTTCTATACATTATTATTCTCTATCTTGAATATTAACTGAAGATATTTGCATTTGTATTCTGCATGTGGCTGCGGCAGCAGTGGCTAGTTCGGACTTTCCGCCGTGGAGCTTCTGCGGCAGTTTTTTGTAATTACTCCACCTCTCGTGAATAGGTTTAGAGGTTACTTACTACTACAGTTGTTATTAGGCAATGTTCTCTATTGTAAAACTTCACGTGGGGAAATCAGCTTAGTTGTTACGCAGCCCCTGCGTGACGGACTTTTTTTTTTAAGTTTGGTTAATCGTTAGCACCCAATGAAATAGTTGACTCCCGCTTTTGTTTATAGTGTATGGTAATATCTCGTTTATACTTTGTTTAAAAGACAAAAATGAATATGACTAAAAGTTTACTCTAAATAAAACAAAATAAAAACCACTTTTGATATGTTCGATTATTTGCCCAAAGACGAATAGAAAACGAAATACCGCTATCTGAGCTAGTAGTATATATATAAGCCATACCAAAACATTTCTAGAACGGGCAGGAGTGGGTTGTAAGGAGGCCTAAAATGTAAATATAGTGATATTTCGTGTTTTCTATTGGGTTTTTGCAAATATGCACATGACAAAAGTTGTTTTACTTTGTTTATTTAGATAACTTTTATTATATTCAATTTTAGCTGATTTCCCTTAATGGAAATCAACTATTGAGGTTGTAGATACTCATGACGGAATTTTTCGACATTTTTCTTTCAAATGTCCACTCGATCCTTCCTAGTAGATGGACGAAAATGAGGTCCGTTCAAAACTGTAATATATATATATATTATATATATATATATATATATTATATAATTTATATATATACTTATAAGTATATTATAGATATATATATTTGTCGGTTGCCGCTCTAAGCGGTCGCAATTTGTGGTTTGATCCTTACCAAACTTCATAGTATTTAAGCGTTTTATGTAAAAAGAAAGATCATGTTCGTTAACGGCTGAAATCTGACCAGTTGGATGAGGGGGGTTTAGAGGGGAGGATTTTAGAAAATTCGAAATATCTCCGTTACTATACGTCGATCGAGTACAAAAATTGTACATAACCAATTCTTATTGCAAATTAAATTTACTATAATTATTGTTATAACATTTATTCTGTATTCTTGATAATATTAACCGAGATATTTGCATTTGTATTCTGCGTGGTCCACCAGTAGGCTATGTTCGGAGGTTCCGCCGAGAGCTCTGGCGGCCGTTTCTATAAACTAATCAGTCCCTCGTGAATAGGTTTAGAGTTAGGTTAACTGTTTTTTGGGCTAGAAAACTACTGGGTTTATTACGCCCCTAAGAATAATGTTTTTTAGGTTTAGAGGTTTCTTACTACTACAGTTGCTTATTAGGCAGATTTCTCTATTGTAAAAATCCTTCACGTGGGAAATCTGCTTAGTTTACGCAGCCCCTGCGTGACGGACTTTTTGTCGTTTAATAAAAGTATAAAACATAACATACATTACATATATACAGTTTTGAATGGGCCTCATTTCGTCATCTACTACAGGGGTCTGCCAAACTACAGCCCGAGGGCCAACATCCGGCCCCCGGAGAGCTAGAATACTTGAGAACTCCTTTTAGAGACATCTTTTTTATAGCAAATTATAATTATTATTTACTGAATAATTCTAAATTTTAATGTTGAATAATTATTAATATGACATCTACATGGATATATTCATGGGCTAACTACTCATAACATTGTTGTAGGCTTATTGTTATTGTTTTTTTGGGTGATAAGTTGGATACAGAAACACAGAATTGTAATGAGAGTAAAAAAGACATGTATAATATGCAAAAATTTAACTTCAGTATATAATAACTAACAAGTTATGAAATGGAATCTAACTACTACAGGTAGTACCTATTTACCGCTTGTGTCCACCAGATGTCGTGTCACGTTTCTCCTCATGGCTCGAGTACTCTACGACTAATCTAGAAATTTACAGCATAATGACAGGAAAAATTAATAATACATACTTTTCTGGACTTTTTTTTTTCAATCCAGTGGACTATTTCACTTTATTACCACCGGCAACAATGAGAAATAAGGTTTTTTGGCCCTCGGAACTTAACTGAGTAATCATATGGCCCTAAGGCAAGAAAGTTTGGAGGACCCCTCATCTACTAGGTAGCGGGGGAGGGGGGGGGATTGATGGACATTTGAAGAAAAATTTCGAAAATTCCGTCATGATTACGACTACAATAGCTGATTTCCCTTAAGGGATGTATTCCCGGGCGAAGCCGGGTAAGTTAGCTAAAATATATATATATATATAAAATTTTGTAACCTCTGTCTGTACAATTGATTTTTTCGCGAAATTTCACGTTCACGATACTTTTCGTTTCACATGTCCATAGACCACACCATAACTGCATTTTGTTTTCGTCGTTTCTTGTTTGTTTGGTGTGGTTTGTTTTTCTGTTTTGTTACCTTTTCAACGCATAAACGGCTGAGACCGAATTTTTATGAAAACTTGGTATCGTATATTACAACTAACCCAACTTTAGACTTTAGGCTTTATTAATATCCTCTGTGCAGGAGTGGGGGTTATAGAGGGGGAGGGGTTGAAATTATAATAGCGGATATTTCGGTTCCTATTGCTTTGTTTTTCAGCAAATATGCCCAGAATCATAAAGTAAGTTTTTTGTTTTTAGGAGTAACTTTTGTTATAAACCACTTTATTTGTTTTGCCGTATACCAAGTATTAAATGAGTTTATACGGCTTCAACAACTAATAGCGGAAAGTACAATTGTACTTGGCACAAAAAGAACTCAACGCAACTAAACGAAACTCGGTATGGCTATTATATTAACGACTTCCTCATAAAAAGCCCATACAACATTTCTAGGGAAGCAGAAGTGGGGTTTAAGGGAGGCCTGAAATTAAAAATAGCGATATTTCGTTTTACTTGATTGCTTTTTTCAGCAAATATGCACAAGTAACAAAAGTTGTTTATTTTTGTTATTTAGAGTAACTTGTTGTTATATTGATAAACACTATCGTCGTCTACCGAAAGTATAAAGTCGTTATACGCTAAAAAATTATAGCGGGGAACAACCAATTTTATTTGGCACAAAAGACTCAACCGAACTAAACCAAACTCGGTATGTGAATATGTACTAACGCCTTCCTCATAAAGTAAGCCATACTAACCTTTCTAGGGACAGGCAGGAAAGTGGGGGTTATAAGAGAGGTCTGAAATAAAAATAGGCGTAAATATTCGTTACTTATTCCTATTGGGGTTACGCAATTATATGTAACATAACAAAAGTTGATTATTTTCTTATTTAGAGGAAAAATTTTGTTTATATTACCACATATCGTCGTATACCGAAGTATAAAGCGTTATACGCTAAAAATTATAGCGGAGACCAACAATTTTTTTATTTGGCACAAATGACTCAACTGAACTAAATAAAACACTCGGGTATTGTTATTAGCACTAACGCCTTCCTTATAACAAGCCATACCAACATTTCTAGAACGGCAAGTGTGGGGTTATAAAGGAAGCCTGAACTGGTTGGGGTACATTTTTTTTTTATTAAGTTTACGAGATCCACAGAAATCACGGTATGCCCTAAACACTGGTTTTATTGTGTAATAACCTGGCCAATAAAAATACCATCTCCATTCAGCCTCAAAATCCATTCCCCGGGCTGTAGCCGGGTACTGAGCTAGTAATATAATATAGATATATATAGATATATAATATATTGATATATATATACTATCATATATGTATATAAAATTGTACCTCTGTCTGTACATACTGATATGTTTTTTTAGCAGCGAAATTTCACGATCAAAACTTTTCGTTTCACTTGTGCATAGACTCCTACCAGCATCTTTCGTGTTATGTTTCTTTGTGAATGTTTGTTTGTTGTTTGTATGTTTGTGGTTTGTTTGTATTGTTTGGTAAAGGTTTTGTTTGGTAGTGCCTTGTTTGTTACCATCTTTTCACGCACAAACGGCTGAACCGTACCAGGGTATCTGAAAGAAAACTTGGTATATGTATATATATACTACTAACCCAACTTTAGACTTTAAGCTATATTTAATTTTCTATCTGAGATGAACCAAGGAGTGATGGGGGTCTATAATTTGACGCCAGAAAATAAAATATCGATAACTTAGTTCGTTTCCATTGTCATTTTTCGTCAAATATGACATAACAAAAGTTGTTTATTCGTGTTGTTATTTAGAGTTGTGTTTGTTATATACACGGTTGTTGTCGAGTATAAACCGAAGTTTGTAATGCGTTATACGCTAAAAAATTATAGCGTTTGGAGTCAACAATATTATTTGCCACCAACAAACCTCTACCGGAACATAAAATAAAACTCCGGTATGTGATTACTACTACCCAATTGAGGCCTTCCATTATAGATAACCCATACCAACATTTTCTATGGACCGGCCAGAGTGGGGGTTATAAAGGGAAGCCTGAAATCAAAAATAGCGGATATTTTGTTTCCTATTGGTTTTTCCGCAAAATATAAACATAACAAAAGTTGTCTATTTTGTTATTTGGAGTAACTTTTGTTTATATACACTTTTGTCGTATACCGAAGTAAAAATGAGTTATACGTTATAAAATCTTTAGCGGGCCACTATCGCTGAAATAGAACCGAACTGTAACCATAAGGAAACCGTATGTCAATTAGCAGTAATTCCTTCCATGAATATAATATATTAAAAATTTTTAGTTCGAACGGGCCAGTGAGGGGGTTATAAGGGAGGCCTGTAATATAAGTATAGGGTTTCACCATTTTAATCATACAATAGTATAGATGAGTATAACTATATATATAATATCGAAGTTATACTGTGAAGCTTTAGCGGGCACTATCGAAGAAATCAATCGGTTATTATTAGCAAATGTCCACGGGAAATACGGGTATCAATCCGAAACACTGGTTCCGTACGGGAAGGGTAAAGTTCTGGAAATAGATTGTGCAATGTAAAAAGCCTGCATAAATAATACCATCACCATTCAGCCTCAAATGAATCTCCCGGGCGAAGCCGGGTATCTGAGCTAATGTATATATATACAAAAGCTCTTGCTGTTAACCACCATTCAGCTCAAATGTGATGGCCGTATCTGAGTCTAGTATTTTTGTCACGAAATTGTTCACCGAAATCAAACTTTTCGTTTCACATGGTCATAGACACCAAAACTGCATTTTGTTTTCCTTTCGAGTCTGTTTGTTGTTTGTTTTTTTGTTTGTTTGTTTATTTATTTGTTTGTTTGTTTGTTACCTTTTCACGCATAAACGGCTGAACCGAATTTTATGAAACTTGGCATGTATATTTACTACTTAAGCCCACTTTAGACTTTTAGTCTATATTAATATTCTCTAAGACGAACAGGATTGTGGGGTTAAAAAGGAAGGCCTGAAATTAAAAATAGAGCTATATTTCGTTTCCTATTGCTTTTTTCTGGTCAAATATGCGACATAACAAAAGTTGTTTAATTTTGTAATTTAGAGTAACCTTTTGTTATATACACTTTTTTCGTAATACTGAATTATAAAACGAGATAGACGCAAAAACCAATAACTAATGTGAACAATTTTATTTGAGACAAAGAACCCATCCCGAAATGAATAAAACTCGGTATGTGTAATTAGCACTAACGCTTTCATTATAATAAGCCCATACTAACATTTCTAGGGACGCAGGAAGGTGGGGTTGTAAGGAGGCCTGAATTTAAAATCGCGGTATTTACGTTTTCTATTCGTTTGTCGGCAAATATGAACCTAACAAAAGTGTTTATTTTTATTATTTAGAGTAACTTTTGTAATATCATTTTTGAACTTTTAAGAAGTAATATAAACGAGATATTATAACTATAAACTAAAGCGGAAGTCAACTATTTTATTGGGGGCTAACGATTGAGCGACAACTTAACATAACTCTGTATGTTCAACTAGCATTAATTCTCGCCATGATTATAAGCAATATTAAAATTTTTTAGGTTCGAACGGGTTAGTGGGAGTTATAAGGGAGGACCCCCTGACCTGAAGTAATAATTCACGATATTCATTTTCTATTTGTTTTTCAGCAAAGGTGCAAAACATAACAAAAGTTGTTTACTTTGTTATTTAGAGCAACTTTTGTTTCATTCACTTTATGTCGTAAAATGAAGTAAATACGGATATAAAGCTAAAATCTATAGCGGGAGTCGATGTTTTTATTAAGTACTTTATCTAAGCGTTTTTAATATAGGCATATTATGACAAATGATGTTATGTTTTTAGAGCCTTATCTATTTCGGATTTATTTAGTACTAAGTAATGGATGCCGGGATTAGTGAGATTATAAACCACCCCCCCCTCACCCTTCGCCTCATTTATTATATTTCCCTATGAAAATAAACAGTTGTCTTAGGTTATTTCCAATAGAAAATTTAAACTATAAGAGCATTTCCATTATTTAATTTGTATAATGTATTATTTAAAAAAAAATCCGTTCTGTAATTTTCCCCAAGGAGTGATAGAGGAAGTAATAGGGAATCAAACTCTTTGGATTTTTGGTCATATTACTATCTTATTTCCTACATCTTCATGTTATTGAAACAAAATATGTTACTAATCATAGGACAATTAAACGTTAATGTCATTAGGACAAAAGTCAAAATGCTCTTTAAACTTGATATGATTGTTTAAAGTATTACGTAGGTTGCAGGACGGCTACGATCTCACTTCCCCCTCGACCCCCTAGCTTTTTTGAATATAATTGAAATTATGTTTTTAGTTTAACACTATTATTTAATTCCATTCAGTAGATAAATTATTACAATAATAATATTTTGAAATTAATAAATTTAAAGGAGAAGAGTGTTGATAGTTCTAATGCGAGAGCGGAAATATAGACGGAGGCTAATAGAGTTAATTGAGTTTACTAATTTCCTGTGAAATCCTGGGCATTACAGAAGTGATCTTACCACTGAGATCTAACATTATTAGAATATAACCTTACGTGCTAGACTATGCTTAAACTATATCTGCTCGATTGGTTTTTGACAGGAAATAAGTTTCATTATAGAGGATATTTAATTGTAATAAATACTATCCATGATTATGGTTTGGAAGTATTCAAAAAAGGTGAGTTAAAAAAGTGGCAAGGGATAGAAAGGATTTAACAAAAACATTTTATTTATTATTCTTCAAATATAAAATTTCTCATTTATAAGTAGCCAGCCTGCCTGACCCTCACAACAAAACAATGCGCGCCGACGGGATAGTGTAGTTGTAAACATTGAAGCCTTGCCCAAAAAAATACTAGCATCAGTCAGCCTTAAATGAATTTCCCGAGCGAAGCCGGTATACCTTAGCTAGTATATATATAATAGATATTGTGTAACCTCTGGTCTGTACATTGATTTTTTTCGTGAAATTTCACGATAACTTTTCGTTTCACCATGTCATAGACACCATATCTGCAATTTGTTTCTTTCGTGCTTGTTTGTTTTGTTTGTTTTGATTATTTGTTTGTATATTTGTTTGTTTGTTACCTTTTCACGCATAAACGGCTGAACCGAATTTCATGAAACTTGATATGTATATTACTACTATCTCAACTTAGACTTTAGGCTATATTAATATCCTCGCTGAGACGAACAAGAGTGGGGGTTATAAGGGAAGCCAGAAATTAAAAATAGCGTTTATATTTCGTTTCCTATTGGTTTTTCGGCAAATGATGTGATATTGTAACATAACAAAAATTGTTTATGTTTTGTTATTTAGAGTAAACTTTTGTTATATACACTTTTTTCGTATACCGAATTATAAACGAGTATTTGCGCTAAAAACCTACTCGTATAGCCGGAAGTGAACAATTTTATTTGGGAAAAAAGAACCCAACCGAAATAAATAAAACTCAGTATATGTAATTAAGCACTAACGCTTTCATTATAATAAGCCATACCGAACATTTTCTAGGGACGCGCAGGAGTGGGGGTTATAAGGAAACCAGAAATTATAAAATAGCAAAATAATTCGTTTCCTATGGGGTTATTCGGCAAATATACAAACATAACAAAAGGTTGTTGTTTATATTTTGTTATTTAGAGTAACTTTTGTTATATACACTTTTTTCTTACACCGAATTATAAACGAGATATACACTTAAAAACCTTGTAGTGGAAGTGAACAATTTATTTGGGAAAAAAGTCCCAACCGATAATAAATAAAAACTCGGTATATGTATCGTACTAACGCTTTCCAATTGTTCCCAAGCTATACCAACATTTCTAGGCACGGGTAGTGGAGTGGGGGTTATAAGGGAAGCCAGGAAATTAAAATAGCAATATTTCGTTTCCTATTGATTTTTCGGAAAATATGTAACATAAACAAAAGTTGTTTATTTTGTTATTTAGAGAAACATTTTGATATTCATTTTTGTCATTTAACAATAGTATAAACGAAGATATACACTATAAAAAACCCCTTAAGCGGGAGTCGACTATTTCATTGGGCGCTAACGATTTAACCGAACTTAAAAAAACTCGGTATGTCAATTAGCATGTAATTCTTCCATGATTATAAGCTATATTAAAAATTTTTGGTTAGAACGGGTAGTTCGAGTGGGGGCTTATAAGGGATGCCAGAAATAAAAATTAACGGATATTTCATTGCCCATTTGTTTTTTCGACAAACATGCACAAAACGGAAGTTGTTTACTTTGTTATTTAGATTAACTTTTTGTTTTATACATTTCTCCAGGAACAATGTGTGGAGCAAAGAAATGTGCGTAAGAAATATCATAAATCTGCTCAACAATTCATTCCAGTTTGAACTATGAGGTACCCCCTCACCTGGAAAAAATTAAATTCAAATCTACGTTAAATATTTTGTCCTTAATAATAACTGAAATCTATGCATGATGCACAGGATACGGGAAATATGACAATTTGGAGGACAGTGTGAAGACTTACTTAAAGAATTAATTTTATTATTAAAAAATGCCAACAACAGGGTAATTAACCCTTAACACTGGGACGGGTAATCAAAAATATTGTGCAAAGTAATGCCTTGCCAAAAAAAGTACCATCACCATTTAGCCTCAAATCGCAATTCCCGTGCGAAGAGCCGGTATCTGAGCTAGTATAGATATACTATATATATATATTATCTATGATATATATAATATATATATATATATATTATATATATGTCCCCCCCCCCCTAATAAAGCTCTAGCGGTCGCAATTTTTGTTTGACCGTAATGAAAATCGATATTTAATCGTTATCGTCGTAAAAATAAAGATCAAGTTCGTTAACTGCCGAAATCGTACAAGTGGGTGGAGGGGCAGCGTTTAGAGGGGATATTTCGAAATTTCTAAATATCGTCAGTATTATAAGTTCTTACTTAATACGTGAAATACCGAAAAATGCACAAAACAACCATTGTATAGCATTTTAAGATCCGACTCATAATAACAGAGATATTTTTGTTAGCATATTTTCCCTTAGGGGAAATAATATATATATATTATATATAATATAATATATATATATATAAATATATATAAGTAATATATATATAAAATATATATGCGTTTAACGCTCTAGTGGTCTCCAAATTTTGTTTTGATCATTACGAAACTCGATATTTAACCGTTTTTATGTAAAAAGACAGATCAAGTTCGTTTAATGGCTGTAATCTGACTAGAGGTGAGGGGAGGTATAGAGGGAGGGGGGGTATAGAGGGAGGGGGGGTGTAGATGGAGGGGGTATATGAGGGAGGGTGGGTAATAGTGGGAGGGGGGGTATAGAGGGAGGGGGTATAGAGGGAGGGGGTATATAGAGAGGGGGGGGGTGGTATTAGGGGAGGGGGTGTAGATGGAGGGGGTATAGAGGGAGGGGGGGGGTATAGAGGGTGGGGGTGTAGATGGATAGGGGGTATAGAGTGAGGGAGGGGGGGTAATAGGAGGGAGGGGTATAGAGGGAGGGGGTGTAGAGGGGAGGGGGTATAGATGGGAGGGGGTATTAGAGGGAGGGGGGTATAGAGGGAAGGGGGGTATAGAGGGAGGGTGTCTGTAGAGGGAGGGGGGTATATTGAGGGGAGGGGGGTATAGAGGGAGGGGGGTTGGGGGGAATAATAGAGGGAGGGTGTAGATGGAGGGGGGTTATAGAGGGAGGGGGTAATAGATGAGGGGGGTATAGAGGGGAGGGGGTGTAGATGGAGGGGAGGGTTATAGAGGAGGGGGGTTATAGAGGGAGGGGCGGTATAGAGGGAGGGGGGTATAGAGGAGGGGGTGTAGATGGAGGGGGTTTAGAGGGAGTGGGGGTATAGAGGGGAGGGGGGTGTAGATGGAGGGGTGTATAAGAGGGAGGGGGGTAGGGTATAGAGGGGGAGATTTTCGATAAATTCAAAATATCTCCGTTATTATGCGTTCGGGTCGAAAAATTGTATGGGAACCAGTCTTATTGCAAGTTAAATTTACTATAAATATAGTTATAATACACTTATTCTCTATTTTTGAATGTTAACCGATATATTTTTATGAAGTTCAATGGTCGGTATAGTTCGGATTAGGTCAGGCCGGTTTTCCAGTAACTACTCGGCTCAGGTGGAAGCTTCTCTTCTAACCTTACCTTACCTTTGTAAGATTTATGCAAATACGTTCTGTTCATCGCCCCCCCCCCTTCTTTAGGTGTTGGAGTACTAAAATTTGTGTTATTAACATATTAATTATTCGTACATTTCAGTATCTTTTTGTTTTGGGAATTTATTTTAATTAACTGAAAGATTTCTCATTGCGTTTGTATTTAATCACCGTGGTGTTGTGTTACCAGTATGCAGATTTCTCTATTGTAAAACTTCACGCTGGGAAATCTGCTTAGTTTACGCAGCCCCTGGGTGACGGACTTTTTTTTTATTCCTCACCCCTCTAAATCTTCACTCAGGTCTGATGCCTGCCAAGAACAAATTAGATCTTTAGTGTTGACTGTTAGTGTTATTTGACCGTGTTGAAACGGTTAAATATCAAGTATTGTGGAGAACAAATAAATATTTCTGAGTAAATTTTAATTGTGTCTCCCAGAGTAAAAGTTCAAAGTTTGCTATTTAGCCTTGGAAATAAAGTGGTTCATGATATAACAGCTTATTATTAATATGACACTAGTAGGAGTGGGGATCTATACATTACTTGATATTTAACTGTTCCAGCAGAGGATAAAGACCATTTTTGGTATTGGTTGAAATGGGACGAGGAATAGTGAGAGTTTAGGGGAGAGGAGAATTCAGAAATTCAAAATATCTGTTATTATGAGCCGCTTTGTGAAATGTTATATAATCAATATTGTTAAACTATTGATGCTCTATAATTGTTGTTCTATGTTTTTTTTCGTTACTCGAGTATTAAGCCAGTTATTCTTACTTTCTTGTTTTCCGTTTGCAATACTCCCTCCCCCCCCATCTACATAATAATAATAGCTTTATTGGCATCCTTTTCCAGGATAAAAGCCTCTCCCATTAGGAGCTATAATGAGTCCATCCTAATTGTCAAAGTTTTCTGACCGTCCTCTTCCAGCATTCTCTATCTCTCGCCATTCTCCACCAATTGTTGCCAACGACTGGAGTAAGCTCGTCCCTCCATCTCAGGCACTGTCTTCCTCTATTCCTGACCATGTCCCTTGGGATCCATTCTGTGCAGACCTTCGCCCATCGCTTGTCATTCATTCTAGCCAGATGAACCTGCCCAGTCCCCACTTTTTTAATCGGTCTGCTTCAACTCCACACCGGCACTCTTTTTAAAATGTCCACCTTCCACTTCCAGTCCCTCTTTTTAACTCCGAGTATCCTCCGGAGCATAGCCATCTGTGTCGAGTTCAGCTTGGAATCTGCTCTGGCTGTAAGCGCCCAGGTCTGGGCTCCGTAGAGTATGGAAGGATAAACACACATGCTCAGCACCTTGCTTTTCAACTTGTCACTGAGCGAGCCTTTGAAGATCTTCTTGAGTGACCAGTACTTAGACCATCCTATTTCCCCATCTACATATAAATAGAGAATATGTGGTGAGATTAGATCACAAATTTATTATAAAGTCCGTCACACAGGTGCTGCGTAAACTAAGCAGATTTCAGCAGTGAAGTTTTACAATAGAGAAATCTACATACTTAACACTGCTGTGAGTAAATACAAATGCTAATGAGAAATCTTTCATTTAATTTCAAGAAGCTCCCAACGAAAACGGCTTCTGAATTGTAAACAAATAGGTCTGCCAGCCACTCAGAGCTGAACAGATAGATAGACATATTCTTCACCGGAAAGAAAAAGAATTACTAATATATATAACTGAATATAAAACATTAACTTTATTTCAAACTATTTACTATATCTAGTACTGCAATTTATAATGAATGAGAATAATTTATATTTGAATAACTCAAATTTTAGTAGTCCAAGAACTAAAGAGGGGGGGGGGGTGAACAGAACATATTTGCATATATCTTACAAAGTAAAAACTTATACCATAAGAACGGTTAGAAGATCACGCGAGTGCCGAACAGTTACGGAAACAGCCGAACTAATCCAGAAACTTACGACAATAACCGATCTCATCTCATCTGTTATCCACACACAATAAAAATGCAAATATCTTGGTTAATATTCAAGGTAGAGAATAAATGTATATAACAATATTTATAGCAAATTTAATTAATTAGATTGGTTCTATATATTTTTTCGATGCAATGTATAGTAACGGAGGTATGTCAAATTTTCAACATTCTTCCCCCCCCCTTCACTGGTCCGATTTCAGCTATTAACGATCCTGATCTTTCTTTTTACATAAAACAATTTATATATAATAGAACGACAAAATTATATATAATTCTGAACGGACCTCATTTTCATCTCCTGGGTATGATTGATGGACATTTGAAGAAAACTCACATCATGAGTCCGATCTCAATAGCTAATTTCCCTCAGGGGAAATCTGCTAATACCAGCACATGGGAAATCTGCTTAGTTTACACAGCTCCTGTATGATGGACTCCAGCTTCCACGCTATTGCATTCTGGAATTATTCTTCCTAAAATATTGCAAATGGTGCATTTTATTCTATTAAATTCACCAATCTACCCAGTCATATACTTCTTTAGTTTTAGGAAGCTCCTTTAGCTGCCTCCAGAAACCATCAAGCATTTCAGGATCATTTTAATTAAACAATTCGACAACAGGAAAAATAATTCAATAAATAATAATTTTAAATTTATTTACAAAATAAATTCATTCATATATAAATAAAAATAATACATTTGATGTTGTTAATTTATGATTAGAACAAATTGTACGTATATTGAAGTAATGAATTCAGAAATGAAACAAACCTTAAAACTTATAAATAAATAACTTTGAAAAAATAAATTTGATGCATCTAACTGCAGTGAAAATATAAGCTGTCAAATTTCTCTAAGTCTACAATTATTAAGGCATTCATTTACTTTTTTCATTAAGACTGATCTGTAAGGATCAAAGAAGGTTACATATAAAAACGCAAACATACAAGAGGGTAACTGAGTTAGAAAACAAAACATTTACTAAAAGCATTATTACAAGTTAAAAATATATGAGTATTAATTGTACAATAATGTAATACGATTTAAATAAATCTGTTTAAAAATTATTATAGGATGAAACTTAAAGCTTCCGAGAAAGAATGAAAGAAAATAAATTTGTAAGTGATATGATTTGGCATATAGAGTGAACATATTTTACGGAAGAAACTAAATATACATGTATTCAATTCATAGCTTAACAAACATTTTATAAAATTATTTCTTATTTTTTGTATACTACAAAATAATAAGTTGCAAAATTACAATTTAGACTTGTTTTGTTTTGATTGTAATTTATCTATTAGCTTGGAAGTTCATTCTGTTACGTTATCAGTCCATGACATTTCATTTAATTTTTACAGGACTTGTCCTTTGACATAATAATAAAGTATATTCCATAACTCACTAACAAAAAAAAATTTGGATTCTCGATCCACATGATCAAGGATGGTGAATTCAATATTAAGGTTTGTAAGGCTATTAAAACACGTTACTTAATAGAGATTACAAAATTTTTAGGGAAGAACTTAAAATGTATATTTTAACCTGTGAGAGTGAAATATATTATTTATTGAAAATATAAACGGCCAAAAATTCGAGCTATTTAGAACTTATTTTATAACTCAATTTTGTTTATTCTCCCATTTATTTTGGTTATACGTCACACTCAAGACTTGTACTGTGCATAGAAAATTATACTAAATTCATTCTTGTGTTTCAATAAGACAAAGGAGTCTTCAATAATTGTTTCAAGGGATTCACAAATACGTTAACAGAGCCACATTATTTGAACAAGGTGTGGTAGAAATTGAAAGTAATTGCTTTGCAGACTGATAATTGTATTGCAGGCAGAATACTTTCTTTGGAAACAAATTATTTTTAGCAATATCCCTAGATCTGGAGAAAGTTTACGACTGTGTCTGGAGAAGTTATTCTCTCCCAGTTGATCGAATGGGGTGTCCAAGGAAACATTACCAGATTTCTGGATAACTATTTGTCTGATCGAACATTCAGATTAAGGACAATGAACAGTCCACAGCCGTAAGAGATCTTTTTAAGCAGGAGAATGGAGTGCTTCAGGGAGGTGTGCTGAGCACAACACCGTTCAATATAGCTATTCACTGTGTCATACAATATATCCCCTAAGAAAGACAACTAACATGGATTTCCCAATTAAAACGGCTTATTGATAACTGATCATCAATTCTTGAGAATCGTGAGTGATACGAAATGGAGGGCGGACAGATGTTTAATACTGAATTTTTATTTTTAGTTATTTCAAATCAACGAAGGACCATAATTATAAATATTAAAATATGTTTTAAAATTGTAGACCATTGTTTCTAAAAAAAGAATATATTCCATTAGCTGTGAAGGGTTTGACATTTAAAAAAGGGCCATCGTGACCAATAACCAGAATGTATTGAGAATAAATAAGAAAGGCTTGGCAAAAGACGGATTTACTCTCACATTTATTTAAATAAAAGATATGCATCTATTATTCATTTTATTTATTCATAGGTGTGGCATATTTTGTATTGGACCTCTATTAAATGAATAAATATTTTCTCTCCGAAGTTATGATTTCTGAAATTAAAAAAATGGTCTTCACGAAAAACAACCTCATTAAATATAGCTCCATTTTCATTTCTGAATTGTCTGGACCTAGTAGTTCACTTTGTCTGAACTAACCCCAAACCTAAATTCTATGGAGCAATCCCATTGGAAAAACAAATACAAAAATTTCGGCAGAAGTAGAACCTACAAAGCAATACATTTTTATTGGAAGTTGGTCTTGAGGTGGTTTGCCTTCTTCAGAATGTTTTACGCTTAACCAAATTGTGAGGGGGATGAAAACACTACTCAGGACACTCTTTTCTAATTCTGACATTATTTTGCAATCAAGAGCAAGTACTGGTACTGAAATAGATGAGAGCATCTGGCATACTGAATCAACGTTCTAAACCTCCACTCACTCAAAACTACGGCTCTTCTTCATTGAACAAATTTGTGTTCATCTCAGTAAAGTTGTAGCCAATGTTTGACGAATACAAGGTTTATCTATTACTCCTAAAGCACTTGCTCAAGACCGACTCATTTTCTACCAAGCCCTTTAAAAATTATAAATGTGTTAATTTGGAGGATACAATACTTTTCGATTGTTAGATGAAACCAAGTCTTCTTAACTTTGAAAAATATTGTTTCTAAGTTATTCCCCTAACAAAAAGCCATTCCAGGTTTTTGAAACAAACAGGAATGAAAATTTGAAGTATGCTATTTAAGTAGTACAAGTTTTATAAACATATAGTAAAACATAAATTTAAAGAGGTAGACCGACTACACAACTACAAAATCGAAAAGATTTTGGGGTAGACAGATTGAAATTACGGCACCATACAGGATATAACTGCAGACTTTTCATTCAATCGAAGGGAGCAAGGCTTTTTTTGCTCGCATTGTAAATTTTGAGCCTTCCTCAAGATCCATAGCAAAGTCTAATATTTTGCTTAACTTCAAGAGCACACATCGTTCTAAAATTAAATTGAGTGGATTTAAAAAACTTAATTTTTTCAGATTATAAACTTTTTTTTTAAGATGAAATTTGATTTTTAAAATTTTTCTCAGCTTATTTCAAATTTCCCTCAATTTTATTGTGGGTCTCAAATGCCTACATGCAAATTTAAATTTAGAGAAAATTGTATTTTTTGATGTCAGACCACTTTTAGAATTTTTAACAAAAAGCTTTAAGTATCAACAATTTTTAAATTGTATGTTGAGACAATAACAATGGGGGGGGGGCTGTGCCCCAAACTGTTAGAAGAAAAAATTAACTCCTCTATCTAAAGGATTAAGAACTTTTATAACCAATCATCCTTTACTATCATTCACTAACCAACGGCTAACCAACTACTGGCAGGCATATTCATTTTTTATGAGAACCAAACAAAAACAAAAAGTCAATGGTTGTGCCATTGTTCAATTTAAAATGATTTTTGTCAAAACAAAAACTGATTTTTTGGTATTGAGAATTAAACATTTTGGCTGGTATTGAACATGCTTTATTCTATTTTTATGAATTTCTCCTAAAGAACAATCCATCCTATTCTATGAATGAATATTTCTATTCATAAAAATTATTAAAGGAGTTTAAAATAAATGAAAGGCCTGCATTTGAATCTTGTAGAATACAGCTATTCATTACATCTTCGAATTTAACTGAATAATTTACACTCTACCCCATACAGTAATTAATTAGTATTTTTGTTGTTCTTTCCAATCCTCAGAAACTATAGCAATTAATGAAAAACATATTAATTTTTTTTTTAACTCAATATAAAACTACTTAAGAAGAATATAAATAATACAAGAAGAAGACTGTAATAGCAAGGAAAATTATACAACTATAACAAAATGTACAACGAAATATTATTTCTACCAAATGAGCAATATTATAAATTAATAAGACTAGTACATTTAATACAACATAAACATACGCATCTATTTAATAATAAACTAAAAGAACAATCAATGGTTAGATAACAGCCAAAAGCAATTATAGAGATACGTTATAAATACCAAAATCCAGGGAGCGAAGAACTTTAAATACAACTTCCATGAAAGAACTTTACTGCCTTCCGTATTAAAAGAAGAGGAATATCTTCAAGAAGGTAAGATGCAAATGGAGAAAGTGAAGACAATTTTCCTATTAACAGTCCTTACCTATAAGAACAGGGGGGGGGGGGGTAAGGAACACCCCCAGTTATAAAGATTGTAATACCATCTCAATTAAGGCAGATAAATTATTGTTATCCTTTTGTAGTATAATAGAGTTTGTTTACATGGTTGTAAATAAAATGCCACTTCAATGCCTTCATAGCCAGCGTGGGACTAAGGATTTTATTTAATGAGTTTTTTACTAAATAAATTCCCATTTGCCGAGGCGGGAATCAAACTCGCCACTCTACGTTTAGCATTTTGTGGGTCAACTTAACTACCAAGTATATAAATCACTTTAACCATAAATGTACTGAATTTCACTTTTTTCCAGCAAGTTTTGTGTCTCTTTTACAACATCACCATGTGAGTTAGCCTGGGATAGGTAGATTTAAAGACCGCAGAAGACCAAGAACACTCAGGCGATGGAGCAGTATGGTAAGGTTCATATCCTCTCTGCCTTGAGGCAGGCTGCTCAGAGAATTGTTCTACAGCCAAAAATAACACGAACAGGACGAGGAAGAACCATGGAGTAGTGATAAATGGATCTGTTGGAAGGCGTTTGGCTGCTTGCCAATTACAAACTGGAAAAGTGCTACAACCATCCATAGACAGACGTTGAGGACAATTTGGAATTTCCAACGGCCGTATTGGGCAGAGATGATATTTTACATATCTAACCTGTTCAAATTAGCCTGTGAATGCTAAATCAACAACCCCGCCATTTAAAAAATTGTCGTTTTAAAGTTCTTCACCCTCCAGATTTTGCTGGTGTTATTTCAATAGATAAAAGTAAAACTAGATTAACAATGGAATATATTAATATAAATATATTTATATAACAAAAAAGAAATCTAGAATAAAATAATTTAAGAAATAAAGTAAATTTAAATAATAAAGTAACTTCATGCGAAACAAATCAACAAAACAGAGATAAATATACAAAGCATAGAAAGTAAATAGAAATGCATGAAAAGGAATGCAGAAAACAATTATAAAACATTTATTACCAAGCAAAATAAATAAATAGGTTCAATAAATAATCAAAGAATGTATGTTTAAAAAAATATAAGTAATGATATATTTTTGGTTCAGACTCAAGATATCTAATGTTTAACGGGGATCCAAAATTAAATAAGGCAAAGATAAATATGATAGCTCCACATCTTGAAAAATCCTATTATCTAACAACTTAAGTATAAAGAGGAATGATTACTATCAAAGTGATATTATATAGTTATAAATTGGGGGGGGGGGAATGCATGCTGAAATAATTGAACACTATTATCAATAACAAATATAAATGAAAAGAGGAATAAAAAATAGCCATAACTATACAACTCATCAAGGATAAATAAATCTTTGGGCAATTGTTGGTTATCTTAAAAAAAGTACACCTCAGTTTCAGCTTGAAAGTTATGTGGTGAAAGTAAATTCCAGATTTGTCTCCTCATCAAAAATTGAAATCCAAGCTTTTATCCACAACTCCTACCTCACTTGCGCTCCTAATTCAGAAATATCGGGAATTACAATTTAGTTAATTTGGGGAGTATAATACCTTTTGTTTGTTTGACAAAACCAAATTCTCTGAAAGTCATTCTAGATTTTAACAATTCAAGGTTTTTTTGTTTTTTTTAAAAAAAAAAAAAAAAAAACTCAGTAAACAAATGGGAATGAAAGTTTTAAGTAAGCTTACATAAGTAGTACACGTTTTATCAACATATAGTAATCACAAATTGAAAAAGGTAGGCCGACGTATGAGTAAAACTTGAAAAACGTTTAGGGTTTCAGTGGTTAGACAGACTGAAATTACCACACAATACACGATATTAATATTATATGCAAGCCACTTTTTCCTCTCCTGGTAAATTGAAAACCTTTCAAAGTTCCATAGCAGAGAAAAGTTAAAATATTTTGCTTAACTTCAAAGGACACGCCTTGATAAAAAACCTTGACTTTATTTTTTTTTTAAAGTTTTAGGATAAACAACCCGACACAACAATTAATATAATGATTACTCTTTTAACTTAATTTTAAATAGGCCATAGCTAAAAGAGTAAAAAAACAAGAACCATTGTCCTCCTGATTGTCATTTAATATTGACAAGAATTATACAAAATAACAATCATTAAATTTGATAAATATGTATGGTTGTGTAAATACAACTTTCAAATAAAACTGAGAAGTACCTATCTATATAATATACTATTTCTACAGCCATATTAAAGTAAACCATAATTTAATAATACAATGTGGGGAAACAACAAAAAACAAAATAAAAATAGTTACATTTAAAAATATATTAGAACTAATTTGATAAATGTTATTTTTAATTTGAATTAGGTCATGAAGTTAGGTTCGTCGGGAAATGAAGTAACAGCACACACCTATGTTACTCTACGATCACTCGTCTTAGTTTAAAGGGCTAATAAAGCTTAATAATAAACATAGGTAAAGTTTATTCTAAGGCGTTCCCGATCTGAGTGTAAGAAATAGCGAAGACATACAAATACACGAGTGAAACCCCATCAAACACAATTAAAAAAAGAAATATTCCTTTAATTGTAAGGTACTTCGAAGTCGGTTTTCATTTACAAAAATGTCTATTTTCAATATTTATAGCTGATACAAAATGGAGATAGGCAGATTTACGAAATGGCCCAATATTTGTTAATTTTAAGTGTAAAAGATTAAATTTCATTAGGAAAAGCCATTTTTGTTACCTATTTGTGATTATACACCGACGAATAGGAATCTGGCTGGTTGTTTGATGGAATTTCATTCCCCTGATACGTGTTATCAATAGTTGCTATTTGCACTCAAATCGAGACTGGCAATGAGTATGTGAGCTGTAGTTCATTAAAACAATAACAAAACACATTGAACAATTTTTCAAAAATTTTAGCGAACAATCCGTTTTTTTTTCTTTAATTTTTTTTTCTAAAAAAGAAATTTACTATTTTATATTTACCGAGGCTTTTGGAATATTTTGTATTTGTTAGTCAATTATTCGGCTGAGCAACCTTTATCTGCCTAATTACAAAAATTATAAAATTTATTAATATAAAACTAATTTAGATAATTATATTCTTTATCACATGAAAAGGAATGAGGGCACGAAGCAGGCCAGCTGCTAAACTCTTGGGTATTTATACGTCTGCTTCAGCAAATCAATTAGCAATTATCTAAAGGTGAATTATAGTGGTTTCCTATGATTAATCATTGCCTACGTAGTCCATCGTCTTGATGAATTCTATTGCCGAGCAGAACTGGGTCCAGTAGTATTCCTCTTCCCCGGTCATCCGGCTACCGTAGAAGCTGCTGATGTATTCGACTGTGCTAAGTAATGATGGAGGATTCGCCTAACAAACATATTAATAAATAATCAATAAATATGCCTGATTGAAGTATGCACAGTATAACAGGAAGGTAAAATCGATGAAAGTATGGTGATAGGTTCATTAACCTTAATTAATGAGTTGCCAGCAAAGCCGTACGGCCTAAAAATATTCCAGTTGGCTATACGGCTACAGAATGAATTTTTGATTTATTTTTTTGGTTTATACCTCACATCAAAGGTGATTGGCATGATCTCTGTTTAGGCAATATATTTATTCCTTCATTTAAACCTTGATACTTTAATTATATAGTATGGAAAATATTCCTTAAATACCTGAGGTTTTCTCATATCCGTGCTTTGTCTATTAGAATATAATAAAAATTATCTCTTTTAAATCTTTGTAAGATGTGTGTTGTTGTAGACCTATTGTATTTTAATTATAAAGGTATTGGTATATGTTTAACCTGAGATACATTGTACGAATATTTTTTGATTATGAATAAATTCCAATTTATCTACATTAAGAGTTATCAATATCCTTTAAATAGGTCTTTATTACTTAAATAATCTCAAATTAACCAAAGTGGTCCTAGCATAGATTTAATTTGTTTATGAATTCGTTGATGTATCTAATGAATAATAATAATAATTATATTTTTAAGTGGTCTATGAAATCCACTTCTTAAGTGGCTGAGTACATCTGTAGCCCCCCCCTCTATACCCAACTATACTCTACGTCACTTAAAACCAGCTGCTAACCAATGTTATTAATACTTATTTATAATTCAATTAAAAATATAAAACTAAATGAGCTAAGTTTATTGTATATTACCATTATAATAACGTATACAAGGACGGGAATAAGGTCGTCGGCAGCTGGGACGCAGGCTAGAGATAGGAGGTTGACGATAGTATAGATAGTGCGGAGGGCAGAGTGGAGTTTGTCTCGAGGACTCCTGTATGCAGCCATCTCACTCATCTCAGCCTGGGCACTCAACCAAGGAGCTTCACAATGGAACATCTGCAACATCGACACTCTAGTCAAAAAAGGCGATAAACAGTTTGCTCAAAATTACAAGCCTCATTCCAGCATTCTTAAAAATTGTCAAAGAAATTATCTTTAATCGACTGATGGAACATTTCAGAAAGCATGATGTTCTCGTACCTAAACATGTCTATTACTTCAACAACATATAATTTTTTGAAGGATATAATTCATCCTCCGCATAGAAATCTGAGCATAATTGGAATATTTGCCAATTTAACAAAGGTTTTTCACTCAATAGATCATGAAATACTACAAATAAGTTACAATATTATGGAATAAGAGGCATTGCTCATGACCTTTTTCGCTCTTGTCTCTGTAACTGTAGACAAAAAGTAGAAGTTGCTGATATCAGTGGATATAAAATTATTTCAGAATGACAAACAATTACATGCAGTGTTCCCCAAGGTTCAATAGTAGGTCCATTTCTATTTTAAATATATATAAATGACCTTCCATCTAACCTTAAACCAGCAAAATATATACTTCATGCTAATGTTACCAGTAAAATTATAAAAGGTACAGACACAGAAAAACTGAAACAAGATGGCTCAGTTACTATTAAATCATTATTCGATTGGTTGATGGGTAATAATACTAATAAGCTAGCTATGAACATGTTCGCAAACAAATATTCTAGACTTCCGTAAACATCGCTCACATTCTCAGGAGTGGTATCAATTAATAATCGTGATCTCTTACCAGTCGTCATGATAAAGTTTTTAGGACTGAATGTGGACAAACACCTTGACTGTATCAATCATATTGAAGAATTGAGTAAGAAGCTAAAATCGCTTTACTTCTTATTAAAATGTGTTACAAAATATCTTCCAATGGAAACTCTATTATTAATATACTATGGATATTTCCGTAGTTGGTTAACTTATGGTGTTATGCATTGGGGCAACTCCTAAATCACATTTTAATATTGCAAAAGAGAGCAATAAGGTTTATATATAAATGACAGAAAGTTAAGAAACTCCTGTTGTCGACTTTTCAAGGAGTCAAACTTTCCCCCTTTTGTGAGTATATATACCAAACAATATTGCATGTGAAATAAAACATGAACTTGTTTTGCAATAATAGTATAACACATAATCATATAACAAGACAGAATTTAGGCTTAAAATAATGAGATCCATGATACAACAGTTTATTATTAACATGGTATGGGTAAGAGTGAGGGTTTAATGAAGGGCTGAAAACTGAAAATATTTTGCTTAATATTCATAATAGGATAAGCAAGAACACTGATATGCAATTAAATTTGCAATAAGATTGGTTCTATACAATTTTTCGATCAAACATATAATAACAGAGGTATTTCAAATTTTCAATATTGCCACCCCTAAACCCCCTCCATCCATCTAGTTGATTTCAGCCATCAAACAAACTTAATCTTGGTAACCTTAAGTATGGTAACGTTACAACTAAAATTGTAACCTTAAGGGAAATCTACTAAAAGCTTTTGCTTTTAGCAGATTTTAATGCAAATATAAGGGGCTCAGGTTAGCCATGCGAGTTAAAGCATTGACCTTTATCTCACATGGTAAACCTAGAGTGGCGAGTTCGATTCTTGCCTGGGCAAAGGAAATTATTTAGTGACGAAATTCATTAAATAACGTCCTAAAATCCCACCCTGGCTAGAAAAGGGTGGTAACCTGTAGATAACCCGTCCCAATTAGCTTAAGTTGCAAAAAGTGGACGTTAATAAATAATAATAATGCAAATATAATATTAAATTATAACACAAATATAATATTCTAGAGTGTATAAGGTATAATCAAAATCTGAATACATGACTCTAGAAAAACTCAACATATTAACCACTATGTTTATTTATCTTTTGCTTTAGACTTTTATTTATTCCAATTTGTTATGTATTACCTTTGGGATTCGGAGATCTTTATGATCAGGTGTTACGACTTTTGCGAGTTTCTCAATATGCTCTCGTAAAACCCTGAAACATTAAAATACAGTCAGGTTAGGAAGTGGGACAAGATTAAATCAAATATTTTTTTTATAAAAATTTAAACCTGGATTTACTATTTTTCGTATAACTTCATACAAATAAATAAAAATCGAATACAAATATAATAAAATAAAAGATATAACTATATTTTGAAAGTACTAATGAATATAAAAGAACCGTATACCAGCTAATATTACAGATATTCCTTAGTACTAATTACTTATATGTTGAAACTAATAAAAACAACTTTTTTTTTTACAATTCAGTTAATATTTATTAACTTTCAACACATTATTTTAACAACCTGAAACATTTTGTAAAATGAAGACAGGCCAAAGTTAGAAATGCAGTATAAAACAGCATAAATTTTATTTCATTATTTGTGGAATGGCACCTTGGGTATCTGTGTGAAATACCTCTTTTACGCGCATCCTAGAAATGTATGCCATTTGCGCAGTAAAAATGTATGCCCTCAGTTGAAAAAATTTACTGTTGTTACAAGATTATGGAGGATCACGTACTGCGAACATTGTAATCCAATATCATACAGGCGAGAGAAGTTATACACGTTATTAAGACTAATTTTTGTTTTCTATTTACAGCTAAAACTGTACCTTTATTAAAAAGGGGGAAAAAGTGTTTCATAAATTTTGGAATATTGCTGTTTTTTTACAATAAAAATTTCTCTATTGTAGTTGCAACCATTGTGCTCTCACAGAAGCTGTTCTTTTCATATTACTCTATGCAAAAAAAATCCGTCACACAGGGGCTGTGTAAACTAAGCAGATTTCCCCGTGATGTTTTACAATAGATAAATCTGCACACTGGTAACACTTAACACCATGAATATTAAGTAAATAAATACATATGGTAATAAGAAATCTTTCAGTCAATTCTAATGAGCTCTCGACAGAAAGCGTCTGAAATGTAAATAAACAGGTCTGCTAACCTCTCACAGCTGAATAGATAGGGACATATTCTTCACCGAAAAGAAAAAGAATTACTGAAATATATCTGAATATAACATATTAATTTTGAGAACTTAAGTAGAGGGGGGGGGCAACAGAACATACCCGTATTTGCATGTATCTCGTACACTAAAGGGCTCATGTAAACAATATTTGGTATTGAAGCTTCGAATTATGTGGTTTATGATACAACAGAGTATTTTTTATGTGACAAGAGTAGAAGTGGGGGTTTGCTGAAGGCTGAAAACTAAAAAATGCATATATTTTGATAAATATTCAAGGTCAAGAATAAATGTATATAACAATATTTATAGAATATTTAATTTGCAATATGATTGGTTCAGTACCATTTTTCAATCAGATGTATAGTAATGGAGATATTTCAAATGTTCAAAAAATCCCTCCCACTGGCTGATTTCACCCATTAATGAACTTCATCTTTCTTTTTACATAAAATGATTAAATATCAATAGTGTTAACAGACAATTATATATTTTTTATATATAATATAAATTATATATATATATATATATATATATATATATATATATCATTTTAAATGGACCTCATTTTCGTCATCTTCTGTGTAGGATCGATGGTCATTTAACATGTTCGCTGCTGTATCGGTCCCCGGGGTCCGATCATCATCAAGTCATTCAAGACGGGCCCCTCTCCTTCAGTCCACCCCAAAAAGATGAAGGCTGTAGCAAGCTTATTATGAGAGATATTTTAACGGGGATTGGATGTAATTTATTCTTGGAACCTGTAGATTTAGTTAATCTAGAAAAATACTATCGGACGCCGGGGACCGTATCCGTCTAGAAATAGAGAAACTCCAATTTGGTACGGCACCAACCCCCGGCACCCGATGCTTATTCCAGTCACAACTTGATCAAACATGAACTGACTTGAATCTGTTTTACCTTCCATGCCCCTCATTCGCTCATTTACCGTTGTATTGCACATAGTATGTCTCGTGGTCGAAAATTAGTTGAGTAAGCACTTTTTTTTTTTTTTTATCTGAGACCCAGCTTCACAATTTAGATGGCAGTAAGGTAGTGTGACCTACCGGGGGTGAGAAGTGATAGTTTCTACTGAACTATAGTTCCATTATAAGGGTGAGGGAATTGTGATTTGGTGTAATGGAACACTGGGGATGGGTTACCCGGTAGCTGGTGATACCGGCTGGCTTGCAGGAGTACGCACTGTCTTGCAGACAGCAGTGAAAGTGAGAGTGATACGACTTCAAGTGACGATAGTTTCGCAGACAAGAACTATTTACCCTCATGTTCTAGTTCAACTACTTAGATAAGTGCTCTAGATAGAAGTGCTTACAAATTTCGAGTGCTTATTGGAAATAAAAGCTGGCAATGTGATAAAAAATGTAAATTAGTTGTAGACGACATCGGACGCCGGGGACCACTCCTGGCTTTGCTGGTGCTAGTTTTTGGATTGGAGGACTGAAGGCTCTGCTAATTCATTCATTTATTTCACTTGAATTGTCAAGAGATAGCGTTACCTTCGAAATCTACATCGGTCCCCAGGGTCCGATACAGGTTTTAACGTTAGGAGAAGCATCGGACGCCGGGGACCGGTGCAGTTAGTGGTGGAGTATATCACATATAGACTGCAGCAGCAAACGTGTTAAAGAAATTGTTTGAAAATCGCGTCATGATTACAGCCTCAATAGCCAATTTCCCGTAAGGGAAATCTACTAAAAAAATCCATAAGATGCTGACGTCTTCAAAATAGGATTTTCTAGGCCTTCCTCTTCCTTTATGGCCAAGAATCCTACCTTCAAATACATTAGTAATGAAGTCGTGCCTTATGATATATCCAAGAAGTTTCACTCTCATTTTTTCAAAGGCATTGATAAGATGTTCGCCTCCACATACCTCATTTAGAACTTCCATATTGGATTTTTTTTTAGTCCAACTTGCCATGGTGATTGTACGCCAGATTCTCATTTCCATTGCTTCCAATCTATTAATTCCCTTTTGTGAGGAGCCCAACATTCTCTCACGTAAAACAGTACACTTACTGCTGAAATACTTAGCAAACAACAAGGGTTTAGGAGAAGGATAATGATAATGATATGTTAAATATTAAATACTCACTGGTCCCTAGATATATCTCCATCGCCATTAGGATACATAGCATGTACATAGACCCTGCTGCAGAGCGCCCTCTCAAACGCTCTCCGTGCCCTCTCCACCTGCTCCTCACTCGCACCTACGGCCAATATTCCGATTAAGAATCAGCAACAAAGAAAAATGTTTATCACACAGGTCCTGCGGAAACTGAGCAGATTTCCCATGCAGTTGAATATGATACACTCATCTCTTTTATCCTCTACTTTACCTGCATCAAGAAGCCTATATAAACAGCAATTAAAATGAGTGTTTAACTTGAGATGTTAAGCGATTGACTTAAAACTTAAAAGTGGAAATCAGATGAGTAGAAGTGGTGGTAAATAAAAGGCTGAAACAAAAAAAAAAGTACGTCACACATGGAAATCTGCTTAGTGTAACTAAGCAGATTTCCCTAGTGACAATTAATAATAGATAAACGTACATACTGCTAACACAACAAAACCGTGAATATTAAGAGAATAAATACAAACGGAAATAAGAAATCTTCCCCTCCCAGTGGGAAGCATCTCAAATGTAAACAAACATGTCTGCCAATGGTTCACCGGAAAGAAAAAGCCCTTCATGCAAATGCAAATATCACGGTTAATTTTCAAGATAGGGAATAAATGTATACAACAATATTTATAGTACATTTAATTTGCTATAAGATTGAATCTATACATTTTTTCGATCCGACGTATAGTAACGGAGATATTTCGAAATTCTCCCCTCTAAACCCCCCCTCCCCCTGGTCCGATTTCAGCCGTTAACGAACTTGATCTTTCTTTTTACATAAAATGACTAAATATCCTAAATATATAAATTGCGACCGCCAAAGCAGTAACAGACATTATATATATATATATATATATATATATATATATATATATATATATATATATATATATATTTCCCTTAAGGGAAATCTGCTAAAACAATAACAGAAACATATCAGAACATAACATATTCATTTTATTGAAAACTATGTACTATATCTAATACTGAAATTTATAATGAATCAGAATAATTTTTATCTCAATCAATAAAATTTTAGTAGTCCAATAATTTAGGGGGGGGGGGGTCATAAGAACATATTTGCATCTATCTCATATAATAAAGGTCTCTGGAAAACAATATTTGGAATTAAAGTTTTGAATAATATGATTTATTATGTAACAGAGTATTGCTTATGTAACGCGAGTATGGGTGTTCAGTAATGAAGGCAAAACTGCAAAATGCAAATATCACGGTTAATATTCAAGATAGAAAATAAATGTATATAACAACATTTATAATACATTCAATTTGCAATGAGATTGGTTCTATAGAATTTTTCGATCCGACTAATAGTAACAGAAATATTTTGAATTTTGGGAAATCTCTCCACTGGACCCCCCCCCTCCCACTGATCTGATTTCAACCATTAACGAACTAGATCTAGCTTTTTAAATAAAACGTTTAAATATCGAGTTTGGTAACGATCAAACAAAAATTGCGACCGCTAGAGCATTAACAGGCAAATATATATATATATATATATATATATATATATATATATATGTGTGTGTGTGTGTGTGTGTGTGTGTGTGTGTGTGCGCGTACACACACACATATACGTAGTAAGGTCCAAAATTTTCCAGCCTGGGATAGAAGGAAAGGTGAAAGAAAAAAACTGGTTTTACTGTTTTTCAATATATTCTCCTCTAAGTTCAATACACTTATTACAACGCTTTGGCAACATTTCTATACCATGAAAAAAATAATTTTCTTCTTTGTTAAAAAAAATGTTCTTCCACTGCTGCTTGGAGCTCTTCGTCGGTGTTAAATCGCCTTCCACGAAGGTCAGATTTTAATTTTGAGAAAAGGTAGAAATCACTAGGGGCCAAGTCTGGGCTGTAGGGTGGGTGAGAGATTTCTTGGAATCCCCAGTCCTTCACAGAGGCCTTGAAAATCAATGCTGTGTGGACAGGGGAATTGTCGTGAAGGAGGCGGATGCCTCTGCTTAACTTCCCTCGCCTCTTCTCTTTAATGGCGTCTCGTAACCGGTGAAGTAGGGCTGCATAATACTCACCATTCATTATGGTATTCCTTTCTTTAAAATCTATCAATAGTATTCCTTTACAGTCCCAAAAAATTGTGGCCATTATCTTTTTTGTTGACTGCGTGACTTTTGCCTTTAAAGGAGGCGCTTCTGGTCTTCTCCATTCCATGGACTCTCTTTTGCTGAGTGGATCATAATATAGAACCATTGTCTCATCCCAAGTTACAATTGAGTCCAAAAAATTCTTTGGGTCGGTATTATACTTGCGTGAAAATTCATTGCAGCAGTGAACTTGTTCCTGTTTTTGATGAGCTGAAAGAATTTTTGGAATCCATCTTGCACTAACCTTGTTCATATGCAAATGTTCTTTGATGATCCTCAAAACACTTGTTTTTGAAAGTCCTAACCTCGCTGCTATTTCCTTGGTTTTCAGCCGTCGGTCAGACAGCAATTCAGATTCCACAAGTTGGATTGTTTCAGAAGTGACAGCTTCCAGTGGGCGACCGGGACATGGGTCATCTTCTAGACTTTCTCTCCCTAACTTAAATAATTTTGCCCATTCTTTCACTGTGGAATACGAGGGGGAGGACTGCATGTATACACAATCCAAGCGCTCTTTAATTTACGCAGGAGTAAGACCCTCTTTACAAAAGAACTTAATTACCGCACGGTACTCGAGTTTAAACATTGTAAAAATGGGGAGTTTCCTTTAAGGCTGGACACTGACAAGACTGAGGAAGTGCGGGCGATGGGTATGGAGTGAGCAGGCATGGACCTGCATAGGCGTGCAGGTCCCGGCACATTTGAACGAGGGCAAGCAGGACAGGCCGGAAACCTATGGACCTTACTATATATATACAGTATTGAACAGACCTCATTTTCGTCATCTCCTGGATAGTATGGACGGACATTTGAGGAAATTTTTCAAAAATCAAGTTATAAGTACGACCTCGATAGCTGATTTCCATTAAGGGAAATCTGCTAAAACAACCATATAATTGTTAATAAAAAGTGAATAGTGTACAGGAATATATAGACTTACACTGCCACGTAGGATCCCTCTCCATATCAGCAGACAGCGTGACGAGGAAATTTTCTAAAAGGTCACTTTTTTCATCAGAGAGACTAGCTGCTTGGAACTCAGAGATGAATGCTGAGATTTGGCTGTCCTTCCTTTCGAGGAACAGCCGAACACAGAGAGATATCAGATATTCAGACACTACCTGCTTATCACTCTTCACTCGCTCCAGCAGTCTAAAACAAAAAGTTGCCCATAAACATTATTAGAAATTTGAGAACGTATTATCATAGACTCTTGGAAGATATAAAAATGAAATTTATATTAAGCAAGATATTCATATATAATAAAGTCCATGAAGCAGGAGCTGCGCAAACTAAGCAGATTTCCCTCATGCTTTTATAACACACTCCTCATCTCGTTTCTCCATATATTCTCTATTTATCAAGATAAAGTAGATTTTTTTTAGCAAATTTCCCTTAAGGGATATCAGTTATTGAGGTTGTACTCACGACACGAGTTTTGAAAAATTTCCTCAAATGTCCATTGATCCTACCCAGGAGGACGAAAATGAGGTCCCTTCAAATATATATATATATATATATATATATATATATATATATATACTAGCTCAGATACCCGGCTTCGCCCGGGAATTCATTTGCGGCTGGATGGTGATGGTATTCTTTTGGCATAGCTCTACTTTGCACAATATTTTGACATTTACCCTTCCCAGTGTTTAGGGTTAATACCCGTCGTTTCTGTGGATTTGACAATAATAAAATTAATTTTTTATGTAAGACTTCACTGTCCTCGATATTTTCATATTTCCCGTTTCCTGTGCATTATGCATAGATTTAAGTTATTAAGGACAAAATATTATAATTTGAATTAATTTTTCCAGGTGAGGTACCTGGTAGTTCATATTGAAAAGAATTGTTGAGCATATTTCTCTAAATAACAAAATAAACAACTTTTATTATGTGCATATTTGCCGAAACCCCAATAGGAAACGAAATATCACTATTTTTAATTTCAGGCCTCCCTTATAACCCCTACTTCTGCCCGTCCCTAGAAATGTTAATATGGCTTATTATAAGGAAGGCGTTAGTACTAATACACATACCCAGTGTTTTATTTAGTTCGGTTGAGTGTTTTGTGCTAAATAAAATTGTTGACTACCACTATATTTTTAGCGTATAACGCCTTTATACTTCGGTATACGACGATAGTGTATATAACAAAAGTTTCTCTAAATAACCAAATAAACAACTTTTGTTATGTGCATATTTGCCGAAAAACGAATAGAAAACGAAATATCACTATATTTAATATCAGGCCTCCCTTATAACCCCCACTCCTTCCCGTCCCTAGAAATGTTGGTATGGCTTATTATAATGAAAGCGTTAGTGCTAATACATATACCGAGTTTTATTTATTTCGGTTGGGTCTTTTGTCCCAAATAAAATTGTTCACTTCCGCTATAGGTTTTAGCGTATATATCGTTTATAATTGGGTATACAAAAAAATGTATATAACAAAAGTTACTTTAAATAACAAAATAAACAACTTTTGTTATGTTCATATTTGCCGAAAAACCAATAGGAAACGAAATACTGCTACTTTTAATTTCTGGCCTCCCTTACAACCCCCACTCCTACCCGTCCCTAGAAATGTTGGTATGGCTTATTATAATGAAAGCGTTAGTGCTAATACATATACCGAGTTTTATTTATTTCGGTTGGGTCTTTTGTCCTGAATAAAATTGTTCACTTCCGCTATAGGTTTTAGCGTATATCTTGTTTATAATACGTTATACGAAAAAAATGTATATGACAAGTTACTCTAAATAACAAAATAAACAACTTTTGTTATGTTTATACTTGCCGAAAAACCAATAGGAAACGAAATATCGCTATTTTTAATTTCAGGCCTCCCTTATAACCCCCACTCCTGTTCATCCCAGAGAATTTTAATATAGCCTAAAGTCTAAGTTGGGTCAGTAGTAATATACATACCAAGTTTCATAAAATTCGGTTCAGCCGTTTATGCGTGAAAAGGTAACAAACAAACAAACATACACGAAAGAAACAAAATGCAGTTATGGTGTCTATGACATGTGAAACGAAAAGTTATCGTGTAATTTTCAGAAAAAAATCAATGTACAGACAGAGGTTACAATTTTATATATATATAGATATATATATATATTGTTACGAAAATTAAATACATGAATAATCCTTCAGAGAGAGAGACTATTTGGAAAGTGTGATGTAGATCAAAGAAGCCGACAGAAGGTCTAGCTCTATCTAGTTTATTACTGGTTTTTGTAATAAAAAATGTAACAATATGTGTGTGTATATATATATATATATATATATATATATATATATATATATATATATTTGTCTGTTAACGCTCTAGCAGTCGAAATTTTTGTTTGATCTTTACCAAACTCGATATTTGGTGGTTTTATGTAAAAAGAAAGATCAAGTTTGTTAACAGCTGAAAAAGGACCAGGGGGAGAGAGGGGTTTAGAGGGAGAGAATTTTGAAAATTCAAAATATTTCCATTACTATAATTCCGATTGAAAAAGCCAATCTTATTGCAAATTAAATGTACTATAAATATTCTCATATACATTTATTCCCTATCTTGAATATTAACAGAGATATTTGCATTTTTCTTCTCCTTCAGCAAACCGCCACTTCTTCTTCTCATGTTATATAAACAATGTTCTGTTATATAATAAACCACATTATTCGAAGCTTAAATACCAAATATTGTTTTCAAGAGACCTTTATTATACCAGATACATGCAAATATGTTCTGGTGACCCCCCCCCCCACTCATCTTAAGTTTTTGGACTACTTAAATTTGATTGATTGAGAAAAAAATTAGTCTGATTCATTATAAATTACAGTATAAGTTATAGTAAATAGCTTTCTATCAAAATAATATGTTATATTCAGATATATTTCAGTAATTGTTTTTCTTTCCTGTTGGAAGTTGGCGGAACTGCTTCTTTACATTTCAGAGGGTTCCCATTGGGAGGTTTCTTATTATCGTTTGTATTTATTTACTTAGTATTTACGGTGGTGTTGTGTTATACTTCACAGGGGAAATCTGCTTAGTTTACATAGCCCCTGCATGACGGATTTTTTTGATGTCTCCTTGATTTTTCTAGAGAAAGGAAATAAACAAAAACATTCACAAATAAAAATAAAGGATAGTTATACCTCTCAAGATGCGCCAGGGTGCAGAGAAGGGATTGCTGGCATTTAACTAGATACGATATATAAGGCACTCTACTTTTATAGTCTTCTTTCAAAGATTCAAAAACCTTGCGGCACCTGAATGGCAACAATAAAAAAAAAAAACATTAGTAAAATAATGGGGAAAAAATGGAAAAAATATAGTAAGATCTAATAAACTTACTGCCTGGCGTTCAACATCTTAACGCATCTTAAGGTTTCATAAAGCTGCGGTATTAACTTGCGGTCCTGGAGATTAATCGCTTCGGCTAGCTGAAGTTGTAGAAAAGCGACTAGTTCATTTTCTTTTTGAACCCAAGCTTGCCTCTGTATACAACAAAAAAAAATGTCCAAAATTTAGTGCACATTTCTTTTCAAGGGCGGATAATAAAGGATGAAACAAAAATGGTTTTTTGGTGTGCATGCAATACAATAAAATTGTATTTGAAAAATAAAACATTTACGGCTTAATCGTGGAAGTATAAGCCATCGAGTTGGACTGTGTTGAGCCAGCTCTCAGCCAATTCTTGAAGACCTCGCAGCCACCAGTCTTTAGGTTTTGATCGGAAGATCTCAAGGACTCTGTTTTTGACTTTGCCCTCATTATTGAACTATCGTCCCTGAGGAAAATGAGCCATTGAGCAACACGAGTAATAGTGAGGGAGGGTGGGGTCTCGTGGAACTTCTAGACCATCAAGTTCTCTAATTCTGAGAAATACTTGCAGTATGAGTAGGAGCATTATCTTGTTGCAGAATAACTCCCTTCAACCGGACCATCATGAACTAGAAGTCCACCACCACTATCAGAAGATAGCTCAAGAGCTGATGAAAATTAGTATGTTATAAAATTCATAGGAGACCGGAGCAGAATTTCATTTTTGACTCACCATCAGTGCTGCAGCTTTAAAAATATGTAAAAAATATTCTAGAATTTAAATTAAAAAAAAAAAATAAAACTTACCAACGGCAAAGATTCTGGAAGTTGGTGTATTTCACTATTACTAAGGACTAGTTTGAGTTTTTTCTTTGCATCTTCAAATAGATCATAAGAAGATAGAGGTTCCCTCTGGACTCCAGGCCTGGGCGTTTCCCTAGGCACAGCGTTTTCTTTAGCTTTGGACTCATTGCTGTTACCTTTACCACGATACTTCGCAAGGATATCGTCAGAAGTATCTAAAACAAAAATTTTAAAAAAAACACAATTAACAACACCCTCAGACTGAATCACACCATAACAAAGTATGTTAGTTTTCTTGACCACTTATCAACACTATCTATGTTTAGTTTTCAGCAGAATCAGGATAATTTTTGAATTCTTTTAATTATTGTTTCTGAATATTTTTTTATAGCTACTGATATTATAAACCAAGAGCTCATAATTGATAGACTGTGTTTGTATCTGGACTGTGATGCCACCTGTTAACCAATGGAGAAATGCTCCGAGTGACTCAAGCAGAGTGTAGACCACAAGTTATTGGTATGTAAAGATCTCAGCCTAGAAGTAAACCCTCCATTGCTCTATGGTTACAGTGAAATTGCAGTTCTGAAAATGCTATACTAATTGTGATATTAACACAATACTTAACTTGTATAGCTAACCTTAGCCCCTGAGAAGTTCTAGAGTTGTACTCAGACTAATAATTTGAGTTTACAACAGACCCTTGTTCATTAACAAGGGTCTGTTGTAAACTAGGACTAAGGTTGTTATTGGGGGGGGGGGGAGTTGTACTAGGGTGGGCCCTGCCAGAAAAAATAACCCCTTTCAATTAGGAGCCATAGTAGTACAAAATGGGCATAACTAAATAACATTTTATTTAGAATGACTCAAAACAGTGGTATTTACGTTTTGTTTTCAAATATACCTATGTTCAGCCAAACATGAGTTAAATCTTAATCGCCCAGTTTTCAGGGAAACTAGCAACAGAAAAAAAAAAGTCTTTCAAGTACCCTTGTTCAAACGATTCCCATGGCAATTATGCAATGCTCAAATTCTCCTATCCACCCTTAACCGATAAATTTGAGTTTTAAGCTCATTCTGTATTCAACATACATGTTGAGTGTACAAATTAAGTCAATTTATCTCTGACACAAAGGAAAAAAAAAAACTGGCACACAGGTGCTGCATAAACTAAGCATATTTGCCAAGCATTTATAAGGAATCTGACATGGCATTACATAAACCTATAATAAATGACCATATATTTTATATTTCAAATAATGCCAGCACAGAGCACATTAAGATCATTATTTATGAATACTTAAATGTCTAATTTTTACCTTTAAATAAGAGTTTTATCCAATTTGGAGTTGTCACCTTGTGCTCTCGTATTTCAGTATATAACGCCGATGGATTTATATAATAACATTCACAGCTCTTAAAGTCAATACACTAATTTATATTCCGGATGAATTTTCATGATAATTTCCTGTTAAATAGACTTCTTGAACGTATTTTGATCTGCAGAGACAAAGTGCGACATCTGCTCAGCCTATAAAAGGGCGATGTCACAAAGGATTAAGAATAGTCATATCTCAGATACTCTTGACGAGAGACCCTAATTCAGGACACCTTGTTAATCCTTGAGGTTGCCTCAGTCAGACTAATCCTCGCCTGCACTAACTCTCACAGCAAAGTCTGATAGAGAACTTTTATAAAAACAGCTAAGTGCTTTAATTGTAATCTAGTTTAAGTAGAGATAAGCATCCCCCTTTATACTATTAAAGGGCACTTCTTCATTTTGATTAATATCTATTATTGGATGAATATTTAAATATAAATAAATTTAAATATATATATATATATATATATATATTTAAATTTTGAGTAGAGTCGATTGTTGGTGAACCCTTCCTAAATTGTCGTTAGTGATTTGGTTGTGGAAATTATCATCTTTTACAGCCAGTGCCTATTGCCACAGCCAGATCGCAACACAATGGAATATGGTACAGTGATGATCTCATCTCACCATCTATTCTCTATTTCTCTGCAGTGAGAAGCCACTGTAAACATGAACAAAAATGGACCAACTGGTGACTTCACAATACTGACCAGAGGGCTCTTCACGTCAAAATCCAGGACATTAGGTAGGTAAAGGAGAAGTTCCCTCTCTCTCCTTCTTACTGTTATAATACTGTTGCGAAAACTATATACATGAAAAATTAAACAGAGATAATCACATATTTAAGTACAAAGGAGATGAAAGGAGCCGACCAATGAAGGACTATTGGCACCCGCAGTGTCTACTGGGGCTGGGACTGTTCTAGACTATGCGTCTATAGTAGAGTCAGGAGGTCAGGAGGGCCCCGTGGCGAGGGTAGTAGACCATCCCCCATGTTGCCAGATCTACCCTCCCGCTGAGCCTCCTATGACGTTTTCATATTTCTCACATATTTTTTAGTGGTTCCAATGACTTTATAACATAAAACCAATATTTTATTTTTCGTGATTAAATATCTGAAACAATGGCATCTATTGTGTGGAAAGGTTACAGGTATTTTCGAATTTACAAAGCTTTGAAGAAAAATATGATTTTTATTGCAAAAAAAGACATTAAATGTTTTAAAAACAAAAAGCTATGGAAGAGGAAAGACGTCTTCCATTTCCTCATTGGCAGAATGTTTGTCTTCTGAAGAATCAAATTCTTCCCACTCACTACTGCTACTACTGGTAATTGAAATAATCATTTGTTCAACTCTTTCTTCAATAACGCCATCCAATTGAGCTTGAGACTTCATCACCTTCTCTGCATGCTTTAAAACTTTTTCCCAATCCACAGAAGAAATAGTATTAATTTTTTCTTCTGTTAATTTTTTCACTTCAGGCATTTTAAAATTCTTGTTATTTAAAGCTACGTACCCTTTTATTTGAGCCCAAATCATTTCAATAGGGTTAAAGTGACAATGGTAAGGAGGAAGCCGAATAACCCTATGACCATGTACTTTTGCAATTTCATCTATTTCATAAATAGGAAAACGTTGTTTATGAATTTTTACTAATTCGAGCAGTTCTGCTTTGTACATATTGAATTCCTCTTGATTGTAACCACTTGATTATGTCATCTTTACTTTGAGACATCGTAGGAATTTTTTTTCTTTTTTTACACTAAGATAAGGTGCATTGTCCATGACAATAATCCTCCCAGGTTTTAAATTCGGAATTAGCTTATCCTTAAACCACTCTGTAAATGTGAAGTGGCCCATTTCGTTATGGTAGTCCCCTGAATTTTTCTTGCCAACAAACAATTTTGCATTAGGAACAAACCCTTCGACTCCACCAGCATGTAGAAGAATAAGCCTGGTCCCTTTTCCAACTGGAGCACTCATTGTTCCTTTTGCTGTATTATCAGTCCAAATATGTGACTTGGAATGACCCACGTTTACCCATGTTTCGTCAAGCCAAATAATATTATCCATGGGAATGCTCAGTATATCTCTTAAAAATCTTGCTCTCCAAGCTACAATGTCACCCCTCTCCATTAGTAATTTTCTATTTCCTTCAAACTTCTTCCATGAAAATCCTAATTTCTTTAATGTGTAATAAAGGCTATTAACACCTCCAAAAAATAAACCGGCGTCTTTCAAAGTGATCAGGAGGCGTTTTCTATTAGGATACTCCTTTCTCTCATAATAGCCATATATATGCCTCCTTATTGCTTCTTCTTGAAAGGCATCAAAAGTTAGACTTTTGCGAGGCCGCTTTTTATCTGGGCTAAGGATTTTTTCATCATTTCCCAATTTTCTTTTCTCCATTGATATCCTAGACACTGTTTTTTCTGGAAATTCCAAAAGCAGCAGCCGTCCTCTCTACAACCTGGTCAAATGAAACAAGCGGGCCACCGTTCTGTTTTTCTTTTTCAAAAAACTCACACACTTTAATTATCATTTCACGAATTTGTGACTTGAAAACTACTCCTCTTTTCTTTTTAGAGATACCACTCCCCTCACCTTCGTTTAGTGATATTTTTACTAATATAGAAAACAATGCACAAAACCGAACTATGTTCAAAAACTGAACAATGTACAAAACCAAACTATGAACAATAGAAAACAAAACAACACACAGATAGTGCCCACTTGACGCTGGAAGCTAGAGTGACTAAGGGAAAGCAGGGATAACCTAGCAACGTCGCAGTCTTCTGATTGGCTGAGAGGCCTTAGTACGGCCTCCCCACCCTTCTCGCCCAGGGGACCTTACTCCCTGACTGTACTTTAGTCCCTTTAGGCATTCTGTTTGATGTTTACCGCCAGGCTATAAAGGGGCCCAGCCTGCTGGGCCCCTTTATAGCTTTATAGTTTGTTCTCAGCTCTCTATAAGTGATCAACAGTGCGTACAGTGCAGCTTTAATGAACAGTGCGTTTTGAAGTGTGGTAAAGTGTTTTATGTGAAGAACTGTGTTGTGCCGTGTTTAAGACAGTGCAGTGCTGTTAACTTCGCAAAGATCAGTGCAGTGCCGTGTTTTTGTGAACTTCAGTGATCGTGAGTGAGTTATTGGACTGTGCAATAAGAAGAACAGTGAAGCTATCAGTGCATACTGTGAGTAATAGTTAAGAATAATTAATCAAGTGTGTAGTGCATTGTAAAATAAATTGTGCAGTGATAAAAATTCAGAAGCTTGTGTGTGTTTAATTTTGCAATCCAAAAGAACTCTAATAAACAACGTTAATTATTTTGGTAATAAACATAACAATACATCTAAGAAAGTGCTTTCAATGCATTTCTCTATATATAATTTGTTGTCTAGGTACTTTTATTGTTTACTTTTTTCCATGGCTGACTTAAGGACTTATTTATTTATTATACTTGACTTAATTTTGTGAAAGATTTTTTAATGTGTTGTTATTTAGTTATACAATTTTCCGATCAGACATATAGTAACGGAGATATTTCGAATTTTCGAAAATCCTCCCCTCTAAACCCCCCTCCCTCCCACTGGTTCCAATTTCAGCCTTTAACGAACTTGATCTTTATTATTACATAAAACGTTAAAATATCAAGTTTGGTAACGATCAAGCAAAAATTGCGACCGCTAGAGCGTTAACAGACATATATTATATATATATATATATATATATATATATATATATATATATATATATATATATATATATATATATATAATTTTGAACGGACCTCATTTTCGTCATCTCCTGAGTAGGATCGATGGACATTTGAAGAAAATTTTTGAAAATCGCGTCATGAGTACGACCTCAATAGCTGATTTCCTTTAAGGGAAATCTGCTAAAAAAAAAAAAAAAAACAGGCTTTTGATTTTATTTTATTTACATGAACTTCAAACATAAGATTGACATAAATAAGTGTGTCCTCGCACGTCTCCAGCACACGCAATAAAAAATGATATTGATTGTTAGAAAGGAACATACCTATTTTTGAAGTCCTAATTTCTTCAGAGACTCCCCTCCGTATCCTGAGCGAGGCAGACGACTCGACATCACTCACGGACACTCCATCGTAGCTGCAATACCATGTACTAAGTATGAAACAAATCATCCTCGTCAATCAAAACTATACAAGCCCAGGGCGAAATGAGCTGTTAGTTGCAAGTCAATGGAGTTAAGACACACGCTACCTTACTCTAATATCAAAGTCAATTTTCATACTTACCTCCTACTAGTCCTTGTACCTCTTCACATTAACCCTTTCTGTCGCGTTAACACATTGGAAGGGGAGAATTGGCCAGTGTGAAGCCTCGCCAATTACGGGACACTCCTAATGTAGTTTTCTTGTAGTGAGGATCAGTTTGTGTAAAGAATTTTATAGTTAAGACTAAATTATTTTAGGATGCCGCTAATGTACTATCTAGTAGTGGAATATAATTTTACGGGGGCGATTGAGCCCAAAATGCAATATTGGTATATTTTCCTTCTGACTAGCTTTGGCTTTCCGCTCCAGCAGTCTTCATGTTTATAGAAATGCTAATTTTCAGCAACTTTTCGGTTGCTCTCTTCAGGTGACCAGCATGAGCTGTGATATAGTGATCTGTGTTTAGATATAGAACAGTGTGCTGTAATGAGAGCGAGCGAGCGGAGGGAAAGGCAAGCAGACTGCTGACAATGCGCTACTGGAAATGGGAGCGCATTGTATTGTTAAGCTTTTTTTGATATGCTAGTGATACAGCTCTGTCTGCTTGCCTTGGCCCCCAGTGATATGTGTGTTGTAATGTAATTAGTATTAAGTCGTAATGTATCTTGTAAGTCGTAGTATATGTATATATATCATAAATATATCTTTTGTGCCAACCAGCCGTATGTATGCCATTCCGATTAGCCACATGACAGTAACAATGAGCAGTCAGAAGAAGGCTACACACGAGATGCCCAAAATTAGCATTAACATAAGCGTGAAGACCTCTGGAGCAGACAACCGAAGCAAATCAGAAGAGACGTTTGCACAGCAAGGGAGTCTAAAAAGTCAAATATGTATATTTTTATTGAATAATGCAGCATGGTATAAATTGTCCCTGTCATTGTTTTTCATTTAAGTGGGCTTTGCATAAGATCAGTGCGCTCAATTTTTCAGTCCATCTCATAATAACTGAGATAGTTTGAATTTTCAATCTCCCTCCTCTCTAGGGAGATCAGCCATGATCTTTAGTTTTACATGAAACGTCTCAACTCGAATTTGGCAACAGTCAAACAAAAATTGTGACCGCTAGAGCCATAACCATTGCTCATATTGAAATAAATATGAAATCTGGCATGTTGTGCCAGCAGCCATCTTGGATTTGAAATTTGTCATAGTGCACAGTATTCGACTAGACAAGCCCTTTCATTTGAAATCCATATTGAGAGAATTGTGAAGAATAAATATGTAATCCGCCATTTTGTTAGATTTGCATTTTTTTTTCATAGTATTATTCTATTCTACAGGCACGAAGTCCTGTAATAAATTCCTTTTCATTTAATACCCATATGGTGGCAGCCACCTTGGATATACAAATATACTGAATATGTTAAATTGTACTGGCATCAGAACTAAAGGTCTGTACCAATATGTCAGATCAATCGGCCAAAAGGAGAGGACTCAAATTTCGACTACCAAACTTGACCCAACTTAATAAATAACACAGGCCAACGATGAAAAAACTTTTTTAATGGAAATACCTTATTCTTATGTTGTTTAGGTTGCTGACTCCAAATATGATGCTTAAAAAGTTGTATCACCCACCATTTATTCACATTTTATAGTTAAATTCATGAAATAAAGAAACATTTTTAGAATTTAACAGCTTTTTCATAGTTAAGATAACATGAAAAAATAGGTCTAATGAACAAAGATGATGTTGGCAGCACTTCTGAAACACATGCTAAACAGCTGATGTTTTGTTTATTTTCAACATAACCTCACTTTTACGTTTCCTGTACATGTGCTCAGTGCAATGTCTCATCGCGGCTGTAAAAACTCTGCTGACAGTTTTTGTTATATTTGTGGTGAGTTTGTTATTAAAAAGCACCAAAGAAACACTTTGTGAAAAAGGTTTATCTAGCATACTTTGGAACTAAACTTGGAGACCAGGATAAACCTTGGGCACCGCATAAGGTATGTTATGTATGTGTTTGAAGACCTCAGGAAATGGTCAAAAAAAGAGAAAAAAACACTTTAAATTTGCTGTTCCCATGATATGGAGGGAACCAAAAAATCATTCCGATGACTGTTACTTTTGCAGTGTAGATATTACTGGTCATAACTCTAAGAACAAGAAGGTAATAAGCTACCCTAACCTTCCGTCCGCCATCCGACCAGTAGGGCACGGTGTAGATTTGCCAATCCCGGAACCACCAGAGGACTTAAATTCTATTGAAACAGAAGTATTTTCTGATGTACAGTCGGAGTTAGATGAACACGATGAAGAATTCCAATGTGTTACAGAAAATGTAGAGCCTAAATTGTTCACTCAGGTCGAGCTTAATGACTTAGTTAGGATCTGGCTTAACAAAAGTAAAAGCTGAACTGCTTGGCTCTAGGCTAAAAGAAAAGAACTTGCTGGCGGCTGGAACCAGCTTTCATGTGTATAGGAAGAGAGAACAACAATTTTCGAAGTATTTTGAACAAGAGGGTGATTTGGTGTACTGCTCAGACATTCATGGTTTAATGAATGAGTTTGGAATTGAATACAAAACAGAAGATTGGAGGTTGTTTATTGATTCATCCAAAAATAGTTTGAAGGCAGTTTTTACTACACAACGGTAACATGTATGCCTCTGTACCTGTCGGTCATTCTGTACATATGAAAGAGAGTTACGAAAATCTAGAAATAGTGTTAAATAAAATAGGTTATTCTGCACACGGTTGGATGATATGTGGTGATTTGAAAGTTACGTGCATGCTCCTTGGTCAGCAAGGGGGTTTTACCAAATTTCCATGTTTTCTTGTGTTAATGGGACAGTAGAGCTCGGAATCAACATTGGTGCAGAAAGAACTGGCCTGCTAGGGAGTCTTTAAAGCCTGGCGAGAAGAACATTTTACGCAAAAACCTTGTAGATCCAAAAAACGTGCTCCTACCACCACTACATATTAAGTTAGGTCTCATGAAACAGTTTGTAAAGGCTTTGCCTAAAGATGGGCTTTGTTTCAAATATCTCTGTCAGAAGTTTCCCACACCTTTCAGAAGCTAAACTGAAAGAAGGCGTCTTTACCGGGCCTGATATTAGAAAAATTGATGTTTGAACGTTAACTTTAAATCCACAATGCCCTCAAATGAAAAAGAAGCATGGGTTTCATTCAAGCAAGTTGCCACCAAGTTTTTGGGAAATAAAAAAGACCCAGAATATAAGGCTATTGTTGCTAACATGTTAAAAAAATTTGAACAGTTAGGATGTTTGATGAGCCTGAAAGTTCACTTCTTGAGCAGCCACCTCGATTACTTCCCGGAAAATTTAGGAGATGTTAGTGAGGAGCAAGGTGAGCGTTTTCACCAGGACGTTAAAGTGATGGAAAAACGTTACCAGGGCCGCTGGAATACCAACATGATGGGGGATTACTGTTGGTCACTTCACCGGGAAGTTCAGCAAGCTATTCATCGCAGGAAAAGCTACACAAGAAGCTTCAAGGAAAAAAGGGAAAGAAAATATAAAGCAATTCCAGTTGACAAGTGAACCTTGTATCATCACATAAAATTACTATTCCAAGTATTTTACTGTAAATACAAACCATTTTTACGATTCTACAGTGTTTCATTGATTTCCCTATATACTGTAAATGGGTATTAGACTATATAATAAAATACATTTTGCTTGGAAACTAAGGGTGATACATAAAAACTACGAGCAGATTTGGATTCAGCACATAAAAATCTATCAAGATCAGCTATTAAAATTAAAAAAGTTTTCAAAAAGGTTTTTTTTGTTGGCCTGTGTAATCAAATAAACCGGTGAAGCTAAATAAAACCATTTAAAAAAAATAATACAACAAATAGGTGATTAAGATATAAAATTGACTAACCAATCAGTTCTAAAAGACTTCACCCTACGATTTTTAAAGGGCAACTTGAAGTTCCTAAAGAAACTTCTCTTGTGTTTACCGTCTTCTTCCAATGCTTCCTGTAAAAAATAAAAGATACATGTGAATCTAATAACATGTAAACAATATTACAATAATAAGAATGTTAAATATTCAGTTGTACTCTGTTGTAATACACCATAAATATATTAAACTTGAGCAAGTCAGGGATGGAGGCAGTTTAGATTTTAAAATTTCCTCAAAATTGAATTCATTAGATAAAGGTATAGATCTTAAAAAAATCGTTAAACTATTCTTAATATAGTTCAATTTAATTCTATTTCAAGGAACATAAACCATCAAAGCTATTTATCATTCATTGTACAATAGAAAGGGTTTGAATCATAAATGCTACTTGGCATTATGCAATAGAAGGGGTGTGAATCCGCTTTGAATTTTGTGATGGGACCAACCTCAATACCTACTTTTTCTTTTTAAAATAAATACTAAAATTATAATGCAAAATTCTTACTCACTTTATCTCCTCTTTCTGCAGTTTTGTCAAAACTAATGCTTTTAGGAATAGCACCGGTTTGCTTTGTTACACTCGGGCTTTCTGATATCACGGAGCCATTAGGAATTAGAGATGGATTCGACGACAGAGGAATTTCTGCAAAAAGAAAATCAAATTAATTAATTTAATATTTTAGTTTACAGACAGGATTTTGGAAGGCATAGAACCATCTGAACCCTGTGACCATTCTAATATTTATCTACTTGGATCCTATTGCTCTTTTGCTATTACCCCTACCAGGTACCTGAATGTGATGCAATCAGGAAACGTGAAATACTCCATTGACCGGACCACCACTCACTCCAATCTTTCTAGAGGTTCTCATATGCACAGGATAGCAACTAAGTTTTGTAAGTTCTCGAATGGAATCTCTAAACCTTATCTAGTCATGCCTATCAGAAAGAGAACCTTTCAAAAAACAATTGTTCACTGAGTTACCATATCTCTTTAATGTGAATTTAGAAAAAAAAATTTAAAATTTGAGAACTTTTGCAGCACTATTGGAAACAAAGATTTACTGGAGGAGTTACTGATCGGACAATATGTGAAGCGGAGAAGGATGGTGTTGTGAATAGAAGGAGGGCCGTGCAACATTGGCTTGTGAGTTTCAACGGAGATGACAGTAGCCTTGAAGATGAGTCACATTCCGGGAGCCGATCAGAGTGGTATATTGACTCTTCATAACACTAGGATAACTCTGAATGTAATTGAAGAACTTATTGGTCTAGGTGTTCTACCACTCCCTGTCTGTATACAGCCCTCCTCACTGTTACTTGTGGCGCTCAATGGCTCATTTTCTTCAGACAATAATCAGGAGGAAGTCATTGGATCAAAAGATATAAATACTGGTGCTGTGAGGTCTTCAAGAGTTGGCTGATAGCTGGCACAAGACACTCTGACAAAAGGGCATAATGTTTGAGGGTTGAACTGTAGGTAGTTATTTTTCAAATACAATTTTATTCTACTCTACAAATACTGACTAACCTTTTTGTCATCCTCTGTAGATGGTTCCTCACTCCCAACGTATTTCAGACTACAGACATTAGGAAAATATTAAAACTAAAACTAGTGAATAAAGGAAGCATACCGGTAGAAAGGAGACGAGCATCAACACTGCTGCCACTCGTAGAGGAAGATGCACTGAAGCAGCCTCCGGATAAGATGGCAGACTCTCGCTCACTCCTTTCATCGTCAATCGACATCTGCAATATTGGAAATAATTTAAAAAATCCACTGTGAAGGGGCTGAGTAAAACAAGCAGATTTCCCACTTATAGGTATAACACACACAAGAGATCTTATCTCACCAGATAATATCTATTTTTAGGTAAAAATTGGGATGAGTAGAAATAGGGGATTTGGAAAGGCTGAAAATAAGACAGTACGAATAACTTGCATAATTCTTCAGTTATGAAAAAATATATAAAAAAAATAGTTTAACCAGATTGGTTCTATAACATATTTCGACCTGATTCATAAGAATTGAGATATTTTGAATTAATTCCCCCCCCCTATTTCTGATTTACTTTCACTGATAAATATCTATGAAATTTAGTGTTAAATATTAAATAGGTATATATAGGGTTAGGAAAAAAGTAATTTCGGTATTTTTCATGTTTTTCAAAGCGCATTTATTTATATAAATTTTAGATATTAATCAATGATATATGCGCTGTTTTGACCGATGACCTTTTGCCATTTTTTCGGTAAAACCATTATACCTTCACTATAGAAGTTCTGTAATTTCTGGGCGAAAAACTGAACCAAGTGATTTTCACAAGCCTCTTTTTATTCCAGCTTTACACCATTAAGAGAGTTCTGAAGAGAACGAAACAAGTGGTAGTCAGATGGTGCAAGGTCCGGCTGTATGGTGGATGCATCAAAACTTCCCAGCCAAACTCTCGTAATTTTTGCCGAGTCACCAAAGATGTGTGTGGTCTAGCATTGTCGTGATGGAATACAACGCCTTTCCTATTGATCAATTCTGACCGTTTTTCTTGAATCTCCTGCTTCAACCGTATTAGTTGTTGGCAGTAGAGAGTCGAATCAATGGTTTGGCCAGGTTTGAGCAGCTCATGATGAACAATGCCTTTCCAATCCCACCAAACACTCAGCATCACCTTCCTTAGTGTCAATCCAGGCTTTGCGACTGTTTGCTAAGTTTCTCCGGGTTTCGACCACAATCTTTTTCGCACATTATTGTTGTACGTGATCCACTTTTCATCGCCTGTAATCATTCTTTTTAAAAATGGCTCGATTTCATTTCGTTTCACCAGCATTTCACAAATGAAAACTCTGTCCATTAAATTTTTTACAGTTAATTCGTGTGGAACCCATATATCGAGCTTCTTTTGGTATCCATTCTTATGTAAATGGGTCAAAACTGTTTTATGGTCGATGTTTAGCTCCATAGCGATGTCACGAGATGAAATGTGTCGGTCTACCTCAGTTTTTTGAAGAATTTCATAGACTTGTTCAACAATTGGCCTGCCAGGGCGAGTTTCATTATTAAGGTCAAAATTTCTGGAACGAAATCGAGCAAACCAGTTCTGACACTGGCGTTCACTTAAACAGACATCACCATAAACACCACACAATTTTCATGAGCCTGAGTTGCATTTATCCCTTTTCGGAAGTAAAAAAGCAATACATGACGAAAATTGCCTTCTGGAATCTCCATTTTCAAAGCACAATAACATTTGACTGAGTAAATGAATGAAACTGTAGAGATATTTGAAATATTTTATGGACTATGACCTTTCAAACATGGTATAGTATGGCGTCACTGAATAAGCATAACAAGAGATAAGTGACTTTGATACGCGACTATTGGGATAAACCGAAATTACTTTTTCCCCAACCCTATATAAGCGTGTGTGTGTTGTATCATATTATTTATTTTTTTTAGAATTTGTACTATGTTTAATATGTTTTTATTTTCCTATTCATTTCATTTTTTAAAGGAAGAAAACTATTTTAACTTTTATTAGTATATAATTTATTTATTTTTAATACTATTTTATCATCTATTTATTGCTTTTAATTGTATTTGGTATTATTGTTTTTTTCTTTGTGTTCTGAGTTTTGTAAAATATTGTTTTGCTTGCGTATTTTTATTTAATATTTTGTTTGTTTTTTTCTATATGTTTTGTTGTTGTTCTGTATGTTGCGCGTTTGATCTATATTTTGCATTTTGTCCTATATGTTACCGTTTTTAATCCTTCTATTACATTTTTTTCTTTTTTAAATTTAAATGAGCAACATTAAATTGGTAAGTTGCGAAGCTCTTAAATAAATAAAAATAAAATATTGAGTATGGCTTAGATCAAATAAATATTTTATTAGAGTTAAGAACTTAAATTCTGAATTGATGACTTCAATATGCTGTGGTGTAGTGATTTGTGTTTAGATATTGAACAGTGTGATGTAATGAGAACTAGTGAGCTGGGGAAAAGGGAAGCAGAGCGCGAACAGTGCTGTGCTATGCTAGTGCTACTCTGTCTGATTGCCTTGGCCCCAGCGGTATGTGTGTTCTAATGTAATTAGCGTTAAGTCTTAGTATGTGTTGTAAGTCGTAGAATATGTATAGAAAACATAGATATAGGATAGTAGATAAGTTAGCCTTTATGTATTTATTTTATAAATATATACTCAACCGCAAAAAAAACCGGACACTTAGATTTAGTCTTATAATTTTGTTAAATACCTAATATATATGTATATTGATCTTTTTAATTAAAATAATTGGTTAATCTATAGGTTATTTAAACAAAATCTGCCAAAAGTGAATAATTTTTATGGATTATTTACAAAAAAATACAAAATAAAAAAAAAGATAAATTAACACATTTAAAAAAAAAAAAATTATTCTTCATTTTTATTACAGTGAATGGTAGACTTCGCTACCCCAAGCGTTTCGGCAATGTAACGTAAGCTCCGGCCTTCCATCTAAGTTTGAAAGACCCATTATTCTGGACAGAAATAAAAATAAAACATTAATTAAAGAAAATGCTTGGTTAATAATTAAAAATGTTTAAATGTGCGAAAAACTACTTACAGTTTAGAATAGATCAACTTCACGGCAAATAAATCTAATCTGAGTTTTATCTAATTGTTTACTAATCCTGAAGGGATTAGTTCAATGGACTTAGACTCTTCATTCTCTGTAATAACTAGAATACCCACATAAAGAAACACATTGCTGAAAATTAGCTTTTAATACGACAAATATGAAGTGTCCGGTTTTTTTGCGGTTGAGTGTGTGTTTTGTACCAATCAGCCGTGCGTGTGCCATTCCTGGTTAGCCAACATGACAATGACTTTCATTATTTGCACATATCTCACTTAGCAACTTACTTAGCACTTTGTCTATTGAAAACAATATTTGGTGTTTTATGTTCGGAATATGACGTTTCATGATATATGCCCTTATTATTAATTTTTTACGAGAGCAACCTCATATTCTTTCTTCAAGAGAAATACCGATAAAATACAATGAGTTTTACAAAATACCTCTTGGCTGGAAGTCTGCTGCGAGGAAGACCTGAAGTGTATTTTAGAAGCCGATGAAGGAGGGAGTAGAGTGGAAGTTGGATAGTTGAGAGGTTCTGACACGCTGTGGGTGGGAGAGCTCACCGAACTACTGCTCTTCCTAATGGGGCCATTCTCTGTCCCCTCTTCTGATATTCCAACCACTGCGCACACAATAATCATACAACCAATTATAAAACAAAATTAAAAACTTTTATAAAATGGTTAATTTAAATGGTGTACAAAAAACCATCACTCATGGGCTGCGTTAACTAAGCAGATTTCCCATATGAGTCACACATTTACAATTATTTCAAAACGTAAAAATTTAATAAGAACAATATTTGGTTCTTAGGCTTCAAATAAAGTGATTCATAATATACCAGCTTATTTTTAATATGACATGAGTAGGAGGGGGGGGGGGTTACTGAAGGCCAAAAACTAAAAAATGCATATACCTCTGTTAATAATCAAGATAATGAAAAAAACAAACAACGTTTATACAACATTACATTTGCAATAAGATTTGTTCTATACAAATTTTTGATCCGATAATAATGGAAATATTAAGAATTTTCGAAATTCTGTCTCTAAACCACCCCTCCCACTGTTCGGATTTCAGCCATTAATGTATACGATCTTTATTTTTACGTAAAATGTTTAAATACAGAGTCTGGTTATGATCAAACAAAACTTTCACTGCTAGGCGGGAAAGAGATTAATACCGCTACACTAAAACACACATAACAAAGCATACTATGAAACATTATGAATACTTAGTTTCCTCATCAGGCATACAATTGAATATTATTAAGAATAGTTATTAAATACATAAAATAGCTACATATGATGTGTTTTGGGCTCCTTTTGGGAACATAAATTGTGAATGTTAAATAGTTTATAATAGAAAAATGCTATACACTGGTATGATATTTATGACCAATAATGTTTTGAACAACGAATTGGGATTGAATAGTAACCACTCATCGTTTCATCTGGCAAATTCAGCAATAGTTCATCAAGTGTTCAGAAAACTGTAAAATTTAATAAAAGTAAATATTCAGATAGCCTTGCAATGAATAAAATTCACACTCATTGTTCAGACTAAATATTCCCCAAGTGAAGTTACCTCAGTAATGGTTCTTAATAATCATGAATGAATGTTACCCATGATTATGACTAATATTGTCTACAATATTTTCAACAGTACAGATGCACTGATCAGAGGAATTTTTATATAGAATGTTTTAGCAATGAAGAATATATATATATATATATATATATATATATATATATATATATAAAATCCTATGTCTGCTTTAGTTGTCACATATTCAGGTATATGACCTAAACACAAAGACGGGGACATGTAAAAATACTGGGCATATTAAAGTCTTGGCAAAAAAAAATATTGTCATCTTCCAAACTCAAATGATTTCCTGAGTGAAGCCAGGTACCTTAGCTAGTAATATAATATAAATATTATAATATAAATGATATATTACCGTGCTTGGAATACAGATTCCTGTTAGTGTCGACATATTCGATAGTTCTCCTCCTGTAGTCTGCCTGGTCACCTCCCTTGCCGGTGACATTAGCCGAGGAAGGTTGGTTCTGCATGTCCAGTCGCTGGGGGGGCCCTTCCTCCCGACAGCTACCGCCTCTCAAACCCACCACTGTAACGGCAACCAATATCTGATGGCACTACTCATATAGAAATCACTCTCATTCAGAACTTATCTTTCTTCACATCAAATTTAATAAGCAAAACATTCTCGAACAAAACATAGTCCCTGAATCACAACAAGTAAATTAAGAAAATCTATCACGCAGGGTCTGTGTAAACACGCGAAGGTTTACAACAGATAAATATACATACTGGTAACACTGCCTTGAATGTGAAGTGAATAAATACAAACGGAAATTGAGAAATCTTTCAGTCAATTTACAAATTAATAATCTATACAACGGATGCGGCTGAATTGTAAACAAACAGGCCAGCCAACCTTGTAGCGCTGAATAGACAGATAGACCGGAAAGAAAAACAATTAATGAAATATATCTGAATATAACATATATCTCACCATATATACTCTCTATTTCATTAAAAAAACCCCCCCAAAAAAAAAAAAAAAAAAAAAAAAAAACCCATTGACTAGAAATGGGTGACCAATAAATCATCACAGTTTTTAATAAGAGTTCTTTTGGATTGCAAAATTAAATACTCGCAAGTTTCACAGTTTTTATCACTGCACAATTTATTTCACAATGCACACTTAGTAATTATTCGTAATTACTACTTACAGTATAGACTGATAGCGTCACTGTTCTTCAAATTACACAGTCCAACAATTCACTCACGGTCACTGAAATTCACAAGACGGCACTGCACTGTCCTTGACTTCGCGGCACTTCACTGTCCTTTACTTCGCGGCACTGCACTGTCCTTTACTTCGCGGCACTGCACTGTCTTAGACACGGCACTAAACTGTTACTTACAGTCACGGCACAACACTGTTCTTCTAAAAACTCTTTACCGCACTGCACTAAGTCGCACTGTAGCACTGATGTGACCATCAAGATCGCTGAGCATAAAACTGACTCGATCGCGGCTCGCTGTTCTTATATAGGTTGTCGGCATACATCAAAGGGGAATTGTCTGGTTCCTTCGACGCTAGGCTGGACGAGTCTATAAGGAGCTAGTACTTTCTGTCGGTTTCTTTGATCTACGTCACACTTTCCAAATACGCGACTCTCTCTCTCTCTCTCTCTCTCTCTCTCTGAAGAATTATTCATGTATTTAATTTTCGCAACAATATTTTGAATTTTTGAAAATCCCCCCTCTAAACTCCCTCCCCTCTCCCGCTGCTCCGATTTCAGCCAATAACGAACTTGATCTTTATTTTTACATAAAACAAATAAATATGGAGTATGGTATAGATAAAATAAACATTTTTGAGTAAAGAATGAAAACTATTGACGCCATCACATGATTATATTGCGGGCTGAAAACAAGGAATTGCGAATAACTCGATTAGTATTTGAGGTAGGGAAAATAAACAACAATTGTAGTGAATCACTATTTTAGCAAGATTGGTTCTACAGCATTTCATGATATGACTCATAATAACATATTTTGAATTTTCAAAACCCACCTCCCACTAAACCCCCACTATTTGAGGTCCATTTCAGCCACTTACAAATATGATGTTTAGTGTTGCAGGAAAGGTTAAATATCCAGTAAGATATAGATGAAATAAACCTTTTCCAAGAAAGAATGTAAAATCTTAATTGATGACATCATCACACACCGAATTTGCAATTATCTTAGGGTATATAAGCTTAGAATAAAGTGGTACATGATATAACAGCTTATTGTTAATATGACAGGAGTAGGAGTGGGATTTTACTTAAGAATGAAAACTAAAATATCTTGGTGAATATTCAAGGTAGAGAATAAACGTAAATATTTATAGTAATTTTAATTTACAATATGATTGGTTCATTTTTCGATCAGATGAATATTATGGAAGGTATTTTGAATGTTTGAAATTCCATCTTCTAACCCCTCTCCCTCATTAACTAGTCCGATTTCAGCAATTAACAAACTTGACCTTTAGTTTTGCATGAAAAACATATATTTCCAGTTTGGTAATGATCAAAGCAAAATTACGATCGCTAGAGTGTTTACAGAGACAATTTATATATAATTATATTTATCTATGTATATATATATATATATATATATATATATATATATATATACATAAATATAATTTTGAACGAACCTCATTTTAGTCATCTACAAGGTAGAAAAAGTGGACATTTGAGGAAATTTTTCAAAATCGCATCATGAGTGCAATATCAATAGCTGATTTACTTTAAGAGAAATCTGCTAAAAATAGGAATAGTTGAAATATTGAAGTGGTGTACCTTGGTGGACTGGTTCTTCAACAGGATCTGGCTCTCCCCTGCTCTCGGCTTCAGATCTACCAGTATCATCAGACCTGGAATAATGGACATCGTAAACAAGCTAAGATTCCATTACATCTTACACTTGTAAAAGACCTTTTTTTTTTTTTTTCTTAATTTGTTTTATTTTCAACAATATATAAATATTACAAGCAATTGATATGATACAAAAATAACAATTGACTAATGAACTACTTTCAAAGAATTTTTTTAATTTTGCCTAACCTCCCTTCTTAGTTATAGTTAGACGTAAGTTGACTCCATTATTATAATTTTAAAGATGGCTCTCTCGGTTTAAGGATATTTATGCTTGTTTAATTAATTAATTTTGAATAAACTTATATTTCTTTAATTTTGATCGGCTCCCTTCTTACTCCCATTCTTAATTTCTAAATTTTTACAGCCAAATTGCTAAAAGATAAATTATTAGCAAATTGTGACTCATCACCAATTTTAAACTGAATATCCACCTCAACAATAATCATGAACGCACAAGGTCAAAGAATATCCCTCGAACAACTTCTAAACTGTTTATTTCTAATCTCCTACATATTTTGTGCCCTCAAAAAACTTAAAACATACACTACAACTAATATGTTAGCGAGCTAAATGTTAGGACAAGATGAAATGGAATGTATTTATTTCCATTATATGATAAAAAACATAATAGAATATATCAAATATTTGTTGTGCCCTCTATAACAAATTAACTAATATTACGTCAATTAATTTCTTTTCATATTATTAACTCATTGAGCATTGACATTTTAATTTTTCGACATAGGACAGAGTGACCACAGGTGGTCATTATAGAATCTCGTTGATGGGACAATGTGGTCACCTGTGGTCATACTACGCATTACATTTCAAGACTGTGTGCTCGCCAGTGGGAGTGTTTTTATACATTTAGCACTGATAAACCTTAGTTTTGTTCGCAGAATGGAACCTTTTTTTTACTTGGACTTGGTAATTATAATAATGTGTCACACACGGAATGCCTACTTATGAGCATGAGGTCTACAGTGTTAATAAAAAAATGACCACCGATGGGCACTTGCCGCTCAACGTGTTAAATAGTAAACTTAGATAATACATTCATTTTTTTTACAACCTTCTCCTAGGCAAACTATGCCAAGACTGACATAATCAGAAAGATGTGAAACACATTGAGCATGTCAAGAAAGGAAATTTAATTAGAGTAATTGGTTATCACAATAGTTAAATAATATTCAAAATAATGTATGGGCTGTGGATTTGTGAAACAATACCGACCTTTAATCAGACCCATAGCCTCTACCTATTTTATTATTGAAGTTTGGCTTCAATAATAAAATAAATTATTTTAATTATGACAAGATTAAAATAATTCTTTCCATTTACCTAGCTACACTTGCAGTGTCATCAGTATCGACTTCAGTCAACCTATCTGAATCGGATATTATAACATCTGTGCTCCACGCCTCCGATGCAGTTTCCAGCGCATCACTCAATTGCTACAAATAAGGAAAATGATTAATCTTCAATATCGAAACCAGAATTTTTAGCCACAACCAAAAACAAATATAACTATGAATACTCAGCAATGGAAAATTGTCAATAAGCAGTGGGTAGTATTCATTCCTTTCTAAATGGAAAACTTTCATTAACCAGAACATATTTTTCATTTACTTTTGAAATGGAAAATTTTTAAAGAGCACGAGGTAATATTTATTGCTATAGAAATTGAAAATTTACATTGAGTAATTGGTATTTTTCATTGATTAGGCAATGGGAACATTTCAATGAGCAGTGAGTGTTATTCTTTGTTTTGGAAATGAAAAATTTACATTGTGCTGTGAGTTTTTTCATTTATTTGGACATGGAAACATTTTAATGTGAATATTATTCATTCCTTTGGAAATGGAAGATTTTTATTGAGCAATAGGTACTTTTTAGCAGATTTCCCTTAAGGGAAATCAGCTATTGAGGTTGTACTCATGACGGAATTTTCGAAATTTTTCTCTAAAAGACTATATATATATATATATTTGTCTGTTACTGCTCTAGCGGTCACAATTTTGGTTTGATCGTTACCAAACTCGATATTTAGTCGTTTTATGTAAAAAGAAAGATCAAGTTCGTTAACGGCTGAAATCGGACAAGTGGGAGGGGGAGTTTAGAGGGGAGGATTTTCGAAAATTCGAAATATCTCCGTTACTATACGTCGGATCGAACAATTGTACAGAATCAATCTTATTACAAATTAAATTTGCTATAAATATTGTTATATACATTTATTCTCTATCTTGAATATTAACCGAGATATTTGCATTTTTATTAAATCTGAACAGCTAACGGACGTGACTTTCCCGCCAAAAGCTAGTACAGCCGTTGCTCGGCTCTCCTGAAATTTCTCTATTGTAAAACTTCACGTTGGAAATCTGCTTAGTTTATGCAGCCCCTGCATGACGGACTTTTATTGATTAGGCAATGGAAACATTTCAATGAAAAGTAAATATTACTCATTTTTTTGAAAAAGGTGAAATTATACAATAGTTGAACAGCAAAAAATATAGATTCTAAATTAAAAAGTCTCAAGTTATTCAAGTTAATACTTGGGTCATAGCAAACTTAATGTTGCAGATTTAATGCTCAAATGGACAATATAAATTTATTTAGTGATGGGCTTACAAAATGTAATTTAAGTCCCACTCTGCAAATGAAATTTATCCATTGATTAGCTTATTAGCATAAAGTAATGCTAGATTTATTAATAATGATATAAAAAGAGTGAATATATGTAAAACGACAGAATAACTGTATATAACAAAATGGATTGTATACACTAATCATATATACCATATGCTGTACACACGGAGATGGTACTTTACTTCCTAACCTCTAGTTCTCTCTTAGTAATAATCTTAACCTTATGCAAAAAAAAAAAAAAAAGAAGAAGTAAATGGCATAAGTTACTTAACCGTTATACTGATAAGGACAGATATATTCAGTCCGATGTTTTCGCACTCGATTCATACAAGCTATTATATTAGTTCTTTCTCTATAGCCATTTCTTGACTTTTAGCAGATTTCCCTCGAGGGAAACTAGTAAGTTTCGAGTAGAAGAGATGGAATTATACTGATAGCACTAATACTCCGTCACGCAGGGGCTGCGTTAACTAAGCAGATTTCCCATGTGGGTCACATATTTGTGTCAATGATTTAGGCTTCAAATATAGGGCTTCATAATATAACAGCTTATTGTTAATATGACATGAGTGGGGGTTTACTAAAGACTGAAAACTAATATATGCAAATACCTCGGTTAATAATAAGATACTGAAAAAATATATATAACAATGTCCATAGTACATTAAATTCAGAATAAGATTAGTCCACTCTGATTTTCAACCCAACATATAATGATGGAATATTTAGAATTTTTTGAAATTCCCTCCTCTAAACCCCACCCCACTGGTCTGATTTCTGCCATTAACAGACTTGATCTTTCTTTTTGCATAAAATGATTAATAAATATCGAATTTGGCAACGATACAACAAAACTTTCGACAGCTACAGCATTAACAGACAAAATTATATATATATATATATATATATATATATATATATATATATATATATATATATATATATACATACATATAAAATATAATATTGAAAGGACCTCAATTTCATCATCTCATGGGTAGGATCAATGGACATTTCAGGAAATTTTTCAAAAATCGCATTATGAGTATGACCTCAATAGCTGATTCACTTAAGGGAAATCTGCTAACAAAAATGAGGTCACTAGAGCCTTAACAGATACAAGGAGAAACATAAAGCTATAAAAACTCGATTAGGCCTTCTTTATTTTGGTATTTGAAAAGAAATATTGTAATGCCAGTAATACAGTTTTGAAATGTATTAGTAAACAAACGAATAATAATTAGTATGACTTACCAATGGGTTTGGAGGGAGTTCATTGAGAACAGGCTGGAGCGGCTGCTGGGGAGGTTGCTGTTCAACGGTTTCACTATCACTAGCAAGAACGTCTGTGCTCCACGTATCGCTCACCAGCGAGAATGTCTCATCTAAAATAATGAATCCGCAATACAAACTTACGCATAATAAAAGTCCGTCACACAGCTGCTGTGTAAACTAAGCACATTTCCTACTCTGTCCAATCCGATTTTCTCCACCGATAAGAAGCCTATGTAACCAAAACTCAGATTTAATTTGGACATGAGACAATTAGTGATACCGTAGCTGTTAAGAAAATTCCATGAGTAGGAGTGAAGGTTAACTCAAAGCTGAAAAAAAAAAAATAGAAATTTTTTCAGGTAAAAAAAATTAAAGGATCTTAAGGTCCCAACTCAACTATTTTTCCAGGTGGGACTAAGAATTTTATTTAATTAGTTTGTCGCTATATAAATTCCTAATGCCCAGGTGAGAATCGAACTCACAACTCCAGGTTTACCAAGTGAGATTAAGACTAACGCCTTAACTCCCAAGGTTAACCAGAGCCCCCAATATTCGAATTACAGGTACATAAAACTATATGTTATTATAAAAAGCATAAATTGTAGAATAATAAAAAAGATTAACAAGAATGGACATATAACATTTTTTTATCACTCTAAATAATGGAATATTTCAATTTCTTTATTTCTTGTTTTGTGAAAGATGCTTAGAATAAAAATAAAAATGCACATTGCACCAAACTAGCAATTACCAATAAATATTTAATATTTTTGGAGTGCCCATAGGTCAATGGTAGAATGTCCGATATTAAATCAGCTGAGTCAAACAAGAACAAGCATGGTCAGTAGCTGAATGGGTAACCAGAGAGTTGTTACACGAGTTGGTCACTAGAGTGTACTGGTATCACGGCGGTAGTGGAATATTGGAAGTCTAGTGAGTAAATCAGCCTGACACCCTGTCGATACCAGAAAGGATATCGACTCCCCTAGATCTCGTTGACTAGCAAGCTGGCCATCAATGATATGGTCACTGCCTGCCCCTACTTAAATTATGTTCTATGACACTTTTAAATGCAGTTCAGGAGAACAAAGAATTCATGTCACATCGGATTTTTTACATCCTACATTAAAATTTTGAAGTATTACTGAAACATTAAGGGATTAATGAATATAGGAGAGAATTGATTACCTATTGGCACCTCGATAAGAGATTCAATCTCAAACTTCCCGAATTTGTCGTCGAGGTCAAACTTTGGCTGAGACGTAATCTTGGACGGTGGAGGAGGATTGTAGTCGAGGGGCTGCCTCACTGATGCTGCGTCTTCACCTTCCGTCAGCTGAGATGATGGCGTATCTCGACCTGCAATCAAGAAATATTAATTATATTTTGGATGAATATTAGTTCAGAATTGATATATTCAATAAGAGAAATAGAGAATAGATGGTAGGAGGAGATCATGTCTATAACCTTCCTCCTGTTATTGAGGTTGTACTCATGATGCAATGTTCGAAAGATTTCCTCGAATGTCCTTCTATCCAACCCAGAAGATGATGAAAATAAGGTCCATTCAAAATTATATATATTGTTGCGAAAACTACGTACATGTAAAATTAAACAGAGTTAATCACATATTCAAGAAGTACGAAGTAGATGAGAGGAGCCGACCAATGGAAGAAACGTTGGCATCGGGAGTGTCTAAACTAAGGATCTAGCCCATTCTAGGTGTTCTCCTTTGATGTTTGCCGCTTGTCTAGAAATGCAGTCCAGCTCGAGTTTAGTTTGTTCTCAGCTCTCTTCAAGTGATCAACAGTGCACTGTGCGATCTAGGCTGGTCTGGACCATTCTCTTTTGATCCTGCCACCAGTATATAAAAGCAGCCCATCAGTTAGTTTGTTCTGAGCTCTCTTTGGGTGAATAACAACAGTGTGTTCAGTGCAGCTTTAGTGAACAGTCGTCTTAGTTGCAGTGCGGTAAAGTGTTTTATGTGAAGAACAGTCTTGTGCCATGTTTATGAAAAGAACAGTATAGTGCCGTGTTTAAGTAAAGGACGGTGCAGTGCCATTATCTTTGCGAAGATCAGTGCAGTGCCTAATTTTGTGAACTTCAGTGATCGATCGTGAGTTATTGGATTGTGAAATAACAAGAACAGTGGAGCTATCAGTACATACTGTGAGTAGTAGTTAAGAATAATTAACCAAGAATGTAACAACTCATTAAATAAATTGTGAAGTGATAAAAACTCTGAAGCTTGTGTGTGTTTAATTTTGAAATCCAAAAGAACTCTAATAAACAACATGTATTACTGATTTTGTAATAAACATAACAAAATATATATATATATATATATATATATATATATATAATGTAACATGTACAATTTCCAGAGCTATAGTATTTAATTAACAGGGCATAATACATGGCCATCATTATAAACTTTTTTAAAAAATTGTGACATACGAAGATGCGAGAATTACTGCAAGGACCATTTCACCAAAAGCATTTGTAAATTGGGTGTAAAATATAAGATTTAAAGTGGAAGAAATGTTGTGTCTACTACAGGAATTTATTATTCCTGTGATGAACAAACATGTTTTCGAAAGAAATAAAGATTTTCATAAAGCACACATTTATTCGAGGAAGCAGAAGGTAAAAGCAAGCTACTGCCGGAAGAACGCTCTCAGAGGGCTGGAAAACTCTCTCGTGGGAAGATGGTCATTGATTTAGAAAATTCATGTATCTCCATTATTATACTTCGGATTGAAATAATGTATAAAATCAATCTTATTTAAAATTAAATGCACTATAAATATTTTTATATATATTTATTCTCTATCTTGAATATTAACCAAGATATTTGCATTTTTTTAGTTTTCAGCCTTCCAAAAAATCCAAATGTCTATATTAATATTCATGATAAAGAAAATATGTATATAACAACATTTAAAGGAAATTAAATATGCAATAAGATTGGTTATGTACAATTTTTCAATCTGAATTATAATAACAGAGGTATTTCAAATCGTTGAAATTCCTCCTCTAAACATCCTCCCCTCCCAGTAGTACAAACTGTATTTTTAGAAAAAAAAATGCTCAAATATAGTTTGGTAACGATCAAACAAAAATTGCAACAGCTAGAGCACTAACTGACTAGTATATATCGTTTAGAACAGACCTCATTTTTGTCATCACCTGGGTAGAATCAATAGACATTTGAGGAAAGTTTCCAAAAATCGTGTGATAAGTACAACCTCAATAGCTGATTTACCTTATACAAAATCTGCTAAAAATTTTAGTATAACTCACAGTTTGGAATTTGTTTTAGGTTTCTATCTTTTCTTCAACGCTTACAATTCCAAACTGCCATGAAAAAGATATTGTTATTACCAGAAATGTTAGGAGACCCACGGCCCGAAACATTTGCTGAGACCATATCTGAAAGGTTATCATTCTGATCTTCAGTTTCCAGCTCAAGTGAAGAAGCGACACTGTGATTAGAAGGTGCCTCGGATACAACTTCCAGGTTATCACTTGTATTACCTGAAAAATATGAATATAATTTCATTAGTCGATAAATAAATATAGCCTAACCAGTCATCAAATATGCAATATAAGTGTTGTATATTTTGTATCAATCAATACATTCTAATTCTTGAGGCAAAGAATAAACAAGTGGTTGAAGACATTTTTCTGTTTCCAAATATCAATTCATTTCTTTATGTTCAAGAAAAACAACTTGGCCATTAAAAAAAAACAAAAACAAATATTTAGTCAATAAAACAGTGTAGCCCAGAATGTTTAGATTAATTCAACTCAACATCCAATACTTATTCTGAACAAAGAATTTCTGTAGGGAACAAGTAACTTGTTTTAAGAAAGCAAAATTATGACTACTCCAATTTAAATATATATATATATATATATATATATATATATATATATATATATATATAGTAATATGTACATTTTAAGAGCTCAAAAACACAAGAGAAATTAGCCAATTCGAAATCACCGATCTGGTCTGAGGAGCCTCTTGCTCAATCTCTCTCTCTGGCTCTGGGATGAGAAGGACCAGGACCTCGTTGCTGGCATATAGAATGGTTATTATTTGAAGACATCTGTTTCAACTAGAGATGGCCGAGATTCTATCAGATACATCTACTTCCTTTTCATGACAAAAGCTTGATTTGCACACAGAAAATCAATTGGTGAGCTCTTTAGATCCAAATATGTATTTAACTCGTTACCGATTTGTTACAGTCCCACTATTAAAATTTTAAGTACATAAAATTGCTTTCAATGAGACTGTAATTTATTATAATATTGAAAACAATTGTACATTTATTAACCTAATTATTTCCTTCCAACTGCATTGTGATTCAAAAATATTTATTTAATATTTGTGTGGTGTATGTGTGTGTGTGTATATATATATATTATTTACTTGTACTATTACCTCCCCAAAAAAATAAATTATTTCACCAATAACCATTATATTTGATTGATGTACAATCCATCAATTTCAAAAGTTTTGTCAATCCAATATTTTCTATTAGAGTAGTATTTTAATGTGAAATGTAATATTCACTAACCAATGGAACCTTCATCATGAGATAAAGAAAAGCGTGTTCGTTTTTCTTGACCATCCGGCCTCTCCGAAGTATCGGGGTCAATTCTCCTCTCAGCCCTTTCACTCTCTGCATCTTTATCCATTGACAGTATCTATTGAGAGAAAATAGAAAATTAATATAAAATTTCGAACTAGTCTTCAAAAAAAATAAAAAATGTTTTCCCCTTCTCAGACTTCATTACACATCAGCACTACATGGCTCATATGCCCTCTTTTCAGGATCTACTTCATTATGATTACAGCCAGAAAATCTTGTTCTTTGATAAGAAAATGGCTTCACCCTTGAAAAGGTAGTATTTTATTTTAGTGGCCTTACCACTAAAATAAAACACCAATTTCAGTGCAGATTTCCCACATGTTGGAATGCTACACTACTAATCTCATCTAATCATATATCCTCTATTTCTTAATCTTAATTGATGACGTCACCATACTGACTATTTGCATGTTTCTTACAAGATAAAGATCCGTTGAAAACAATATTTGGTATTTATACTTGGAATAAGACTTTTCATGACATATTCTCTTATTTTTAAAGTGCAATGACTAAAAGGGGGGTTTACTGAACGCTAAAAATCCATCACGCAGGGGCTGCGTAAACTAAGAAGATTTCCCTCGTAAAGATTAATAATAGATAAACCTACATACGGCTAACACAACACCACCATGAATATTAAGTGAATAAATACAAACGGTAATAAGAAATATTTCCCCCGCCAGCGGGATGTGTCTCAAATGTAAACAAACAGGTCTGCCAATGGCTCACCGGAAAGAAATACAATAACTGAAACATATCAGAGTATAACATATTCATTTTATTCAAAACTATGTACTATATCTAGTATTGTAATTTATAATGAATTAGAATAATTTTTATCTCAATCAATCAAATTTTATTAGTCAAAGAATTTAAGAAAGAGGGGGGGAGGGGGTCACATGACATAATGGCATCTATCTCGTATACTCGTAGTAAAGGTCTCTTGAATATAATTTTTGGTATTTAAGCTTTGAATAATGTGGTTTATTATATAACAGAGTATTGCTTGTGTAACATGAGTAGAAGTGGGGGTTTACAGAAGTCTGAAAAATGCAAATATTTCAGTTAATATTCCAGATAGAGAATAAATGTATATAATAATATTTATAGTAAATTTAATTCGCAATAATATTCATTATGTACATTTTTTCGATCCGACTTATAGTAACAGAGATATTTCTAATTTTCAAATTTCTCCCCATCTAAACCCCCCCCCCTCCTCCTTGTCCAATTTCAGTCTTTAACGAACTGGATCTTTCTTTTTGTATAAAACAACTAAATATCGAGTTTGGCAATGATCAAACAAAAGTTGCAACCATTAGAGCAGTTACAGACAAATATAGATCTATCTATACTCATACACACGCAAGCACGCACACACACAAACTTTTGAACGGACCTCATTTTTGTCATCTACTAGATAGGATCAATGGACATTTGAAGAAAAATTTCGAAAATTGCGTCATGAGTACGACCTCAATAGCTGATTTCTCCTAAGCGAAATCTGCTAAAACTAAAAAATGCTAAAAAATCTGGGTTAATAATCAATATAATGAAAAAACGTATATAACAACATTAAAGTTACAACAAGATTGGTTCTATACACTTTTTAGGTCCAATGTATAACGACTCCTTATAGGTCATCGACTCCTGGGGGTTCAAATAGACCGCTTAGGGTATCACAGGAGTAAGGCATTGTGAGCCTGTGTATACAATTTTAAATGGATTTCATTTCCATCATCTCTTAGGTAGGATTAATGGACATTTAAGGAAATTTTATGAAAATCGTGGGGTGAGCACCATCTCAATAGCTGGTTTCCCCAAAGGAAAATCTACTAAAACCACTTATTTGGTTAAAATCTGAATTATTGATATATATACTTCATGAAAACATTTATACAATCAGACCCCTAAATTTATAGAAGGAAATAAAAGATACATACCTTCTGCAGGTACAAAGAAGATGTTGGGTCCGAGTTAATATCAAATGGAATGATAAGAACTTTCAAAATAGAAGAATCCTCCTCCTCGATAGAACCGTTTTCTAAAGCCGGCACATTTCCGTTCTGATTCCGATTCTTGTTTCCTAAACAACACCAAAAATACAAAATATTAATTTCTTCAATCACCACAGATATTAATGAGAATAAGTGAAGCAGAAATCTAATATTTTTTAACAGTTCACATTAAAGTGTATTTTTTTCACATTCATAATGTTCGTAGAAATTATAACCAAATAGATCTGTAGACCTTGGATTGTTTCTACATAATAGTTTTGAGTTACCCCGAAACGAAGCAACAGGATAGCTTTACTATTGATGTTGGCCATTTAAACAGAGACTTTGAGTTGAAATTTCGCTTACCTCCCATATAGTCAGTCTCTCCTGTATATTTTGAAGTATTCATGAGGCCATTCTCAATCATATTCCCCGTTGATTATTCCCATTTATTTACAATATATTATCTCAGCCTTTGTGGACAACTTTTTACCGTTTTGATAATTCGTTCGTAGGAAGAAGTTGAAACTTATAGAGATAAAAAGTCTGTAATACGGGGGCTGGGTTAACTAAGCAGATTTCCCACTTGCTACGTGTATTTGCATTTATCTCAAAACATAAAAGTTCAATGAGAACAATATTTGGTATTTAGGCGTCAAATAAAGTTCTTCATAATATGATAGCTTATTGTTAATATGACATAAGTAGAAGTGGGGGTTTACTGAATGCCGAAATCTAAAAAATGCAAATATCACCATCAATAATCAACACAGTGAAAAAACAAGCATAACAACATTTAAAATTGCATTTGACATAAAGAGAGAGCATTACATTTGCAATAAGATAGGTTCTATACAATATTTCGATCAGAAACATAATAATGGCGATATTAAGATTTTTTGAAACTCCCCTCTAAACCTCCCCCCTCCAGCTGGTCGGATTTAAACCATGAGGTGTCCAAACGTCTTTGCCTCATAGATCACTTGCCATGTTTTTCAGTTTTGGCTAGACCCATGCTTAGTTAATATTGCACTTTTGAACATTCATCAACTTCAAATGTGTAACTGTATGTAGAATAGAAAAACAATAAAAACACACATTCATTTTCATATACTTATTGATCAAGCCAAAATTAAAACAAACCAACATAAAATACTAAATAAAAGTACTTTTGTAATACATAAAATCAGTAAGTAAAAGATAAACAATATTTGTGGGAGGGATGAACCTGGTGTTTTGGTAATAAATTTTAAATATTTGCCAACCATTAGTGTAGTTTAATCTTAAATCTCCTCAGTTAAAAATGTCCAGTTAGTTTCTTTTTCGAAGATTGGCAACCGTGATGAAACTTTTCATGCTACTAACTTACACAATGTAATGAGATGTATTAATTCACTACTAATATTATAAAATGGTGAACAGAAGTTTGTTTACTAATCCTACAATCGGGGAATAACTTATTTAATTTAAAAATTTTGCATTTTTCAGTTAAAATAACATTGTTGCAGTGACTAGGAGTTTCTCTTGAAGCTCCTAACACCGACTGCTGTTATGTGACTGCCAATGTTGGCTAATATAGCTGGTCGCAGCAGAGAAGGCGAAAACCATAAAATAAAATAAATTAATTAATAGGCATACGTAAATTTAATGATTAAAAAAAATAATTTTCTTCTCATATAACGATAAATAAAATAATAAAAATAGACCCTTGGAACATAATAATAACTTAGTATTATGTTGTAAACTAATAATGTAAGTAATGACTAATGGTAATAATAAATTAGTTAATCAACTAGACAGATCTTAATTTAAGTAACAATTAAGAATAATAATAGCTTAAATAGTGAGATCTCATGAGACAGCTGTTTACGGTAGACAGAGAGGGGGGAGAGGGAGAGAGAGAGAGGGGGGAGAGAGGGAGGTAGAGGGGGAGAGAGAGAGAGAGAGAGAGAGAGAGAGAGAGAGAGAGAGAGAGAGTGAGAGAGAGAGAGAGAGAGAGAGAGAGAGAAAGAGACTGGCAGCAAGGATCGGCAGTTGGGCCGATGTGGACAGAACTGATGTGAATAGATGATGCCTTAATGAAGGTCTAGGCTGAACTGGGCTGGTTCTCTTTGGCCGAGAATGAGCTTAATCCCTAATTAGCCTAATCCTAGAAGCCTGGGAACCGCTTGAAAAAAGATAATTTTGGGGATTATCCTGGCGCCTCATAGTCTCTTATCTCTCTCCCACTCGGGTAGCTCTGTCTAGTGCTGCTCTGTGACAGCTACCCGTACTACATATACTATTTCACTAGTCTAGCTAATCCTATATATTTGGGAAATATCTTTATGTTGACGCTTCAAAAATCAATTGTATTATATTTAATAAAAGTTCAAAAATGTAATTAAATATTCTTATTATCTCATTAAATTTCTGCTTAAATGAGATTGACTATCCTGGAGCCCTGTTTACATCACACAGGCTCCTAATTAATTTGCTTGCTCATATGGAAAAATAATAAACCCCTGGGGGTCCATAAAGACCACTTTGGGTATCTGATGTAATAGGTAGAATTTTAGAATACTATATCTTAATTATATCATTTATTTAAAATTTGAAATGACAAAATGACTAAAACAATTTAGACAGAGTTTTCCTCTTTATACCTCGTTTATCAAAAAGGAATTTCAGCCTGCCATCACATCTTTTAAGGTTTTAGTGAGAAGGAAACAAATAGTCTCAACCTTTATATATATATAAAAAATTGTAACCTCTGTCTGTACATTGTTTTCGCGAAATTTCACGATAACTATTCGTTTCCCATGTCATAGACACCATAACTGCATTTTGTTTCTTTGGTGTCTGTTTTTTTGTTTGTATGTTTGTTTGTTTGTTACTCAACCGAACTAAACCAAACTCGGTATGTGAATTAGCACTAACACCTTCCTTATAATAAGCCATACTAACATTTCTAGGGACGGGCAAGAGTGGGGGTTATAAGGGAGGCCTGAAATAAAATATAGTGATATTTCGTTTCCTATTGGGGTTTCGGCAAATATGCACATTACAAAAGTTGTTTATTTTGTTATTTAAAGAAACTTTACTTATATACACCATCGTCGTATACTGAAGTATAAAGGTGTTATACGCTAAAAGATATAGCGGGAATCAACAATTTTATTTGGCACAAAAGACTCAACCAAACTAAATAAAACACTCGGTATGTATATTAGCACTAACGCCTTCCTTATAATAAGCCATACTAACATTTCTAGGGACAGGCAGGAGTGGGGGGTTTATAAGACAGGCCTGAAATTAAAAATAGTGATATTTCCTTTCCTATTGGGGTTTCGGCAAATATGCACATAACAAAAGTTGTTTATTTTGTTATTTAGAGAAATTTGCTCAACAATTCTTTTCAGTATAAACTACCAGGTACCTTACCTGGAAAAATTAATTCAAATTATAATATATTATTATATTATTTTGTCCTTAATAATTTAAATCTATGCATAATGCACAGGAAATGGGAAATATGACAATATGTAGGACAGTGAAGTCTTACATAAAAAATTAATTTTATTATTAACAAATCCACAGAAACGACAGGCATTAACCCTAAACACCGGAAAGGGTAAATGTCAAAATATTGCGCAAAGTAAAGCCTTGCCAAAAAAATACCATCACCATCCAGCCTCAAATGAATTCCCGGGCGAAGCCGGGTATCTGAGCTAGTATATATATAGTCTCACACACACATACACGCACACAGGCACATATAAATTTCAAGTTTGTAAAAAATATAACAATCCTGCATAGCAATAGAAATGTAACAAACCTTTGTGTAAAATACTGGGTTTCTTGAAAGTATTATCAGGTGGTGAGATATTGGCCTGTTTGCTGTGCCCATTCATTGACTGGACTGGAATTTGACTAAGGAGGGGAGTCAACTCTTTCTGCAATTTCACATCCTCACAATTCGTTTCATTCATTAGCGTTCTCATAAAACTTATCTGAAATTAATTAATGAACAATTAATTAGATTACTCAATAATTAAAGGAAGCCACTCACACAGGGATTGCATAAACAAAGCAGATTTCCCACGGGCTAGTAGGACACACTATTAATCTCCTGATACTCTCCCCCTGGTTGCGACATTCCACTTCATAATTTTGTGATCAGGTCTCTTTAACCCTCCGTCGGGCGCGTGATCTCTCAGATACACGGTTTCTAGAAAAATATTTGCCACTCCTCCTAGCAGAGAGTGGTGGGTAGTGTTTCGAGTTATGTGGTTTATAGGTCCCCCACTAAAGCTCAGTAGTGTCACTGTGTTTGATGGAGTTGTGTGTTTCACCTGTCATTCAGTTTAATCTCCTAGATACCACACGCCCGATCTCGTAATTTTTTTTTAAATCTGTATTTCATAAATATATACATCAATTAACTTTCTCTTTATTGAATGGAATTATATAAACCAATTTTTTCTATTATTTTGCTCATACACGAGCTTTCATAAGAACTTATTCAAGAAAATATTGTATGACACAGTGACAAAAGTAGACGTTTACCAACCGAACTAGGGACAAAACTTGACGAGTACAGAGGCTCACTGAACCATACATTGAACTCAAGTACAGAACAGCATAAAAAAAGTCCCTCTACTACAACGAACTAAAGCAAATGATGTGAACCAAGCAAAACTGAATAGAAATGTAGGTTTAGTCATTATTCTAGTGAAATTTGCAAAAGCAAAATTTGTTTACAACATAGTTCCACGCCTTGTCCTAATTGTAGTGCCGCTCTGCAAAAGAGATAATAATTAAACTGGTATTTTTAAAAGGATTATTACATTAAAATTTAGATGATTTTAATAAGTCTTATCTAAAAGTGATTTCATGCTGTATTTCCGTAAAAACGGTTGAGGTTGTATCTCTGAGATACACGCGCCCGAAGGCGGAATATTTTTGACGCGCCCGACCGAGGGTTAAGGTGGGGACAATTTTCTCATAATTTATAAAGCATGTCATCCTTTAATAAATTTAAGACTAATAAAGCATTTCAATGAATTAAAAAAGTCTGTCACGCAGTAGCTGTGTAAACTAAGCAGATTCCCCAAGTGAATACATACAGGTAACACTACCGTGAATGTTAAGTGAATAAATATAAACGGTAATGAGAAATCTTTCAGTCAATTTACAATACAAATTAATAATCTCTACAACGGATTAAGATTGTTAACAAAATTAATGCATTATTTATATATATAATTGTAACGCATGTCTGTACATTGATTTTTCAATTGGAATTGAAACAATATGGAATTGAAGGATATGTAAGAGCCTAAGACTCACTCAAGTATATCGCTATTGTGAAAATGATATCTTTAAGAAATTTTTTTTTTTTTTTTTTTTTAAACTGCTTTCCTTCACAAAAAAAAATCTTATTACTGACAATACAATACCTACCCTAATCCTCCCACCCTGCTCAACCACACTCACTCAGGTGAGCCACAGATGTATTTAAAACTTCATGAATATCAAGAAGAAACAATTAAATAAAGAAAAGAGTGGACGCTTACTAATGATTGCAACTCAGCTTCAGTATAAAGTGCTACGAGCCTAGAGAGACCTTCAAACTTCAAATTGTCTTCTTGCCGAGGTTCAATCTCATCAGCATTGCCTTCTATCATAGTTTCAATAATTGACGACACGCAGTCCTGAAACAAAGCAGGTGTGAAAAAAACTAAAATGACCATTAAAAATTTATAATTACAAAATAAATATTAGTAAATAGAAATGTTGCAAGAAGAGATATGGATAAATATGTGTTTTGCGTTCTAAGCAAACTCTTCTCCTAGTTGAAAATTTGAATTCTCATATGGTATGTGTAACAGTAATGAGAAATATTTCAGTTAGAAGTTAATAACTCCACAATGGAAACCGCCTGAATAGTAAACAAACAGGTTAGCCAACCTGAATCCTATACCGGAAAGAAAAACCTTTAATGACACATTAATTTTATTTAAAAAAACTATTTACTATAGCTAGTGCTGTAATTCGTAATGAATCAGAATAATTTTAATCTCAATTACATAAATTTTATTAATCCAAGAACAAACGAATGGGGGGACAGGACGCACAGAACTTATTTACATATATCTCAAAAAGTAAAAGTTCAATGAAAACAATATTTCTTATTTAACCTTGTAATGAAGTGGTTCATGATATAACAGCTTGTTATTAATATAACATGAGCAGGAGTAGGGGTTTACTGAAAGTGGAAAACTATAAAATCCATATATCTCGGTTAATATTCATGATACAGAAACTATGTGTTGAACAATATTTAATGATCATTTAATTGCAATAAGATTGGTTCTTTAAAAATTTTCGATCCGACTTATAGTAACAAACATATTTTGAATTTTCAAAATTCTCCACCTCAAAACCTCAGTGAGGGAGTTTACTCTAACCCTTGTCCTAAGTGCAATAGTTATGTGTAATAGTTTTTAAGTATCTTTAGTCTAGCCCTGAAGAAGAGAAAATAAAGATTCTCGAAATATCGGCATAAACTAAGATTTTTTCACCAACAATTACCAAAACTCCAAAAAGAATAACAACACAATATATATAGTTTTGAATGAACATTTTCGTCATCTCCACGGTAGGATCGATGGACGTCTGAGGGAATTTTTCAAAAATCACGTCATGAGTACGACCTCAATAGCTGACTTCCTGAAATCTGCTAAAATCCTTAGTTCCACTCGGGCTAGAAAAGTGTGATATCCTGTAGATAGCCCGTCCTAATTAGCCATAGTAGCAAAAAGTGAATGTTAATACATAGTAATAAATGCTTGCCTGTCAATACTCCAGCACCCAAAAGGTTTGTTTGATCATTTCTGAACTTAATATTTTAATTTTCTGAAGTCAAAATAGGAGATTGGGGATTTAGAGTAGGATTAAAACATGGAATCAAAATTATCATGATTATTATTAGCTGAATCAAAAAATGTTACATAACTAACCATGTTGATCTAGTGATGTTGAACAATTGTTGTATTATCCACTTTGGCCAACTTGAATATTACCAGAATTATTTCTATTGTTTGCTTTTAGCATACACCACTCCTCACACAAATTTCATATGACCAAAACATTTAGTGCTAATCTAATAATAATAAATAATGCAGTTACTCTGGTAAAAAAAATATTTTACAATTTATTTTGGAATATTACATGAAATTAAATACTCATTATTACTTAAATAATTTGATTAGCAGGTATATTTTCAGCAGGAAAGATGTGGAAATGAGGTGATTTGTATTTCTTTTGAACAGTTTAATTCAAGTCAGGTATAAAGATTGCAGAAGAAAACACAAACAAGAAATATTAGCAATGCCCATAATTTATGATAATGACCTCATGGCTTGGAATACATGTTTATAAAGTCCAAAAGAATCTCTTTTAATATTTACCATACTTTGAAAAAAACAAAACAAGCATCACCTATTCTAACTATTGGCCTGGCATTTATATATATATATAAAATTGTAACCTCTGTCTGTACATTGATTTTTTTCGTGAAATTTCACGATAACTTTTCGTTTCACATGTCATAGACACCATAACTGCATTTTGTTTCTTTTGTGTATGTTTGTTTGTTACCTTTTCACGCATAAACGGCTGTACCAAATTTTATGAAACTTGGTATGTATATTTCTACTAACCCAACTTAGACTTTAGGCTATATTAATATTCTCTAAGATAAACAGGAGTGGGGGTTATAAGGGAGGACTGAAATTAAAAATACCAATATTTCCTTTGCTATTGGTTTTTCGGCAAATATGCACATAATAAAAGTTATTTATTTTGTTATTTAGAGTGACTTTTCTTATATACACTTTCTTCGTATACAGAAGTATAAATGAGTTATAGGCTAAAAATTATAGCGGGAGTCAACAATTTTATTTGCCACGAAAGACTCAATGGAACTAAATAAAACTCGGCACGTGTATTAGCACTAACACTTTCATTATAATAAGCCATACCAACATTTCTAGAGACAGGCAGGAGTGGGGGTTGTAAGGGAGGCCTAAGTTTAAAAATAGCTGTATTTCGTTTTCAATTGGTTTTTCTGCAAATATGCACATGACAAAAGTAGTTTATTTTTCTATTTAAAGTAACTTTTGTTATATACACTATCGTTGTATACCGAATTATAAAGGCGTCATACACTAAAAATTATAGCCGGAGTCAACAATTTTATTTGGCTCAAAAGACTCAACCGAACTTAATTAAACTCGGTATGCGTATTAGCATTAACACATTTATTATAATAAGCCATACTAACATTTCTAGAGACAGGCAGGAGTGAGGGTTGTAGTAAGGGAGGCCTGAAATTAAAAATAGCGGTATTTCATTTTCTATTGGTTTTTCTGCAAATATGCACGTGACACAAGTTGTTTACTTTGTTATTTAAAGTAACTTTTGTTATATTCATTTTTGTCGTATAACAAAGTATAAACGGGATATACACTAACAAGTAGAGCGGGAGCGAACAATTTTGTTGGGCACTAACAATTGAACCAAACTTAAAAAAAGTCGGAATGTGAATTAGCATTAATTCTTCCATAATTATAAGATATATTAAAATTTTTAGGTCCAATGAGAGTGGGGGTTATGAGGGAAGCCTGAAATGAAAAATTGTAATATTCCGATTCCAATTGGTTTTTCAATGATTTTGCAATCATTAGTCAGTCAACGATGATTTCCCGGGCATTGCCGGGTATATTAGCTAGATTGTATATACAAAATACGTACATTATAGATGATATTTAATTATAATAAATGCTATCCATGATTAAGATTTGAATTATTCACGGTATGTCAAACAGTGGAGAGGGAATGATTAGAGACTTATTTTCATTTATTCTTCAAATCTAAAATTTTTTTTTCCATAAGTCGCTCAATTGATCCTTATGGGGAGAAGTGTGCCCAGCCGGAAGAGCAGTTGTACACATAGAAGCATTGCAAAAAACAAAATAAAATGTTTCCATCTCAAATGATTTCCCGAGCGAAGGCGGGGTACCTTGGCTAGTGTACATATAAAGCAATTATAAAGAAAGTCTTACCTTTGAGAAATGGCAGTATACGTCTTCTAAGCGGGCATCAGTCTGTTGGAATTTCCTCAATGCAAGTATTTGGAGAATTTGAGCAACTTGCATCAAATTGTTGCGGGCAACATCGCTAATAGGAACATCAGTGATACCGTACGTTTCAGGGGTAACTATCGCTGGGCAGATGAACAGTGTAAAAACCAAATCGGTGCACATTGTAAAAATCTGAAAATAATTAAAACAAATAAGAAATACACTGCAAAAAGAAATCTGATGTGTGCACCACATCACTTCCTTGCATTAAATAAGCAAAATATTATCCTCCATTATATCATTTGAAAGTGATATACAATATCACTTCCAATGCTTTGGATCATAAAATGTCATAGGACATAATTTATTCTAGCTACCTACATAAGTTTCCTTTACAACCTTAGATTGTCAAATGCTTTAAACATCCTAAATAAGAACAATAGAAAAAATTCAAAACCATTTATTTATTTACGTTCACTTTTTGCTATTATGGCTAATTGGGACAGATTATCTCCAGGTTAGCACCCTTTTCTAGCCAGGATGGGACTAAGGATATTATTTATTGAGTTTGTCACTAAATAAATTCCTATTTGCCCACGCAGGAATCAAACTCATCACTCTAGGTTTACAAAAACGGTTTTGAACAAATTTTAACAACATTAAAAAATTTTGTTTTTAAGTCCTCCAGAGTGGGACTTTTCTTTAAAAAAAAAGTTCAATTCTGAAGTTAATTAATTTTTTTTTTCATATGTTAATTGATATCATAAATTACAGTAATCAATTTTGCTTCCTCACATATCAAGTCAGTGATTTCAACTATTAACGAACTTGATCTTTATTTTTACATAAAACGTCTAAATATGTCACTTGGGAATGATCAAACCAAAATTGTGAATGCTGAAGTGTTAACAGATACATATAAATACAGTTTTGAACGAACCTCACTTTTAATCAACCCCTAGGTGGGATCGGTGGTCAATAGAAGAAATTTTTCAAAAATTGTTTAATGAGTACAACCACAATAGCTTAAGGGAAATCTGCTAAAACTATCAACATAATTAAAAGTCACCATCACAAATGCACACAATTTCTAACAGAACATGGACAGGCAGATAATTGTTTAACAAAATTTAAAATTCAAGACACTGACAAGTATATTTGCAACAACTCAAACCTTTTTTTATATACTCGATGATCGCACAATTTTTAATCAAAACAGTTCAAATTTAATCATGAACATATTTTTAAAAGGTGTTGGCCGGAACCAGCTCATACATTATTTTATATTTATTTATTTATTTGGAGCTTTGCAACTGTGGTGATGTTGCTCGAGGAAAAAAAAACTATAAAATTAAAAACGAAACAAAATTAATTTAAACAAAAATAAAACTACATAAGAGAAATTGAACACGAAAAACAGAAATGCAACACAAAACAGAAATTGAACACAAAAAAGAGAAATGGAACACAAAAAAGAGAAATGGAACACAAAAACAGAAATGGAACACAAAAACAAAATGGAAAACTAAAAACAGAAATAGAACACAAAAAAGAGAAATGGAACACAAAAAAGAGAAATGGAACACAAATAAAGTCCGTCACACAGGGGCTGCGTAAACTAAGCAGATTTCCCCGTGAAGCTATACAATAGAGAAATCTCTATAGAAGAGCCGTCTCTATACGTTCGTTATTGGCCCACATTTAATAAAAATACAAATATCTCGGTTAATATTCAAGATAGAGAATAAATGTATAGAACAATATTTATAGTAAACTTAATTTGCAATAAGAGTGGTTCTATACAATTTTTTGATCCGACGTATGGTAACGGAGATATTTTGAATTTTCAAAAAACCTCCCTTCTAAACCCACCTCCCCCTGGTCCGATTTCAGCCGTTAACGAACTTGATCTTTCTTTTTACATGAAACTACTAAATATCGAGTTTGGTAACGATTAAACAATAATTGAGACCGCTAGAGCGGTAACAGACAAATATATAGATATATATATATATATATATAGATATATATATATATATATATATATATATATATATATATATATATATATACTGTTTTGAACGGACCTCATTTTCGTCATCTCCTGGCTAGGATCGATGGACATTTGAAGAAAAATTTTGAAAATTGCGTCATGAGTACAACCTCAATAGCTGATTTCCCTTAAAGGGAAATCTGCTAAAACAAAATGGAGAACTAAAAACAGAAATGGAACAAAAAAACAGAAATGGAACACAAAAACAAAATGGAACACAAAAACAAAATGGAAAACTAAAAACAGAAATGGAACACAAAAAAACAAAAATGAAACACAGAAACAAAATGGAACACAAAAACAGAAATGGAACACAAAAACAGAAATGGAACACAAAAACAGAAATGGATGACAAAAACAAAATGGAAAACTAAAAACAGAAATGGAACACAAAAAAAACAAAAATGAAACACAAAAACAAAATGGAACACAAAAACAGAAATGGAACACAAACACAAAATGGAAAATCAAAAACTGACATGGAACACAAAACAGAAATAGAAATCAAAAAGGAACACAGAAATGAACCAAAAAACATAAATGGAAAATCAAAAACTGACATGGAACACAAAACAGAAATAGAAATGAAAAAGGAACATAGAAATGAACCAAAAAACATAAATGGAAAACAAAAAACTAAAAGGTGAGTATAACAAAAAAGAAAAAAGAGTCACGTTGGATAATAAGGAAATCAAAAAAATATAATAAACAAAATATAATAAAATTAAATAAATTGTATCTAAAGAGGACCTTCCAGTTATGCTAGACTAAAACAATGGATGATATATTTACATTATATAATAAATATAATAAAAACTCTTTAAGTATTCCAAAAGTATATATATGGAGGTTGCAAAAATACATCTATATATATATAAAATTGTAACCTCTGTCTGTACATTGATTTTTTTCGCGAAATTTCACGATAACTTTTCGTTTCACATGTCATAGACACCATAACTGCATTTTGTTTCTTTGGTGTCTGTTTGTTTGTTTGTTTGTTTATTTGTTTGTTTGTTTGTTTGTTTGTTTGTTTGTTTGTTACCTTTTCACGCATAAACGGCTGAACCGAATTTTATGAAAATTGGTATGTATATTACTACTAATCCAACTTAGACTTTAGGCTATATTGATATTCTCTGAGACAAACAGGAGTGGGGGTTATAAGGGAGACCTGAAATTAAAAATAGCGATATTTCGTTCCCTATTGGTTTTTCGGCAAATATGCATATAACAAAAGTTGTTTATTTTGTTATTTAAAGTAACTTTTGTTATATACACTTTTTTCGTATACCGAACTATAAAGGCGTTATACGCTAAAAATTATAGCGGGAGTCAACAATTTTATTTGGCACAAAGACTCAACTGAACTAAATAAAACTCGGTATGTGTATTAGCACTAACTCCTTCCTTATAATAAGCTATACAAACATTTCTAGGGAAGGGCAGGAGTGGGGGCTATAAGGGAGGCCTGAAATTAAAAAAAGTGATATTTCGTTTCCTATTGGGGTTTCGGCAAATATGCACATAACAAAAGTTGTTTATTTTGTTATTTAGAGAAACTTTTGTTATGTTCACTTTTGTTGTATAACAAATTATAAACGAGATATACACTAAAAGCTAAAGCGGGAGTCAACTATTTTATTGGGCACTAACGGTTGAACTGATTCCTACAAAACTCAGAATATATAAATTAGCATTAATTCTTACATGGTTATAAGCTATATTAAAATGTTTATGTTATAACGGGAGTGGGGGTTATAAGGGAGTCCTGAAATAAAAATTCGTGATATTTCATTTTCTATTCCAAACCAACCACGGGTACTAACCCTAAACACTGAAACGGGGAAATTTCAAAATATTTTGCCAAGTAAAGTCTTGCCGAAAGAATACCATCATCATTCCGGTTCAAATGAATTCCCGGGCGAAGCCGGGTACCTTAGCTAGTTAGAATTTAATGTTGATTATCAAGAATGAGAATTATAATCCAATGTATTTTGCCATATCTAGACTCACAAAATAAAAAAGAGCTAAACAATAACGTCAGTTGAGTTTAACTTTACGAGTATTTCATGTATGTTTCTATTTCATTTTGTAATTATTTCACAATTGTATTTTATTCATTTATTTTTATTTTCATATTATTATTTTATAATAGTTCATAACAATTGTATGTATTGTACAACTAAATTTATATAAATTTAATCAGGCATGTAATATTCCATGTGGCAATGGGACATGTAATTAAATAAATGGCTTACTATCTGGAAAAAAAAAAGAAAAGGTTAATAGAAATAATTACAATAGTAAAATACCTCTTTTTCGGGAATGGTGTTTGCTTTAGAAAGCCGTGAATATATTTGCCCAACAAGCCAAAATACTGAATTAGGAAAGCAATGAAAATTTTCTTGTATACTATTTATGAAATGCTGTGTTATCTCAGCAAGACTTTTCAATATATGTGATTTATATTTCTTTATTTCAGTCTTATATCCTTCAGTGCCCTCAAGTCCAAATTTTTTCCTACGCTCCTCCAGTGTGAATCTGTAAAAACAATTAAAATGATTACTTTAATTAGGTAAAGTGTTTAAGATAGATGAGTACTTCAGCAAGAGAGAAAGAAAGTCTCAAAAAGGAACAAAATTAAATAAGAAATACTAAAATAAAGTCCGATTTCGTTTATTAAATAAATCAGTTTCAAGTATTTGAAGAAAATAGGTAATAATGATATGCTCATTTATAATCTGTAAAATTTTGTCATTTGGATAATTGTTCCAACCATCGTTCTCATATTTCTGATGGGCAAAGCTAGCAGGGAACCGATTGAGAGCCAGGCTATTTCTTGGTTGTGGCTAGATGCAAGCTGCTGCTGGCAGTGAGGAAGAAATCAAACCTATTCCGTTTTGGAACAGATTGACGAAATTGACTCTGGAAGGGAGTTTCTGTAAACTCAAAATTGGAGTTGGCAACCTGTTTATTCGTGTTGCTAAAACTACTAATTAACAGTTTGATCTTTGTATCGAGTTTGGAAAGATAGTGATTAGCCCACTTGTTCATTTCAAGGTCCTCCGGAAATGAAATTCTGTAATCACAATCATGTTCCCTGATCCAGCACCCATAAAATTGCAATGTCGTTAGTGGGTAATGACAAAGGGCTTGCAAAAACACCCCCTCCCCCCAAATGCCTTCCACATTAAGAGCAAAACGCAAATTTTTGAAGGGAGGCATCGATAAAAGGCAATAAAATTGTGATTATTATAGGGAAAGACTAAAACTCTAGAAATATTATACACCAATTATTTTATTTAATAACATTTTATTTCTGTATGTTTTAGTATGTCTAAATAAGAAAAATGTAGATTTTAATTTCATTTCAGAAAGTATTTTCCAGTTTACTTCCCCTATCCAGTCATGGTATCACTTATTAAAAATAATTAAACTTACCATTCAACAAACAATTGTTTTGTCTCATTTGTATTATTTGGTCGATTAATAAGATATAAAGGAAAAAAATAAATAAATTGTCAAAAATTGTTACTAATGTTACCAAATTAAGGATTAAAGGCTCACCTTTCTGCAACTTTCTTTTCAGGATCAATATCGAGATATTTCTCCTCCATCATAAGCAGAGCCATGATAGGAGCATGAAGTGATGCTGTCAGATATAACTTAGCGGAAAATAAATTCTCGTGGAAAGCGGAATAGAGCCTCGCAAACGCACAGGAGCCTTGCTGCAATAACCTGAAATATTATTAATTTATAATTAGAAATCAGTTATGTTTAAAGGCAAATATTTAGTGACAGAAAAACATGTAATTAAAAGTGTCGCACTCTCAAAAAGAAAGTCCATCACGCAGGAGTCGAGCAAACTAGGCCGATTCCCCTTGAGCAGGAATTGTATATAATGACATCATCTGGAGATCTGAATAATTATTTCTCCCTTAGTAATTACTCTGAATAATAACAAAACTTAAAAATGAGATTAAACCATAAATACATTCATTAATTTCTAAGTGCAAAATGTATAGAACACTAAAAATTCCTTCACTCAGGAGATGCATAAACTAAGCAAATTTCCCAGGTGCTGGTAAAAACACTTGTGATCTCATCTCAGCAGAAATTCTCTATTTTTATGGGGAAAAAACTGATGAGTCGGAGGGAGGAAAGTTACTGAAGTCCGAAAGCAAAAAAGTATGAATAACTCGCTTAATACTTGAGTTAGCAAAAAATGCAAACAACAATTGAATAACACCAATAGTTTAACACGATTGGGCCTATAACATTTTTCAATCCAACCCACCATAACAGATATTTTTTAATTTTCGGACCCCCTCCCATCTAAACCCCCACTTATTCAGCTCCAATTTCAGCCAATAACAAACATGAGCTTTAGTGTTGACTGAAAATGTTAAATATTGAGTATGGTATAGATCAATAAACATTTACAAGTTGAGAACGTAAAATATTAAATGCTGTCATCAGACTACGTGTTTACATTTATCTCACAGAGTATAAGTTTACTGAAAACAATATTTATTATTTCCACTTAGAATAATTTTGTTAACGATATAACAGCTCATTGTTTATGCACAAGTAGGAGTAGGTGTTCATTCTTAAATAATAAATGGTCAGTGTATAACACTACTATATATATATTACCTAGACCTCATTTATACTTGTATAAATACTCTCATATACATGCACTATGACATGAGTAAAATAATTTAGGCTTTTAAGTAATTTTAGTGAGTTTGACAAGAAGCTGATCATGCATCAATAATAATGCAATAAGGAATATAAGTAATTTAGAAACATGATACAAGGTAAAATTATATAAAACAATTGTTACAATTAAATGTTATGATACTTTGTCACACTTATCATAGATAGTATAATTTTATGTTGACAATATAAAATTATTTTATAGGATATTTGAAGATGGCCAAAAAAGGCCTAGTGCTCCATTAACATAACTAATAATTAAATAAAATAAGAACCCAGCTCCCGCTATAGAAATTATAATTCATTTAAGAACATGTTCACAGAAATAGAAAACATTATATTTATTTTTACATCACACTTCACTGAAAATTTGAAGGAATTTTTGTGTAATTTTGCCATGTTAGCAACCTCAATTCACCTTTCTCTAAAACAAAATGCTGAAATTTCCTGTATCTTGTTAACGATTAGTCAAACGGGAAAAGTGGCAGTTTTAGTAAATTTAATTTGAACAAGACTGGTTATGTATCGTTTTATGCTGCAATTCATATCAGAAATATCTGCAATTTATAACAGAGAATTTAAATCTCAAATAACCCCCCTCCCCTGAATCAATTCTGGTCATTTAACGAACTTGCTCTTACTTTTTGGGATAATAGTCTAAATACAAATTTTGGTTTAAATATCTCGAAATTTGCCACCACTAGAGGTACAATCTGTAGGTATATGTATATATAAAATTTCTAAACCCAAACTGTCATTGTTTTTGCATTTATTTACTATGATTTGAAAAGATTTGAAGGATTGTTTGTATGATTTTGCCATGTGAGCAACAACCTCAATAGCTCCATTTTCTAAAGAAAACTGCAAAAATATGTTGGAATATTCACTTTCGAATTTAAAAGATTCAAATTAGATAAATATGCACTCAAAATTAATTTTCAGCATCATGTTTGTCATTAATACTTAACAATCTTTTAAATTTCTGTTTTAAAACTAAGTTTCTATCACTCAGCATATTTACGGTCTGCGGCAATTGATATTGCCCTTTAGGTGCTCTTTTGTTATATTTACATATTATCATTTTTATGATCATTAAAATAAAATGTTAGTATGATCAATGAAATCCAGTATTTTTCTTATTTCAAAAAGACTAAATATTCTTCAAATTCAAATTTTGATTTCAAGAGTTTAAATCTGACATGAAATGGCCAAGAATAAAAACAACAGTTATGGTAAATTATAATTTTTAAAAAACAAAGGAAAATCTCCATAAAATATTTCACCTCCAATAATCAAAATATAATTTTTGATTTTATTGATTATTAGAACGAAATACAAAATCAGTAACTAATATAATTTTTATAATATATTTAACGACTCCAATTTCAATGAAATACTTGAATGGCATCTTAATTAAAGTAAAAATATAATATAACAAGAAAATTTGTATAGAGAGAAACTTTTTTTTTTTTTAATTTACTTTTTAAAAAGCCGAATGAATGTTATTAAACCATTTCAAATTCAGGAAATAATTATCAACAGGAAATGTAATGTAAACATGATTTGGATAGTTTATCTTTGATTCAGCAAAATGACAACAAAATAAGCCTCAAAACATTTAATGATGATGAACAAAAGATTATGAACTTGAAAGGAATGTAAGCAATTTACTTCTGAAACCATTTATCAAACGAGATAATTTCTAACAGAAAGGGAATAAGTTATAATATATGAGAGATATGAAGAGTGAAGTGGCCTTGTGTTTATGTTAAGCTATTCCAAGGACACAATGACTGCAACACTTCACAAAACAATACCTGATAACAATAATAAGAGATCAAACAGACATTTAGAGTAATTCAAACACGCTAATTGCTATTTGATAATTATCGATATCACACTGAGAACCTGTGACAAGCTTATATACTATTAAAATATAAAGATTTTTCACACATATAAAATTTGTTGTACATACCTCCTTGGGGTTTCCGACGGAATAATTTGAAGAGTTATGAGATGATTGAGAATCTTGAGAACTATGTTTTTGTCCTGTGTGAGAACACAGCTAGCATAGAGCCCCGACACTGTGCTCCTGATTATTTGAGGCATCTCTTCAGGCAGAAACTTATCTCCGGCAACAAGGCACCTTGCTACTAACTCGGGGCAATCTCTCAGCGATGACAGCATTTCACCGTAACTAGTACATTTCTAAAAACAAACACCACTTAGTATTTCTGTTTTTCAAAGGGAAATAATCGGTTAAATCGGATAACACCGACCTGAAATCCCAGTATTTTTTGAGCATCGACAAACTTTGTCGACTCTAGGTTATTTGCTTTCTGGCAACACAAAGCGGGTGTCGAACTGAAACAGGACAGGACTAGCCTATTAAGGTTTAGCCTCTGCTGTGAAGTGACCCAAGCGACTTGAGCTAGCTTCGATGATTTATCGACAACCTAAAAAATAAATGAGGCGAAATACAACATAGGCAACCTCATCAGGCTCATAAGTATTCGGTGCATAAACATGAAATGACAACTCACTTTTTTAATAAGTTCCTGAATGAATGACTGTTGAGAATTGACAAAAAGCCTCTCTTCCCTCAGCTGGCTAGCCAGCTCAACAATATCCCAAAGGAAAGGATTGTTTTCCATCATTGGCTCTACAAAGTGACACACAATGAGAAAATTATGTAGGTACTCAAACCACAATGTCAAGAAATAACAGGCTGCAATCAGGTAACATCACATATAAGGCTAACACAATTAAAATGTCACAGAAATGAAATCCTGACAGTCAAACTGAAATAATGACAACTGTAGAAAGGTTGCAGGTTACAGATCACAATAACTTCTAGTAGTTAGGAAATAAGTACTCCTGATTTTCTCTAAACGAATATGTCAATGCGGGCGAGCATGTGACGGTATAAAAACTAATTGGCCCGACGACTTGAGACATAAACAGACGCCATTAGTGTATATTACTATATAATACGCCGTGTCAGTAGAATCTGAACTAAGCCAACAATCTCTACTCATTGAGGGCATCGCGAAGTGGGGAGGGGGTGACAATCAGGCCCCTATCAGGTTGGCGCCAAATATCACACATTCAAACTCGCCTCCTCTCGCATTTCCTCAAAGATAAACAATCTAAGCAAGTTCTATTAATGTTTATCTCATCCATCATATTTACAAGGAATTAAACTATTTTTATAACAGTGTGTCATTGCATTTTAATATTAGAACATTTCCCCTAAGGAAAATCAGCTATTGAGCTATTGTACTCGTGCCGCGAATTTGGAAACATTTCCTCAAATGTGCATCGATTCTACCTAGTAGATGACCAGAAATAATGTCCGTTCCAAATTTTATATTATATATATATATATATATATACATGAACATGCATATTTGTCTGTTAACATTCTACCGGTCGCAATTTCTTCAATAAATATTGATCTAGATATTTGCATTTCTTCAGTTTTCAGCCTTCAGCGAACCCCCACTTCTACTCTTGTTGCTTAAACAATACTCTGTTATATAATAAACCACATCATTCAATACCAGATTCAACCCACCCGGTATCTCCAGCTACCGGGTCACCCACCTTTATTAGTTCCATTACACCCATCACCAATTACCACCTCTCACCCCCTTTAAATGGAACTTAGTTCAGTAAAAGGGAAACTATCTCTTCTTTACCCCCCGGTGGGTCACACCACCTTATTTCCATCAATATTGCAGAGCTGGATCTCAGATAAAAAAAAAAAAAAAAATAAAAAAAAAAAAAATACCAGATATTGTTTTCAAGAGAACTTTTCACTTAATATTGACTGTGCTGTTGCGTTACAAGTATGTAGATTTATCTAATTTTAAACTTCACATGGAAAATCTGTTTAGTTTGCGCAGTCCCTGCGTGCCGGATTTTAGCAGATTTCCCTTAAGGGAAATCAGCTATTGAGGTTGTACTCATGACGGAATTTTCGACATTTTTCTTCAAATGTCCATCGATCCTACCTAGTAGATGACGAAAATGAGGTCCGTTCAAAACTATATATATATATATATATATATATATATATATATATATATATATATATATATATTTGTCTGTTACCGCTCTAGCGGTCGCAATTTTTGTTTTATCCTCACCAAACTTCATATTTAAGCGTTTTATGTAAAAAGAAAGATCAAGTTAGTTAACGGCTGAAATCGGACCAGTGGGAGGGGGGTTTAGAGGAGAGGATTTTCGAAAACTCGAAATATCTCCGTTCCTATACGTCGGATCAAAACATTGTATAGAACTAATCTTATTGCAAATTAAATTTACTATAAATATTGTTCTATACATTAATTCTCTATCTTGAATATTAACCGAGATATTTGCATTTGTATTCTGCGTGTGGTCACCAGTAGGCCATGTTCGGAGTTTCTGCCGAGAGCTCTGGCGGCCGTTTCAATAACTATCGTCCCTCGTGAATAGGTTTAGAGGTTAGGTTAACTGTTTTGTGGGGCTAGAAACTACTGGGTTATTACGCACTAAATAATGTTTTAGGTTTAGAGGTTTCTTACTACTACAGTTGTATTAGGCAGATTTCTCTATTGTAAAACTTCACATGGAAAATATGTTTAGTTTGCGCAGTCCCTGCGAGCCGGATTTTTAATATTAGCAGATTTCCCCTAAGGAAAATCAGCTGTTAAGCTATTGTACTCGTGACGCGATTTTCGAAACATTTCCTCAAATGTGCACCGATTCTACCTAGCAGATGACCAGAAATAAGGTCCGTTCCAAATTTTATATACATACAAGCTCAGATACCCGGCTTCAATCTGAACTACCAGGTGCCTCACTTGGAAAAATGAGCCGTAACTGTTCGGCTCTCGTGATATTCCTCTATTGTAAAACTACACGTGGGAAATCTGCTTGGCGTGCGCAGCCCCTGCGTGAAGGACTTTTTTTATACGGAATCCTTAGGAAACCATCTGAGGTAGAGTTTGCTGCAGCTATGTGTTTCTAGAGCCAGCCCGCCCATTCCTTGACAAATGGGGAAACACCTTTATCATCATAAATAATAAAGTGACAGCTGAAGTTGACTCAATCGATTCGCACAATGCAAGTGGTTGTTTCGTTAATCCATCAGCAAATGATAAGAGTAGAGCCTCATTTATAACTAAGATAGGCTTTATATTTGTCGCAATTAGCACATTTCCCATAGGGGAAATCAGCTATTAAGTCGTACTCATGACGCAATATTCAAAACGTCCGTCACGCAGGGCTGCGTAAACTAAGCCGATTTCCCACGTGAAGTTTTACAATAGAGAAATCTGCATAATAATAACATTAGTAGTAACCTATTCTCACGAGGACGAATAGTTAGTGAAACGGCCGCACTAGCGCTCGGCGGAAAACTTAGCCGAACATAGCCGACCACACTCACAATACAAATGCAAATATCTCGGTTAATATTAAAGATACAGAATAACAATAATTATAGTAAAATTTTAATTTGAAATAAGATTGGTTCTATACAATTTTTTTGATCCGACGTATGGTAACGGAGATATTTCGAATTTTCGAAAATCCCCCCTCTAAACCCCCCTCCCCCCTACCACTGGTCCCGAATTTCAGCATTAAACGAACTTGATCTTCCTCTTTACATAAAAATGAAATACATTAAATTCCGAGTTGGTAACGAATCAAACAAAAATGCGACCGCTAGAGCGTTAACAGACAAATATATATATAAGAAAAAGAAAGATCAAGTTTTTCTTTAATGGCTGAAATCGGACCAGTGGGGGAGAGGGAATATTTGAAAATTCGATATATCTCCATTATGCGTCGATCGAAAAATTGTATAGAATCAATCTTATGGCAATTTAAATTTACTATAAATATTGTTCCATACATTTATTTCGGTATCTTGAAATATTAACCGAGATTTTGTATTGTGTGTGTGTGTGTCGGCTATATTCGACACTTTCCGCCGAAAGATATTTCTGCCGTTTCCGTAACTGTTTGTCCCTCATGAAATTGGTTTAGAGATTCATTAGTACTACAGCTGTTTATTAGGCAGAATTTCTCTTTTGTAAAACTACACGTGGGAAATCTGCTTAGTTTTACGCAGCCCCTGCGAGAACGGACTTTTAGCAGATTTCCCTTAAGAGATATCAGCTATTGAGGTTGTACTCATGACGGAATTTTTCTTCAAATGTCCATCGATCCTACCTAGTAGATGACGAAAATGAGGTCCGTTCAAAACTGTTAATATATATATATTATATTATATATAATATATATATATATATATATATATATATATATATATAGATCTATCTATATATTGTCTGTTACCGCGCTCTAGCGGTCGTAATTTTTGTTTGATCTTTACCAAACTCGGAATTTAATCGCTTTATGTAAAAAGGAAGATCAAGTTCGTTAATGGCTGAAATCGGACCAGTGGGAGTGGGGGTTTATGAGGGGAGGATTTAAGGAAATTCACAATATCTCCGTTATTATGCGTCGGATCGAAAATTTGTATAGAATCAATCTTATTGCAAATTAAATTTACTATAAATATTGTTCTATACATTTATTCTGTATCTTGAATATTAACCGAGATATTTGCATGTGTATTCTGTGTCATCGGCTATGTCGGGAATTTCCGCCGAGAGCTCTGGCGGTCGTTTTCCATAACTATTTGTCCCTCTTGAATAGGTTTTAAGAGATACCTTACTACTACAGGTGTTATTGGGCAGATTTATCTATTGGAAAACGTCACGTGTGAAATCTGCTTAGTTTACGCAGCCCTTGCGTGAACTAAGCAGATTTCTCCCTTGCGTCTTGTATTTGCATTATCTCAAGTCTTAAAAGTTCAATGAGAACAATATTTGTCATATAGGCTTCAAATAAAGTGCTTCCTAATATAACAGCTTATTGTTGATATGGCATGTGATAGGCGCATTACTAAAGACCAAACACTAAAAAAATACCAATATCTCTGTTAATATTAAGGACAACGAAAAAAAGTACATAACAACATTTTTATAGAACATTACATTTGCAATAAGAATTGGTTCTAATTTATTGATCAGACGCATAATAACGGAGATATGACGAATTTTCGAAATCCCCTTTCTCTTTTCGAAAATTCACAATATCTCTCTTTTATGCGTCGGATCGAACATTTGTATAAAACCCAATCTTATTGCGAATGTAATATTCCTATACATGTTGTTATGTACTGTATTCATTATCTTGATTATTAACCGAAATATTTGCCTTTTTAGTTTTCGGCCTTGAGTAAACTCCTACTCACGTCATATTAACAATAAGCTGTTATATTTTGAAACACTTTATTCGAAGCCTAAATACTAAATATTGTTCTCATGGAACATTGACGTTTTGAGATAAAGACGAAAACGTGACGCACTTGGGAAATCTGCTTAAGAATACAGCCCCAGCGTGACGGACTTTGAGCAGATTTCCCCTAAGGGAAATTAGCTATTGAGGTCGTACTCATGACGCAATTTTCGAAATTTTTCTTCAAATGTCCATCGATCCTACCTAGAAGATGACGAAAATTATGTTCGTTTCAAATCCGTGTATGTTTATTATATATATATATATATATATATATATATATATATATGTGTGTGTGTGTGTGTGTGTGTATTAGTCTGTTACTGCTCTAGCGGCCGACATTTTTGTTTTATCGTTACCAAACTCGATAATTTTAGTCAGTTTATGTAAAAAGAAAGATCAACTTCGTTACCGACTGAAATCGGATCAAGAGGAGGGGGGGGGGGTTAGGGGAGGAGAATTGGAAAATTCGAAATATTCCTTTCCTATAAATTCCGACTTCAAAGCAACGGAATATTGCGAATTTTTAAAATTCTCCTACTCCAGGAAATTCTCTCTCTGAAATCAGACCAGGGGGAGGGAGGTGAGGGGGGGGGGTTGAGGGGTGAATTTTGAAAATTAGAACTATCTCCGTTACTGTAAGTCGTCTCGAAAAAGTGTATTTGTGAATCTTATTGCAAATTATATGTACATAAATATAATATTATATACATTTATTCTCTATCTTGGAATATTATCAGAGATATTTGCATTTTCCAGTTTTCAGCCATCAGCAAACCTCCACTTCTACTAGTGTTACGTAAACAATATTCGGTTATGTAATAAACCATATCATTTGAAGCTTAAATATTAAATATTGTTTTCCAAAGACCTTTATTATATGAGATACATGCAAATATGTTCTTTTGACACCCACACCTGTCTTAAATTCATCAACTTCTAAAATTTGATTGATTGAGATAAAATTTATTCTGATTCATTACAATTACAGTACTAGATATAGTACATAGTTTCAATAAAATTAATATGTTTATATTCTGATGTGTTCAGTTATTGTTTTTTTTCTTTCCGGTGAGCCGTTTGGCAGACCTGTTTGTTTTAAATTTGAGACGCTTCCCACCAGCAAAGGAAAGATTTTTCATTACCGTTTGTATTTATTCAATTAATATTCAGGGTAGTGTTGTGTTAGCAGTATATAGGTTTATGTATCATTAAATTTCAAGGGATAAATCTGCTTAGTTTACGCAGCCTCTGCGTGACGAACTTTTTTTATTTGGATAATTCACTATTCAAACAAAGTCCTGCTGAATTTCTCACTGAAACATGCTAACTGTTCTTCACACACGCACGCACACGCGCACGCGCACGCACACGCACAACGCACACGCACGCGCGCGCGCGCGCACAACACACACACACCACACACACACACACACATACACACACAATCCCACGTACGCACTGCCACTCTGAGCTATTAGAACTAGTCCTTTGAGAATGAAACATAGGCGTATATTAGAACTAGTCCTTAGAGAATAGAGATAGGCGTATATTAGAACTAGTCCTTTAGAGAATGAGAGATAGGCGTATAATTAGAACTAGTCCTTAGAGAATAAGACATAGGCGTATATTAGAACTATTCCTTAGAGAATGAGACCATAGGCGTATATAGAACTAGTCCTTAGAGAATGAGACATAGGCGTATATTAGAACTAGTCCTTAGAGAATGAGACATATGCCGTATATTAGAAACTAGTCCCTTAGAGAATGAGACATAGGTTTTTATATTAGAACTAGTCCTTAGAGAATGAAGACCATAGTTTATATTAGAACTAGTCCTTAGAGAATGAGAGATAGGCGTATAATAGAACTAGTCCTTAGAGAATGAGACATAGGCGTATATTAGAACTAGTCCTTTGAGAATGAAACATAGGCGTATATAGAACTAGTCCTTAGAGAATGAGAGATAGGCGTATATTAGGAACTAGTCCTTAGAGAATGAGAGATAGGCCAATATTAGAACTAGTCCTTAGAGAATGAGACATTGGCGTATATTAGGACTAGTCCTTAGAGAATGAGACATAGGTCTATATTAGAACTAGTCCTTAGAGAATGAGACATAGGCCTATATTAGAACTACCCCTTAGAGAATGAGACATAGGCCTATATTAGAACTAGTCCTTAGAGAATGAGACATAGGCCTATATTAGAACTAGTCCTTAGAGAATGAGACATAGGTTTATGTTAGAACTAGTCCTTAGAGAATGAGACATAGGTTTTATATTAGAACTAGTCCTTAGAGAATGAGAGATAGGCGTATATTAGAACTAGTCCTTAGAGAAATGAGAGATAGGCGTATATTAGAACTAGGTCCTTAGAGAATGAGACATAGGCGTATATTTAGAACTAGTCCTTTGAGAATGAAACATAGGCCTATATTAGAAACTAGTCCCCTTAGAGAATGATACAGAGGTTTATATTAGAACTAGTCCTTAGAGAATGAGACATAGGCCTATATTAGAACTAGTCCTTAGAGAATGAGACATAGGCCTATATTAGAACTAGTCCTTAGAGAATGAGACATAGGCGTATATTAGGACTAGTCCTTAGAGAATGAGACATAGGTCTATATTAGAACTAGTCCTTAGAGAATGAGACATAGGCCTATATTAGAACTAGGGGGGGGGGTCCTTAGAGAATGAGACAGAGGCCTATATTAGAACTAGTCTTTAGAGAATGAGACATAGGCCTATATTAGAACTAGTCCTTAGAGAATGAGACATAGGCGTATATTAGGACTAGTCCTTAGAGAATGAGACATAGGCCTATATTAGAACTAGTCCTTAGAGAATGAGACATAGGCCTATATTAGAACTAGTCCTTAGAGAATGAGACATAGGCCTATATTAGAACTAGTCCTTAGAGAATGAGACATAGGCCTATATTAGAACTAGTCCTTAGAGAATGAGACATAGGCGTATATTAGAACTAGTCCTTTGAGAATGAAACATAGGCCTATATTAGAACTAGTCCTTAGAGAATGAGACATAAGGCGTATATTAAGAACTAGTCCTTTGAGAATGAGACATAGGCCTATATTAGAACTAGTCCTTAGAGAATGAGACATAGGCCTATATTAGAACTAGTCCTTAGAGAATGAGACATAGGCCTATATTAGAACTAGTCCTTAGAGAATGAGACATAGGCCTATATTAGAACTAGTCCTTAGAGAATGAGACATAGGCGTATATTAGAACTAGTCCTTAGAGAATGAGACATAGGCCTATATTAGAACTGACATCATTTTCATTAGACCTGAGTAGGATCAATAGACGTTTGAGGAAAGTTATTTAGAAAGGCGCCATGAGTACTAGTCAATTTGCCATTTCCCTCTCGAGCTGCCACTTGAAGCTTACTCATCCTAACCCAGCTGGCCTTCAATACTCAAATACAACACATATTAGTCATGAATATATAACACACAATTTTTTGCAAATTTCCCTAAAGGGAAAATGTCCATCCATCCTACCCAGGAGATAACGAAAATGAAGTCCGGTCAAAATTAGGTGTGTGAATGCTTGCGTGCGTGTGTGGGTTCTTGCGTGAGTGGGTACCCAGCCTCCTAATCTGCCTAACTGGGTAATATTAAAGAGAACTCTTTTTTTATTATTATTATTTTTAAAACAATAAATTCCTATTAAATTTTGATGGGCCATGTGGAAGGAGAGCAGCTTTATGTGGGGCTTTTATTTATGTAATAGTTTGGTTCTCACCGAATGCTTGATTACGACAGTGTGTAGGTCAGAAAGGAGTAGAAACAGAACGGGGGCTCCTAGCCGGGAAGCCTTAATCCCCCGCACCTATCGACTACCTATTTGGGGACACAGATAGGAATAGCCCACGCATGCCAGCGTACATACCCTTTGACTCGTATGTCACCAGCATGCGAACGCTATCCCAGGTGGGGGACGAGCCCACTACCTAGCTCCAACACACAGACAACATGTACCAGTTTACCTGGCCCGCCGCCTCCGTGCATCGAACACACGACCACTACGTCTATGACCGGCAGCTGGAGGCAAGCCTCCACTCCGGACACCACCCAGCCCGTAGTTTATATTGAGTAAGCCGCAAGCGACTTACCCCACTAAGGCCGGAATGATCCCCGGCCCGGAACAGCAAAGCCGACTAAGGACCTACTGTTCCTACGGTTCCCCAACCCAAGGGCTACACAGGGGGACTTCCTGCTGCCCTTGGGGAGGGCGGGCTCCGTACACATCAGGCAGGAACCTACCTCTTACACACTCTCATTCTCTCATCCCTTTCTTTCCTCTCAATCACACTCCTTGCATACTTTCTAAATAAACTAAACCCACTTTCACTCAGATAACCACTCATTCCACATTCGACCCTCAACTCTTTCAAACCTTCATGCAACCTTTCACGCTCACTTGCATACTTAACACATTCAAACACAACATGCCTCACACTATCCTCCTCCTCACAATCACACCATGCATTTTCAGTCAACCCAAATCCAAACAGCTTACTCTTAAAACAACCATGCCCACTCAACACCTGCGCCATGCAATAATCCACAATCAGCCAATCCATGCTCACTCTCTCAACCACACTAGGCAACCACTCGTACGTCCATCTTCCTTTCACACTGCTATCCCACGCACTCTGCCATTCATCCAAACAGACATTCCTCCTTGCACCCTTCCTTTTCACACCCTCAATCACTCTACCCTTCCACTCAACTCTTCCATCCCTCCTCAGCATGTAGCCGCTCTAGCGCCGGTCCACCTCCAGCTCCAAGGGCCACACTCCAGCCAGCACCTCCAAGGCATCCTGCGAGATCGTTCTGTAGGCCTTGATGATCCTCAGCAATACTCTCTGGTGCGCCTTCCTGAGCTCCCTCCTCATCCATACATTCATTCTGTCACCCCATGCACCCGCCGCATAACACACAACAGACAGAAACACCCCACTATACAGCATCCTTACATACCTCATTCTCTCACAACATCCATTCCCATACACACTCAACACCCTATTAAACACATTCACACCCTTCTCACACACACGCCTCACATGTTCTCTCAAACCCATTCTCTCCTGCCACCACACACCCAAATAACGCACTCCAGACACATACTTCAACACTCTCTCACCCATTCGCACTCTCGGACTCCTATTCACATTCACAGAACCTTTCATCAACATGCACACCGTTTTCTCCTCAGACAACCTCATCTTCCTCTCACTCATCCATTCATTCACCATTCTCAACACCTCACTCGCTCCGTCCTCAATCGCCTTCCTCGAACTCCCATTCACCAGAATCACACCATCATCCGCAAACGCAATCATACACCATCCAGCCTCATTCACCATCCTCACACATCCATCAAACACCACCTTCCAGCAATGTGGACCAAGCACACTCCCCTGAGGGCAACCCATGCTCACATCCTTTCGTACCACCCCAGGACCCATTCGCATCTCAACCTTTCTCCCAGACAAATAATCTTTCATCAGCTCATACATTTCTCTTTTCACACCCCTTTCTCTCAACACACTCGGCCACCACACTCTATCAAATGCACCCACAACATCCAAAAACACACCCAACACATACTTGCTTTCACTCCGCTCAACCTCACGCCTTACATCCCACATAGCATCCTCCGTACACCTCCCACTCATAAATCCATACTGTCTCTCATGCACACTCTCGCTAAACAGCCATTCCAACTTGCACGCAATCATTCTCTCAAACACCTTCCCTAACACAGGCAACAGCGTTATCGGCCTAAACGCGCTCGGGTCATTCACACTCTTCTCCTCACTCTTCAACAACGCTCTCACACGCCCCCACTTCCACCTATTCGGAAACACTCGGAACTTCACGCACACACCATACATACGTCTCAATACACTCACACCACCCCTCTTTCAGCATCTCCACACTTATTCCATCCCATCCAGGCGCCTTCCCATTCTTACTCTTCCACACAGCCTCTCGCACCTCATCCTCACTCACATTCCATCTCTCTCCAAACTCTGGCACATACCTCCCATTCGCTCTCCTTACACTCTTCTGACTCTCACTCTCATCCACTCTGCAGTCATCCGGTATCAGACGATCCAGCAACCTCCTTCCACTCTCTTCCCAGTCACACACACCTTCACTCTCACCAATCATTCCCATCACTCGCTCAGGCTTCAGCTTCCCCGAAGACATCTTGTAGGCCAAGTTCCAGGGTCCCTTCTGCTCCTCCTCAAGAAACGCCTTCCAGGATTCCTTCTTGACCTCCTTGATCCTCTTCTTGTAAGCCTTCCTTCTCTGATCATACACACTCCTTGCATACACTCTTTCACACTCCCCACTCGCTCTCTGCCACTCTCTTCTCGCACTCATCACATCACGCTTCATTCGCTCCAACTCATCCGACCACCAACACACAGCTCTCGGCCTTTTCACTCCTCTTTTCATACTCCCTTTCGCACACCTAATAATCCACACACCTCACAACATCCTTCCTACACAACACTCTAAACACAGACACACCATTCACACTCTCATTCAACAACATTCGAAACGTATCCCAATCAGCCCACCTCAAACAAAACCTTGCACACTCACCTTTCATTCTTCTTCCCAGTCTCTCAACTCTCAACACACGAAACACTAACACACAATGCACACTACTACACCATTTTCTCTCCACACTCCATTCAATCAACCAAGCATTCATACTCGCAGACACCACAGTCACATCAATCCAACTCACACCCCCAGTCGCACCCCGAAACGTCGGCTCACCACACTCATTCACTATCTTCCATCCCAGACCATTCACACACACTTCCAACTCCAACCCTCTATCATCCGTCACATCACCCCCCCCACAACACATTCTTCGCATTCGCATCCATACATACAACCACATCCTTACCTCTCAACCAAGGTATGTATAATATAAGGTAGCGCCATTCGCGAATAGTCAATCAGAATGCAGCAAGCCTCTACGTGACTGGGCGACACGATTCGGGGCGGACTAGCCGAAATACGATAAATATAAGCAGTTTTCTGATTAATTTGGCGAATAAAATATTGTTAAAATGGTATATGTCTGTAAATGATACAAATTATTTTAGTTGTATATATATTATTTCAAATAAACCATGTACAAATTAGATTCCATTAAAAATAAATACATAATAGTTCCCTAAAATTGATATATGTTGGGTTAAATTTAAAAGTCGTAATTTTTCTACGTAATTAGCTCAATAAAAAGAAACATTTTACTATAATAAGATGAAATGCCCAAAACATGAAAACAGTAATGACTACTATTATACAAACAAATTAAAGTTAATAAAATTGAGACTAACCAAGCAATAAACAATGATATCCAGTTACCAGAATAAAAATGAGTAAATTATTTTAAACATCAGCTAGTCAATATAGGTACAAGATTTTTAAAGGCTATCATTGGCATGTAGTCCTCCTTGTAATAAAAAGATGCTTATATTTAGTCACAGGGAATCCTTGGTTCCAGTAGCATCCTTGTGAAGAGAATGGCACTGATGTTGGAGTGTATGTATTTAGTAATTTTTTTTTTAAATTAAAGTTATTACTTTCTAATTTTTTTACTTGGATCAGCCAGGACTTTAATTTGGATTCATATTCAGAAACTTTATCCTTTAAGAGAATACATCCATTACAATCAACTTCTTCTGTATTACTTGAAAAATCACTTTTTATCTTTTTGGGAGAAATCTCATTAATGTGGCACAGGGCACGTTTAGTTATTTCACGTTTTTTACTCCTACATTCTCTAGATGTGTAACTTTTTGAGTCAGAAGTAGAGGTTAGGTGTTTGTTTACTTACGGACGATACTAGTAATTTGAGATGCGGCACAACTTCTTTTAATTTCAATCTACTAGGAACATAGCCTAACAATTCTGCTTGTAAATTCCTTTCGTAATCACTATCGATGAAATGTTCTGAACAAACCCGAGCAATATCAGGATTAAATTTCAAATCTCCTCGTCTACACAGGACTATCCACTGTTTCTTAATTTCTGGGTGTTTCAGTAACCGATGATAAGATACAGACTTGCCTAATTTCCTAGAGTTGTTGGAACATGTTGCCACAACACACTCACTCGGCATTTTGCAAAAAATCACTTATAACAATAGAAAATAAAACAATTCACTAAAAAAACAACGATGCTCACGATGTAAACAAAGCTGAAAGTGTCGCCTAGTGACGTCATGCGCCAAAGTCGCAAAAATTTACGATCTGCGCACCTGCCGAATGGCACCCCCCTGCTCTCAACACTCTCTCAATCATACACAGCCTCTCAAGATACCCATCTATACTGTGCGACGGCTGAAAGTACATGGACACCAAGTAAAAGGCCCCAAACCCCAGTTATCAGCTGAACCACAACACAATGGCTGTCGCTCAGCTGACTGAGCCTGAGAACCCCCACATTCGGGTCCAGCACTACAACCGCCGCCCACGCACGCTCATTCACACCCAACAACCATTCTCGCACCCATACCAAATGCAGTCACCCTTCCATACGGCTCTTGCACAGCAATCACACTCACACCACTCTCGCACCCATACCAAATGCAGTCACCCTTCCATACGGCTCTTGCACAGCAATCACACTCACACCACTCTCGCACCCATACCAAATCCAGTCACCCTTCCATACGGCTCTTGCACAGCAATCACACTCACACCACTCTCGCACCCATACCAAATCCAGTCACCCTTCCATACGGCTCTTGCACAGCAATCACACTCACACCACTCTCGCACCCATACCAAATCCAGTCACCCTTCCATACGGCTCTTGCACAGCAATCACACTCACACCACTCTCGCACCCATAGCAAATCCAGTCACCCTTCCATACGTCACTTGCACAGCAATCACACTCACACCACTCTCGCACCCATACCAAATCCAGTCACCCTTCCATACGGCTCTTGCACAGCAATCACACTCACACCACTCTCGCACCCATACCAAATCCAGTCACCCTTCCATACGGCTCTTGCACAGCAATCACACTCACACCACTCTCGCACCCATACCAAATCCAGTCACCCTTCCATACGGCTCTTGCACAGCAATCACACTCACACCACTCTCGCACCCATACCAAATCCAGTCACCCTTCCATACGGCTCTTCCACAGCAATCACACTCACACCACTCTCGCACCCATACCAAATCCAGTCACCCTTCCATACGGCTCTTGCACAGCAATCACACTCACACCACTCTCGCACCCATACCAAATCCAGTCACCCTTCCATACGGCTCTTGCACAGCAATCACACTCACACCACTCTCGCACCCATACCAAATCCAGTCACCCTTCCATACGGCTCTTGCACATCAATCACACTCACACCACTCTCGCACCCATACCAAATCCAGTCACCCTTCCATACGGCTCTTGCACAGCAATCACACTCACACCACTCTCGCACCCATACCAAATCCAGTCACCCTTCCATACGGCTCTTGCACAGCAATCACACTCACACCACTCTCGCACCCATACCAAATCCAGTCACCCTTCCATACGGCTCTTGCACAGCAATCACACTCACACCACTCTCGCACCCATACCAAATCCAGTCACCCTTCCAAACGGCTCTTGCACAGCAATCTCACTCACACCACTCTCGCACCCATACCAAATCCAGTCACCCTTCCATACGGCTCTTGCACAGCAATCACACTCACACCAGTCTCGCACCCATACCAAATGCAGTCACCCTTCCATACGGCTCTTGCACAGCAATCACACTCACACCACTCTCGCACCCATACCAAATGCAGTCACCCTTCCATACGGCTCTTGCACAGCAATCACACTCACACCACTCTCGCACCCATACCAAATCCAGTCACCCTTCCATACGGCTCTTGCACAGCAATCACACTCACACCACTCTCGCACCATACCAAATCCAGTCACCCTTCCATACGGCTCTTGCACAGCAATCACACTCACACCACACGCTTCCTTTCGCACCTCACTCGCAACCACACTCGCTCTGTCCGCATTCACCTGGGCGATCCCCAGCCATGCTGTACTAGGCTTCGTCATCATCATATTTGGTGTTCCTGGCCATCTGACGCTTCACTTGATTACGACAGTAGATAAATTATGGAGGTCGTTTGTGGATAATCTCAGTTCTCTTAGAACTTCGGCTGTTCTCTGTGATATTGCTGCACCTATCAGCAAACCTTTCACGCTCCATTTCTCAATTGAGTATTTTTCCTTGAAATACCCACAGCAAGGTTCATAAATCCTCTTCTACTTCTGTTACATTGCCCCGGTATATATATATATATATATATATATATATATATATATATATATATATATATATATATATATATATATATATATATATACTAGCTCAAATACCCGGCTTCGCCAGGGAATTGATTTGAGGCTGAATGGTGATGGTATTTTTTTGGCAAGGCTTTACATTGCACAATATTTTGACATTTACCCATCCCAGTGTTTAGGTTTAATACCCGTTGTTGGCATTTATTAATAATAAAATGAATTTTTTATGTAAGTCTTCACTGCCCTCCAAATTGTCGTATTTCCCGTCTCCTGTGCATTATGCATAGATTTCAGTTATTAAGGACAAAATATTAACATAGATTTGAATTAACCCAGATTCTCCTGAATTATTTTTCGTATTTTTATTTTAATTTCTTTATGATATTTGAGTTTGTTGGAGGCCCCTGAGCTCCCCAGAAAAGGTCCCGGAAAATTTGACATTTCCGGTTGGCTAAAAAGTCGAGTCCTTGCACAAGGACTTCAGGAGAATAAGACATCAATTGTCCTTTAAACTCAAAACATCTTCTGGTTCGTAAAATTAGGTTGGATGATACTAAAAACAAACAATCTTTTAGCAATAAGTCCAAATTTTATTTAAAATATCATAATACATTAATAATATAATATTTAAATATATATATATATATATATATATATATATATATATATATATATATACATCTTATTTTGTATGATATTTTATAAAACACTCTACGAGTAAACCAACATCACATTTTTCACATTTAGTTGTCGTCTTTTTTGAACAAAGACGACATTTTAGTTGTGTTTTCCATATTTTTTTTTCGACCCCATGTTTTGTATGTATGAGCTTCTCAGCAGTGGGCAAAGTAACCAAATGGTTGACACCATCAAAGCGGCCGTCGAAAGGTGTTTTCTTTGATGGCTATGAACACAAGCATTTCGTTTTCAGTGCAGTTTCCGAATTTGTTTCTTTTTGCTGCATATTGATTAGTGTTCTTCACTAATAGAGTAATGACTTCTTCATCCTTAAAATACCAAAAATAGTCTGGTGGTGTCATTTCAGGTGATAAATGCCATGAGGCTACTTCACAGCTATCTTCTTCAGGTATCGAGAGTTCTTCCTTTTGCCAGTCAAAAATGATTTTCTCGTGCTTCAACAAAGAAATTGAACTCTTCTTCTTCCTAGATGGAGGAGATGAGGTTCTTACGCTGTGTGTAATTTTCTTTGGAACTTTGGTGTCAGATTGACAGCTTGTCGGTTTTTCCAATTGTTTGGGTTCATCAGTTAGAACAGAACGATCTTCAGGTTCTTTATACAAAACAGTAGCTAATGTTCCAAGTTGATTTTGGCGAATAATAACCTGTGACCTCAACTGGCTTCCTGGAAGATTGTCAATTGAAGGATTTTCTTCACCTCCGGAGTCTTCATCCGTTATGTCATCGTTGCAATTAGTAGGAGGCAACATGCCAATATTTAACCCTCCCTCTGGAATCTCTTCATCATCTGCCGACTCTAAAAAATCTACCAACTCACTAAGAGTCCATTTTTTCCTGAAAAATAGTAACAAAATCAACCATAATTTTATCAAAGGGTAGTTTCCCAAAAAATGAAAAAAATATGACTATCACTATAAAAATAATTAGTGAGGTGGAAATAATAAAAATCATTTGAAAAAGTATTATAAATAGCTGATTATATACGTAATTCACACAGGTTTTCAGTAAATATGGATTAAAAGTATTATAAAAAAACCTCCTCACCCTCTAAAATTGGTGATTACCAAAGCTACATTTAGAAAAATAACTTAGATATTCTAAAATCACCAAAAAAGGTTTGTCTGAATAGTCAATGATTTTAAAAAATGTAAATGTACCAAATTTTGTTACATAATAATTTTGAACCGACATTCTCCTGAAGTCCTTGTGCAAGGACCAGTGATTTTGCGGCCATGTTGAACCCAGGGTTACAGTGTTAGAAACAAAGTAATTGCTAGAAAGTGTAGCCAATACATTCAAACAAACATATCATGAGACATTACACCAATAACACTAATAATAAATGAATGGTACTTACCCTTCAACAACAATGTCAGTAAGTTCATCCATGGTTGAAATGAAGTCGAATGTTATGCAGGATTCACAAGCTAAAACACTGAAGTTATCCAAACAGGAATAAGTACTGTGAAGCACAGAGCCTACAGATGGGAATACAGGTGCCCCACTCTACAAGAAATACTTTGAAACATCACAATACCTTTGTTTCTCCCAATATGTCTGAGGTCCTTGCACAAGGACTTCAGGAGAATCTGGGTTAATTTTTCCAGGTGAGGTACCTCATAGTTCAAATTGGAATGAATTGTTGAGCATATCAATATTTCTACGCAAATTACTTGCTCCACACATTGTTCCTGGAGAAATATATAAAACAAAAGTTAATCTATATATCAAAGTAAACAACTTTTGTTATGTGCGTGTTTGTCGAAAAACAAATAGACAATGAAATATCGCGAATTTTTATTTCAGGTCTCCCTTATAACCCCCACTCCCGTTCTAACCTAAAAATTTTAATATAGCTTATAATCATGGAAGAATTAATGCTAATTGACATACCGAGTTCTTTTAAGTTCGGTTTAATCGTTAGCGCCCAATGAAATAGTTGACTCCCGCTTTAGTTTATATCTCGTTTATACTTTGTTAAAAGGCAAAAATAAATATGACAAAAGTTATTCTAAATAACAAAATAAACCACTTTTTTTATGTTCATATTTGCCGAAAAACGAATAGAAAACGAAATACCGCTAATTTTAATTTCAGGCCTCCCTTATAACCCCCACTCCTGTTCATCTCAGAGAATATTAATATAGCCTAAAGTCTAAGTTGGGCTAAAAATGATAGCGGAAGTTAACAATTTTATTTGGCACAAAAGACTCAACCGAACTAAACCAAACTCGGTATGTGGAACGGACCTCATTTTCGTCATCTCCTGGGTAGGATCGATGGACATTTGAAGAAATTTTTCGAAATTCGCGTCCGCGAGTACGACCTCAATAGCTGATTTCCCTCAAAGGAAATCTGCTAAAACGTCCGTCACACAGGGGTTGCGTAAACGAAGCAGATTCCTCACCCCATCCACCTTGAAATTTAACATTATATAAATCCACATACTATAATATAATAGTAACGCAACACCACCCTGGATATTAAGTGAATAAATACAAAGGGTAATTAGAAATCTTTAAGTGAATTTTAATAATTTCCGGGAGGGAAGCGGCTGAAATGAAAACAAACAGGTCTGTCAACCTGTCATCAGAAAGAAAAACAATTAATGAAATGGATCTGAATATAACATATTAATTTTATTGAAAACTATTTACTGAATCTAGTACTATAACTTATAATGTATCAGAATAATTTTTAGATCAATCAATCAAAATTTAGTAGTCCAAGAATTTAGGACAATGGGGGGGGGAGTCACCAGAACATATTTGCATGTATATTGTACATGCCTCAGTTCATGTGTATGTGGGGGCCTCAGGTCAGCCATTTCAGTTAAATATCTTGGCTTTAGTAGCACATAGTAAGCCTAGGCAATAGGAATTTATTTAGAGACAAACTCAGAAAGTATAATCTGCGATCCCTGCGAAGATGGTAAACTGTAGACTGTGGTAACGTTCCGATTAGCCATAGAAGCACAAAATAGACTTTAATAAACATATTTTTGTTGTTGTTTTGTTTAAAAAGAAAGTTTATAATTCATTACAGCTTGAGCTGATATTAAAATGAACAGAATTCATGGTAGAACCAATATTTATTAACTGAATTAATATTGCTACTTCTTTGCACAAAGTAAAGAAAGCATTGTAATCGCAAACATTTTATGTTTTCAAATTTTAATGGAATTATCAGTTGTGACCCTCCCTGGTCCAATTTTAACCAGTTCTGATATAGGCATAACTTAAAAACAGCTAGTCTTGGAATGTTGAAATTTCATATTTGTAATAGCTGCAATGTCTAGTTATGGACTTGAGATATCACGTATCAATTACAAATGAAATACAACCAACAGTTTGTTTTGGAAGTATGGTCAATCAAATCTCCAACGCACTTAGAACTTAAAAAAAATACTTTATTCGTAAATATAATGACTACATAGATGTGTACAGTACGGAGGTTGGATAAAAATTGCTTGGGAGGAGGAAAGGAGGGGGTTTATATACAGTGATTCTTGTAAGATGCTGACTCTGCTCCTAGCTCTAGGATCTAAGTGCTGTATTCTGAAGTCCGAAGTCCCCTGAGGATGAAGAGGCCGGGCGAAGACGTGGTACGGATCCAAACTTATTTCTGCTTGAACTGGAGATGATCCTGGAGAATGTGCTGTCAGCCGTTGTGTAACATTTGCTATACATTTACAGGTAGTGATAATGGAATATATATTAAAGAATATTAAGTATACTAAACTAATGTAGATTACATAATCTATAAAATTGAAACTTATGAGATTAAAAGATAATTCTTGATATTCTATTTCCGAGATTCATTCACTCTAGATTTTGAAAACTTACATTCAGATCCTTAATGCCTATGGCTTCAGAATTGACAGTTAGAACGTTTATATCTAGATGAACAATGTTCGGAGGTAAACATTCCTCAATTGACTCATTTGAATTTAGATAAATTAATGAGCTTAGTGGCAGCAATGTAATTTTTTTGTTTACATGAATAACACTATAATTATAACTAACATATATATAGGCTATGCCATAATACTAAATAAAACTATGTGAATTTATAGTTATACTTGTACAATTATGTGTATGACCTAAAAATAAATTATATATACATTTGTCTAGAATAGGTTTTACATTACTACAATAAAATTACTATCAATATAATTACAATTACCATAATAATATGTGTCATTTACAGTTAGTACATGTGAGTGTGGACATTTTTCTGATTGGATTTGAGTGCCATCAGGTAAAGCACTGGGAGTTATGTAATTTTGCGAAGAACCGGTATCAATAAGCCAAGTTTTACCCTTAATATCTTGAAATGAAGGCAAAGATTCCGTAAGGCAAAGACTTAGTGTATGTTCAGGGGAGGGGGTGTCTTTGTTTTGTCCTAAGTCTAAAAAGTGGTCAAGTTTTTCAGTAAGGGGGTTAAGTGAGGGGGTTGATAAATTGTCATATTTTTCCTTTAGTCCTGTCACGTCTGCATCCTTGTGATTCACTTGGTTTGAGCGAACCATCCTCAAAGAGGGGGTTGATACGCATGATGGGGTTGATACGCGTGATGGGGTTGATACGTGTGAGGGGTTGATACGCGTGACGGGGTTGATATGTATGAGGGGGTTGATAAGAGTGATGGGGTTGATACGTGTGAGGGGTTGATACGCGTGAGGGGGTTGATACGTGTGAGGGGGTTGATACGTGTGAGGGGGTTGGTACGAATGTGAGGGTTGATACGCGTGAGGGGGTTGATACGTGTGAGGGGTTGATACGTGTGAGGGGGCGATACGAATGAGAGGGTTGATACGAATGAGAGGGTTGATACGTGTGAGGGGGTTGATACGTGTGAGGGGGTTGATACGTGTGAGGGGGTTGATACGTGTGAGGGGGTTGATACGTGTGAGGGGGTTGATACGTGTGAGGGGGTTGATACGTGTGATGGGGTTGATACGTGTGAGGGGGTTGATACGCGTGATGGGGTTGATACGCGTGATGGGGTTGGTACGAATTAGGGGGTTGATATGAATGAGGGGGTTGATACGTGTGATGGGGTTGATACGTGTGAGGGGGTTGATAAGTGTGAGGGGGTTGATACGTGTGAGGGGGTTGATACGTGTGATGGGGTTGATACGTGTGAGGGGGTTGATATGTATGAGGGGGTTGATACGCGTGATGGGGTTGATACGTGTGAGGGGATTGATATGTGTGTGGGGGTTAATACGAATGAGGGGGTTGATACGTGTGAGAGGGTTGATACGCATGATGGGGTTGATACGTGTGAGGGGGTTGATACGCGTGATGGGGTTGATACGTGTGATGGGGTTGATACGTGTGATGGGGTTGATACGTGTGATGGGGTTGATACGCGTGAGGGGGTTTAAACTGTTGGTCTCTGTGCCATATTGGGGTTTGAAATTGTGGTGGTCTTGTTTATGTGGTTTCTGTTATAGCAGCTTGTGTGGAGTCTAGGATCAAATTTGTAATTTGGAATATGATGTTGTTTTCTGTGCTGTGTCCAATCCCGATTTTGGTAGTGTGTACTGTGTGTCCGTTGGACTATATAGGCTGCATCGTTCTGCAGTGCTTTTCTGACTTGTTCTAAAGTCTCAAGCTTTTTAAATGTAATATGGTCCACTTTGTCCGGGTGAAAGTTTTTGTTTGTATATGAAATGATATTTCTCTCGACAAATTTTAAATAAATGTCTGGGGAATCTTCATCTAATTTTGCCCTAGCACATATTAGAGCAAACATTCCCTCAATTCGCTCTAAAAATATGTTCATGTATGTATGGGCGTATTGAATATATCTCGTCCATTAACTGGTCATACATTTGGGAATCTTTGTAATGGCTTTCGAAGTGTTTTAATATCTGTCCTACTGTCTCAAATGTATGTCGTAGGAATCATCTTTTGGCTAAACCTAACATCTTTCTTCTTTTCATGTTCTGGTAATCAAGTTTCTTACAACCTGACAAAAATAAGTTAGTTCTTCAGGATTCCCATCATACTAGGAAATCATTTTTAAGTCAAAGTCTGAAATGATGTATGCCATTGTATCGTTTGATTCTGTTAATTTAATGTCTAATAATTGTGATGCAAGTACTCCTAAGTCAGTGTCACTGTCAGTCAAGGGTCTCTTAATATTTAGCCTATCACTTAATTTACTCATAAAACTAAATCATATAAAAAAATAAAAATATAATTTAAGAAAAAGTTATTATAATTAAGAATATGATTTATAAAAATTCAAATGTTAAGACAATTATTAATTATTAAAATGTGAAAATATATATTCCATTAACAACTTTAATTATTGTAAAGCAATGTATCTTTGAGTTGTTTCTTTGAAGTACCTTTTTTTTTAAGCTCTCAGAGTGAAGTGAAGACTCGATGAATTTTCTTGATTCTGGATGGTGATTTTGAGCAATGAGATACTCCTGCGATGTCAGTTCCGGCTTCTCCTGGCTGGATCTTGAAGATACAGATGCCTTCCTCTGTCCTTGGTGGAGGCTTGGAAGAGATTAAATCGTCCCTTAGCTTCGGGCGCCAATCAAATCTCACAACGTGCTTAGAACTTTAAAAAAATACTTTATTCGTAAATATAATGACTACATAGATGTGTATAGTACGGAGGTTGGATAACAATTGCCTGAGAGGAGTAAAGGAGGGGGTTTATATACAGTGATTCTTGTAAGATGCTGACTCGGCTCCTAGCTCTAGGATCTAAGTGTCCTTAGAAGAAAAGCCAGCAATAAAGAAAAAGGAAAGCCCGTCACGCAGGGGCTGCGTAAACTAAGCAGATTTCCCACTTGAAGTTTTACAATAGAGAACTTTCAGAATAGAGATTCAAACAGTTACGGGAACAGCCCGAACTAGCTCTTGACGGAAACACGACTAGACCCAAAGTTAGCCGATCTCATCTCAAAAGCTGAAAACAGAAAAATGCAAATATCTCGGTTAATATTCAAGATAGAGAATTAATGTATATAACAATATTTATAGTAAATTTAATTTGCAATAAGATTGGTTCTATACAATTTTTCGATCCGATGCATAATAACGGAGATATTTCGAATTTTTGAAAATCTCCCACTGGTCTGATTTCAGCCGTTAACGAACTTGATCTGTCTTTTTACATAAAACGGTTAAATATCGAGTTTCGTAAAGATCAAACAAAAATTGCGACCGCTAGAGCGTTAACAGACAAATATAAATATATATAGTTTTGAACGGACCTCATTTTCGTCATCTCCTGGGTAGGATCGATGGACATTTGAAGAAATTTTTCGAAACTCGCGTCATTAGTACGACCTCAATAGCTGATTTCTCTTAAGGGAAATCTGCTAAAAGGAAACTTGAAAATGACAAGTGGAAGGCCCTTTGAGTAGAACAGATGAAGACTAATTAAAACAATTTATTATTTATGAAAATAACAAGAAATATTTACACTAAACATAAATAAATAATATTTGAATCTAATTAATATGTATATTAGAGTGGTTTGCCACTTTCGAGCAAATCTTTTGCTTCATTGATTTTGGCAGCTAGATATGGAGATCCTCCTCTGTCTGGATGATTTAGAGTTATAATTCTTTTGTGAGCTTCCTGAAAAAAATAAATAAATATTATTATTATTATTTTTTAACATCCACTTTTTGCAACTCAGGTTGATTGTGACGGGTTATCTACAGATTACTACCATTTTCTAGCCCGGGTGGGATTTAGGATGTAATTTAATGAATTACGTCACTAAACAATTTCCTTTGCCCAGACAGGGAATGGAACTCACCACTCTAGGTTTACCATGTGAGATTAAGGTCAACGCTTTAACTTACATGGCTATCCTGAGCCCCCTAAATAAATAAATAAACCAAATTAATAAGTCACTTAAAAGTATTAAAATTCATTTGACAGGTTCTGGAAAGCCATTGGTGATAGTTTGTGTCATTGGCTTCACAAAGAGACTTCATTTGGCTACTGGCTCACTGAATGAAATGCCTAGTGCTTCACTCACTATTAAGGCTGGTAACACATCCAAATTAGCTTCAGCTTATGAAATAAATATTTATTTATAATGTTAATATAAATGTATTATTCTGGATGTAGACAGTAGACCTGTTTTCCTCTACAATGTGTTTATTTAGACACAAGCGCACTTCTAGAGTTCCATCTTCAGCACCTCTTGACATAAACAATAACCTATGAAAATCATGCAACCAACATTATTTAAATTAACAATCAACCTAAAAAAGAAAACAAAATTAAAATATAAAATAAGGGTCAACAATAGATCAAAATAGGAACAAATATCACAGAAAAACAGCGGCTGTCATTACTAAAAAGCAAACTTAGCTAGTCAACATTTAAAAAAGGAAACAATTTAAAACTAATCTGCTAGAATTAACTGCTAAAAAAAAACATGTTAACTTAAGAGATTTTTTTTTAAAAAACAACATAAAAACCTAAAACAACAATTACATATAAGACTTAATTTAAAAATAAGCTAAAAAGATATGCCAGAAGAAAATGTCCATGGAAGCAACAACAAATTAAAAAGTCCATCAGGCAGGGTCTGCGTAAACTAAGCAAATTTCCCACGTGAAGGTTTACAATAGATCAACAATTTACTAAAGCTAGTGCTGTAATTTGTAAGGAATCGGAATCAGGTTTATCTTAATCAATTAAATTTTAGTGGAAATGGATATAAATATGTCAAATTTTATAATATTAAATTTTATCCATTCCATTTACCACATTATTTCAAGTGAGGTTTACCATTTTTACACAGAGTATATTTATCTTAAAGTGGAATATTCAATAAACAACAAAATATTGAATATTGCTCAAAGGAGTATAATGTATTTGGTCTGAAATGATAATGATTGAAGTGTTTGATGGTATCTGTATTGACATCCCTTGATATATTTTTGGTTTAATCTGATTTTTAAGTAAATATTTACAATGGTGTGGTATTAAACTTTTACAGAGTTTAAAGTGTTTTAAATATTTTGAGATTTGTTTTATTAACACAATTCGCATAATTTGTGCTTCATAATCGGACTATTAAGTTAATCATAAACTTACTTAATTTAGTGCAATGTTCTCTGGAAAAATAATTAACTTTCATATGACTACCGTTTATGTGTATTTATTAGTCTTCAAATTGAGGTGTAAAAATGAACTGTGCTGTCAGGCTTCTACCCTAGTATTCTTTTGACAATGATTAGATTATGGCCCCTAGGAAGTAAATTATATTGAAAATAAAACCTGTCAATTTCAAATTATAAATTTTCCAACCTATAGAATTAATTTAATAGACTATTTGAATTACTGATAAATTTTCATTTAATATTTCTAGATTTAAAAATTAATGTTATTACTTTTCAAAGTTCTTAAGAGTTTTTAAAATTTCCACTTTACAGAAATATTCATTTAACATTTATATGATAAGGTTGTCATTTATCCTCCATCTGCTAATTCTTTCGATTACTATGCCGAAAAACAAAAAAAAAAATGTAACTGAAATATTATAAATTGTTTGTCTTGAGTTGTGCTTAACTAACTTACTTAGTAATCCAAGAACAAAAATAGTGAGGGGGATCCACAGAGCATATTTGCATATATCCCACAAAGTAAAAATTTAATGAAAACAATAATTGGTATTTGACCTTATAATGAAGTGATTCATCATATAACAGCTTATTGTAAATATGACATGAGTAGAAATGGGGGTTTGCTGAAGGCTCAAAACTGAAAAATGCAAATATCTTTGTTAATATTCAAGACAGAGAATAAATGAATATATTAATACTTATAGTACATTTAATTTGCAATAAGATTCTATACAATTTTTCGATCCGATATATAGTAACAGATATTTCGAATTTTCGAAATTCTTCCCCTCTAACCCCCCCCCCCCCTACCTCTCGTCCGAATTCTGCAATTAACGAACTTGATCTTTGTTTTCACTTAAAACGACTAAATATCGAGTTTGGTAATGATTAAAGAATAATTGCGTCCGCTAGAGTGGTAACAGACAAGTATATATATATATATATATATAGTTTTGAACAAACCTCATTTATGTAATCTTCTAGGTAGAATCGATGGAGATTTGAAAAAAATTTTGAAAATTGCGTCTTGTGTACGACCTCAATAGCTGCTAAAAAGATATAGCAGAAGAAAGTGTCCATGGAAGCAAGAACAAATTAAAAAGTGAAGAATCGATAGTAGATACCTTTGAAGAGTGTTAAGAGAGCAGTAGCTTGCCACGGCTGCCGAGCAACTGTGTCTCTTGCCTTTCAACTTACGCAGCACGTTATCGCTGTCGGGTTATGACATCTCTCTTTTTGTCTGTCATATTTATTCCTATTTTAATCTATTGTTGTCTTTTACGTTGTATTTTAATTTGGTTTTCATTATTTTTCTTTTTTAGGTTAAGGTTGTTAATTTAAATAATGTTAGTTGCATGATTTTCATAGGTTTTTGTTAATGTCAACAGGCGCTGAAGGTTGCGCTGTTGTTCTGAAAGTGCACTCTGTCTAAATAAACGCACTGTCAAGGAAAACAGGCCTACTGTATACATCCAGATTGATTCATTCCTCTATCACCCAGCTTCCCTAGAAGAGATAAATGTATTAATTTTCATAAACATTCGCCAATGAGAAAGTATCCATAGATTAACACCTTTTTCTATATTGCGCAATCTAAGCAGATTAACTATGAGCGCGTATATGAGACGCTGATGATCTCAACTCAACATCCATTCTCCAGCTGGATATGAAGTTCTTAATGACTTAGTTACCCAAAGTGAAAATTGTATGAATAGAAATGGGGGTTCACTAAAGCCTCAATACCAGAAAATTTAAATAACCCATTTAATATTTGAGATACTTAAAACATGAATAGAACAACATTTATAAGAAATTATACTTGCAGCAAAAGATTGTTATTCGAATTGTTTGAAATCGACAGAACTTTTCTGAACAGCATCAATGATACATCTAGTATATAGGTCGTCTGACCAAACTTCAACCATTATAAATAAATACAGCAGATACAGGTTTGAAATACTAATGTTAAAATGTTACCTTTATCTTTGTTTTGTTAGCTGAAGGAGAGATTCCTAAAATGAGGCTGGCTTCTCTCTTGGACATTTTTGGATCGAAACCTCCTTTGTAGTACTTGCTATTGGCAAAAGTCTGGAGGAAAAGAGAAAAAAGAATCACAAAAGAAAAAAAGAGAATTTGCCTTAAATGACTTGTTAAATACGTTTTTGAAATAATGTTTCAATATATACAAAAATATTGAGATGAAGGTTTAATTACAGGTTCATATTTCCAAATAATAAGGAAACACCTACAAACTCTGATTTAATAAACATATTCAATATAATACATGGAACTAATGGACTTAATCAATTTAAGAGCAAACAGTTTTTAAATAATGTAGGAAGTCAGTTAGGGGATGGTTGAGTAGCGATTATAAAAGAAATATTTCCTTGCTCCCGATTACCTAAAAGTTTTAAAAAAAGTCTGTCAAGCAGACAGTGCGTAAACTAAGCAGATTGATGTATGACATACTACTGAACTCATTTTACCATACATTCTCTATTTCTAACTAATAATCCGATAAGTAGTAGTAGAGGTTTACTGGAGGCTTGAAAGAAAAAAGTACAAATACGTAACTCACTTTATATTTCAATTACGAAAAAAATGTAAGCACCAACTAGTGTTGAGCATCAGTAATTAAACACAATTGATCCTATAACATTTTTCAATCCAACTCATAATAAAAGATTTATTTAGAAATTTTGAGTTCCCCTACTTCTAAAGCTGTTTATTTTGTTATTTAGAGTAACTTTTGTTATATACACTTTTTTTCGTATACCGAATTATAAACGAGATATACGCTAAAAACTATAGCGGGAGTCCACAATTTTATTTGGCACAAAAGACTAAACCGAACTAAACCAAACTCGGTATGTGAATTAGCACTAACGTCTTCCTTATAATAAGCTATACTAACATTTCTAGGGACGGGCAGGAGTGGGGGTTGTAAGGGAGGCCTGAAATCTAAATAGTGATATTTCGTTTCCTATTGGGGTTTCAGCAAATATGCACATAACAAAAGTTGTTTATTTTGTTATTTAGAGAAACATTTGTCATATACACTATCGTCATATACCGAAGTATAAAGGCGTTATACGCTAAAAATGATAGCAGGAGTCAATTTTATTTGGCACAAAAGACTCAACCGAACTAAATAAAACACTGAGTATGTGTATTAGCACTAACGCCTTCCTTATAATAAGCCATACTAACATTTTTAGGGACGGGCAGGAGTGGGGGTTATAAGGGAGGCCTGAAATTAATAATAGTGATATTTTGTTTCTAATTGGGGTTTCGGCAAATATGCACATAACTAAAGTTGTTTATTTTGTTATTTAGAGAAATTTGCTCACCAATTCTTTGGAAATACCAGGTACCTCACCGGGAAAAATTAATTCAAATGTATGTTAATATTTTGTGCTTAATAATTCAAATCTATGCATAATGCACAGGAAACGGGAAATATAACAATGTGGAGGACAGTGAAGTCTTACATAAAAAAATAATTTTATTATTAACAAATCCACAGAAACGGTATTTACACTAAACACTGGAACGGGTAAATGTCAAAATATTGTGCAAAGTAAAGCATTGTCAAAAAAATACCATCACTATTCAGCCTCAAATGAATTCCCGAGCGAAGCCGGGTATCTGACCTAGTTTGCAATAAGGTTCATTCTATTCAATTTTTCATCTAACATATAATAATGAAATTCACCATTCTAAACCCCAAAAAGCGAAGGAACATTTACTCCTGTCACAAGAGAAACCATTTAACAATTAATGACTACTTTCTTCATCGAAACCAAATACAGATTCTACAATGAGATAGAACAGTAATCTAATCCCTAATACAAAAAATGACAAACCTTTAACAGACATTGAAATAAGAAGTATTATTGAACAACTAAATTCAAACAAAGGTGACTAAACATGACAACAACGGTTGACATATTTCAAAGACTACAAATTTTCAATAATTCTTAACAACATTTTATAAAAAAATGTTACAATGGAATATTTCCTGATATAAGGAAAATATCAAAAGTAATTCCAGTATCCAATAATCCAAAAGCCTTAGAAACTCTAATCATCGACTGATAAGTAGTATTATTAGTTCAAGGAAATCCTAGAAAAAATTATTAACTCCAGGATTTCTGTTCACCTTACCAGACAAGCACTATTACACCCAAATCAATATAGATTCACACCCCAAACAAGTACTGTTGGCCCATTATACATAATTACTAACTTATTATGAACAAATCTAGCGGATAAGAAACATATTGTGATCGTTTCGATGGATTTAAAGGTGCCTTCAATATTCAAATCATTACATTAACAAAAGTGCCAACCAAACATTTACAAATAACTTAGTGACTATATTAGTTATCGACTTGTATACATAGCTTTTCAAAACACTATTGCACACACATATCAAAATAGAGGCACGCCACAGGGCTCAGCTAGTTCACCATTTTCCACAGGAAAGAAAATCATTTTGGACAGTCTACTTAAAACAGTACTACCAGAAGGAACTGAAATCATTGTATTTGCAGATGACATTTTACTTATAGTTATTAGAATAGACTTAATTCAAATCACGTAACTTATTAAAGCTGTTTTTAATACTAACAATAAATGGGCTAAAAAACACAAACTTAAATTTAATTTAAAAAAACATCTTACACACTATTTACAAGAAAAACATATTTTAAAATATCTTGGACTTCACATTGACAGAAAATTGAAATGGAACTATCACATTACTAACTTGCAACAAGACTGGTTTCAATAATAAATGGACTCAATGGCTGCTAAAGTGTCTTGGGATCTTAAATCCGACGCTCTGACCACAATATACAAACAGACAATTGTCCCCATACTGACATATGAGATTGAAATATGGGGACATGTCTTAAGTGTGAAAAGAAATATCGAAAAATTAGAGAGTGTAGAGGCTAACTGCGATAAAAATTGCTAAAGGATATTTTACTTTTTCCTACGAAGCTAATGTGTATTAGTAGACACTATGTTAATTTACATCAGAGCAGAGGAAATGATAAGGCAGCATATGTTATTGAAATTGAATGAATTCCCACAAGACTTTACATTACAACATAGGGAATAGAACAAGACATCAGATATACTTACTGGTTAAACCCAAAAAGGACCGTTAGACAACCTAGACATAACGTGGATATACACTGATAAAAACAATGATTGCGTTGGGTGTGTAAGCCATTTTAAAGAAGACAATATTATACAGAGGGGACAATACAGCCTATCACCATTATATACAATCAAGTAGAAAACCTCAAGTGACAGAGAAACCAGTATAATCTACATGGACAGCAAAATTAACCTAGACTGCATTTACAATAACAAAAATCATAACGAAGACTGAACAGATCAGAAAACTTTTCACATTATGTAGATTGAAAAATTTAAGTGGCAATAGCATGGATAAAAGGACATACGGGAAATTTAGGAAATTATACAGCATACTTGCAAATTCAGCTTCAAGAAATGAATCAATACCTATTACATACTCGAAACTGACTAAAAAGACCATTAAATCATTTTTGAGACACAAATCTTACAAAAAAAGTCCGTCACACAGGGGCTGCGTAAACTAAGCAGATTTTCCAATGTGAAGTTTTACAATAGAGAAATCTGCATACTGGTAACACAATACCACCATGATTAAATACAAACGCTAAAGATAAATATTTAAGTAAATTAAAATAAATTCACAACTGAAACGGCTTCTGAATTGTAAGAATACTTTATATTTTAATAACTCAAATTTTAGTAGTCCAAGAACTAAAGAAGGGGTGGTGGGAGGATGAACAGAACGTATTTGCATAAATCTCACAAAGTAACGAAGGTAAGGTAAGGGTAGAAGAAGCCTCCCACCTGAGCCGACGGAAATGGCTGACCTAATCCGAGCTATACCCGACCACAGACTTCATAAAAATGCAAATATCTCGGTTAATATTCAAAATAGAGAATAAATGTATATAACAATATTTATAGTAAATTTAATTTGCAATAAGATTGGTTCTATACAATTTTTCGATCCGATGCATAATAACGGAGATATTTCGAATTTTCGAAACCCCTCCCTCTAGTCCGATTTCAGCCATTAACGAACTTGATCTGCCTTTTTACATAAAACGGTTAAATATCGATTTTCGTAAAGATCAAACAAAAATTGCGATCACTAGAGCGTTAACAGACAAATATATATATATATATATATATATATATATATATATATAATTTTGAACGGACCACATTTCCTTCATCTCCTGGATAGGATCGATGGGCATTTGAAGAAAATTTGCGACCGCTAGAGCGTTAACAGACAAATATATATATATATATATATATATATATATATATATATATATATATATATATATATAATTTTAAACGGACCACATTTTGGTCATCTCCTGGGTAGGATCCATGGACATTTGAAGAAAATTTTCAAAAATTCCATCATGAGTACGACCTACAGAGCTGATTTCTCTTAAGGGAAATCTGCTAAAATGGGATGACACACTTAAAGGACGACAATTACATAAGTACAAACCAACTATAAATCAGAAACAAAAAGCTACCTGTATACATTTAAACTAAAAAATACATGCAAATGTGAGAACAAGACTGAACAGACATGATTTCCAATACTATATGAATGTACACTACTTGACGGACCAAGAACAAAACTCATCACGTACATTACCTTACAGAACGGAACTTGGCCTAGAACGAAACTTTTGCAGATCTACACATCTTGTTATGCGTTAATTTTTATTGCTTCATAACATTTATAATTATTGTATAAGAACTATTATGTATAACTATTGAAATATGCATAGTTTCCAGAGGATGGAAAACATAAAATTTAAATAAACTCTCAAGTTAGAGGGATAGAGCTTTAAAGAAATATATTCATAAAACACTGCCTTAGCTCCTAATTTTATAAAGCTACAGTTTAAAAGTAGATTAAGGAGAATGAAAAAAAAAAAATAATGAACTCAATAAAATCTTTCAAAATAGCCCTATCAATATATATAGTGCAGGTGAATGTAAACAGGTACAAGTGACATTATAACAGCTAAATATAAAAGAATATTTTTAAACTTATTTATTAATGTCCACTTTTTGCAACTAGGGCTAATTGGGACGGGTTATCTACAGGTCACCACCCTTTTCTAGCCAGGACTGGCAACTAAGGATTTTATTTAATGAATTCCAGCACTAAATAAATTCCTGTTGCCCAGGTCGCCACTTTAGGTTTACCATGTGAGATTAAGGCAATGCTATAATTCACATGGCTAACCTGAGCCCCAGGTTTAATATTTTTTATATTAAAAGTATTTACTTCTGAGTCAATTTTGGGGATTGACTTGACTGCTTCTGCCATTTTTTGTGATAATGTGGGTGCTGCTCTAAGTGCATACTTTCCAATATAGCCTGCTGCAGCAAGCCCAAGACCAGCTAAAATTACAGACGAAGCCTGAAAAAAACGCATTTTCTCAATTGTTTGGTGTGAAATGTAAACAACTGTAATTGTGTAATTTGTATATAACGAATATCCAGGTTAATAATAAATAATTATAACAATTAACCATATTTACTATAGAATTAACGCAAATTACGACATAGTCATAAAGCCGATACTTGCCATTCTGTTTTGACGTCTTACTAGCTTGTCCTAACTCATGACCTTAGAGTTTCAAATAAAACTCGTAACCTTTCGGAAATCATAACCTTTCAGCATGAATCACAACAAAAATAAATACTTTTTGGTTGAGTTTTTGGGTTTGTATAAATACAAATCCTATATATTAAAATAATTTAATTTCTATAATTGTTTTCTATTATTAATAAATTCAACGTATTATATATTGTTACGCTAATATATATTACGAGCTATATAGTTGGCTTGGGAGGTATCTTTCAATCCCGCCAAAACTTATCCATTTCGCGGTCTTTCTTACTGTACGCTGTTGCTCTGTTTACGTTCCTAGTTTCTATAGCTTAGTTTGTTGCATAATCTTTACCACAATGTCTAAGAAAAAGGAAGTCAATTACATGGAAATGACGGGTAATTATTTCTTTCTTTCGTAGTTGTAATATTCGTTTATGAAGAATTATTATTAATCTCTGTCTTTCTTTTTCAGAGAGGTTGAAGGAATTCTTAATAACACATACATCCCTTAATGAGGATGGACTTACAGTTTTCAAATATGCAGATCAGCTTACCAAAATCGCTCACAGAGAACAAGTACTTAAAATTCCAATGCTTGCAAGAATATTCTCGCATTATTTTGTAATTTCTTCACTTACTAGCCCGTTATTTTATAGGTTGCCTTGTATATTGAGCTAGATGACATATTTGAATTCGATAATAGTCTTGTTGAACCTATTCTTGAAAACACTCGAAGATATATTACTATTATTGCAGACTTAGTTCAGGAGCTTCTTCCTACTTACAAGCAGCATGAGGTAGGTTGTAATTCCTATATTTATTCTGCTAATTAAAAGATTTTCCTATGATTTGACAGTATATCCAATATTGTATTTGTTTGCCTTTTTATTTAAACTTTAAGTAATGAATTTGTACTTTAGTCTTAAAGTGTAGAGAATAGTCTATAAGAAATTAAATTTATCATTCCATAAAAAAGCAAGTATATGGTGTTGCATGTTATTTAGATGTGTGTTTGAAGAAATTTTGCTGTTAAATATTAAATCCTATTATAGTTCAAAGTTGTCTTGGTTGTCAATGTGGTATTAGTTCAAGGATGAAGTTTGTGTTTCAGATTTTTATTACTTTGTTGCCAAAATGTTATAATGTGCTTCAATGCTTTTCTATTTTGATTATGTGTTTTCAGGCTATAGCTAAGGACACTCTTGACATATTAATTGAACACAGGGTGCTGATGGACGCTAGAAATCGGCAACCTGGAGATACGAGGCCTGACAACAATGCCTATCCTCCTGAACTCATGAGAAGATAGTAATATATGCTTTATTAATCTAATTCTTTCTTCATCTAGTCATTTTATATTTATTTTGATTTTTTTTATTTATAATTATTCTATATATTCTAACTATCCAGAGGATCATTAGTAGGCAAAGATTAGTATATACTTTAAAATCAGTTTTAAAAATCTTAGAGGTTTTGAACGGTATTCTTCAATATTTTGTTCGTGGTGATTCCAAGGCTGTACATTCTTCTGGCCTTGACATAGAAAGAGCAATACACGAACAAGTGTTAATTTTGAGTTGCAATTTAGACGGGTCTGACAAAAAAGGGTTTTTTGGGAGAAATGTTTGCCTGAATGCCTTGTGACCAATTCTTAACCATCTTCTTCTCAGCTATTTCTTTTAGATGAAGTTTACTATTTCTTAATTTTTATTAAATTACAGTTTGATAGCCATTTTGTGTTCCAGTCTTAATTCAGTTTGCTTATAAGATATTTTTGGATATGCTTTGTATGCGGTGGCTGCACATTTTTATGAGAATTATGAAAATTATTAGATTTGTCATTTGCTTATGCTTAAATTTTAATATCTTTATGAGGAATGATATCCTCATGGAAATGATTCCTTAATCTCCCATTTCATAACTTTTGTAATGTATAGTCCAGATTATAGAATTTTGAGAGCCAGTTTTTTTTTAATAGCCATCAGGGAGCTTAGTGAATTACTAATAATTATAATTTTGTTATTATTTGGAGTTTGTTTCGTGGTTTAATTTCTATTCTCCGCAGCTTTGTCTTTTCTTCCTCCTTATTCAAAATTAAGGAAGTATTATAATGGAAATTTTCGGTTTTAAAGTTTTTACAGAATTATCCATTTTGAATAGTCCCTGTATGACATCTGTAAATATAACACATAACTCAAAAAAGGATGGATTTAATTATGTTGAAATTTTTTATTTGGGATTGTTATAATATCTAGTTGTGCTCCTTCTCTTTTAATCTACATTGATTAAGGGGGAGAGGGAGTGAAAATTAAAAAAATATTGAAGATTTATTCATACCTATAAGAGTGGTGAAAAAATTGTAGGCAGTGACTCCCCAGAATAAGTGGCCATGTCATCAGCTGGGCGAGAACCAGCGTTATCTGTTTGGTTTCCTGTCACAAGAAGCAGACGTCTGCAGTCCTTTTCTTTGTTTCACAACTGAGTCATGCCCATTTACAGTGTTCTTTTCGAATCAATGAAAAGCCTAAACATTACAGAAGCAATTTACTCAGCTACTGAAGCTTGGAAAGAAGTCATGGAAGAGGGTTTATCCAAGTCTAATCAGATGACAGAACTCCAGACATTCCTGAGTCAGACAATTAGTTAGTGATATAATCCATTCAAAATAATTTCCAGTCTTTTGACATTTAGGAATGGCTAGCTGAAGTGGAAGTAACCAGTGTTACAAATGATCAGATCATTGACTACTATCAATCATTGTTGTACAAGAAACTTGTGCTGATGAAGAGGGGGAGTCAAACGAAAAAATCAGCCACTCTCGATCAAAGGTCATCTTTGAGACTGCCTTAAAGTACGTAGAACAGCAATAACAGCAACAGCATAAGATAACAATGATGTGGGCAAAGAAGTGACAGATGTAGGAACCTAGTCAAGGTTTAAGAAATTGAAACAAAACAACATTTCTGATTTTTTGAAGTTGCTTTAACATGATTTAAACATGTTTCAATTCTTTACTTACAGTGCACTGTTTACATAAAATTCCCGGGTGGTACAAAGATTTTCCCCTTCTAAAATGCAGACAACCTTATACCCTCATTATCAGCGAACTGTAAAATTTTAAATTATTTTATTATGTATCATTAAATAAGCTTCGTTTATATGTATTAATAATTAACTGCCAGTGTATTCCATATTTGGCATCTATAAAAATATAATTACTACCTAAAGTTTTTCAATATTAGGACAATAAAATGTGTTTTTGAGAAATTTTATTAATTAAATTAATAAAAGATAACCGAAATAACAATAATACATTTAGAACCTGATTGAATAATATTTACTGGAATACATTCTCAGTAAATAATAAATAATTTAATAGTTTAATTATAATTTAATTTATAACTCTAGTTCTTAAGTATTTTTGACTTATTATGTCATTTATATACATGTAAATGGCTTAATTCATTCTCCCCTGGTTATCTGGACTTTTTTTGTATTCAGACCATCCTCTGGTTCCATATATGACAGATAATACCTTATTTGTTTATCATGAAAAGATCTATAAATTATGTTCTATGACATTTTCTTTCCAATCCTCAGGAACAGAGATATTGTGTATTACTTTGAAATGAAATAATTTTAAATGAAGTGGTGGAAAGCATTTTGTATATTTAATTTAATAGGAGTGTATGGAAGTCATGTGGTGTCCTTTCAAATTTTTTTCTCATCATTATTCTGGTCTCCAACAGTTTGACCATCATGCTATTAAAACTAGCTGCTTCCTTAAAACATCAAAACATCATACTTACATAATCTTTTTTTGTTTTTAGTGAAGTTTATTTTAAGAAACTGTCTACAACCAAGCCGATTCCTATTAGAGATGTAAAAGCTAACTGTATTGGTAAATTAGTTACAATTCACGGCGTGGTGACAAGAGCAACTGAAGTAAAGCCTCTTATGGCAGTAGCGACATACACCTGCGACCATTGCGGTTCTGAGTCTTATCAACTGGTAAAACACTTTTATTACCGGTTAATTATTAGTTTATTTGTACAATTCAAAATTAAATAAATTAAAATATTTATTCTGTACAGGTTAATTCGATGCAATTCATGCCTATTGTTATGTGTCCGAGTGAATCGTGCAGAATAAACAAGTCAGGTGGACGGCTTTATCTTCAAACGAGGGGCTCTAAGTTTGTGAAATTTCAAGAACTTCGAATACAGGAACATGTTAGTGATTTTTTTTTTTTTTTTTTGAATTTATATACATTCATTGATTCAATTTAACAGATTTCCTACCTATATTCTGTGTAGAATTGTTTTTTATTTGTTTGTTTAAAAATAATTCGGGGCTCAGGTTAGCCATGTGTATTAAGCATTGCCTTTAATCTCACACGGTCATCCTATAGTGACGAGTTCGATTTCCACCTGGGCAGAGGAATTTATATAGTGACTGAATTCATTAAATAAAATCCATAGTCTCACTCTGGTTACAAAAGAGTGGTTACCTGTATATAACCCGTCCCAATTAGCCTTTGTTGCAAAAACTGGACACTAATAAATATTTTAAAAAATAAAATAAAAAAGAAATAATCGTGCTTATGAAACAATTTTGAAATATTTCTTCATAGGTTTTTGTTTGTTAACATTCATTTGTTAATGACTGAAATCAAACCGTTGGGGGGGGGGTTAGAGTGGTAAATTTCATTATTATCAGATTGAAAAATTGCATTAAATGAATCTTATTGGAAATGTAATTTCAGATAAATGTTATATACATTTTAGCAGTTTTTCCTTACTCTGCTATTGTGGTCATAGATGTTACGTTCATGTGATAAGATTTGAATCTCATGATTTTATACTAGCTGGTAAATATATAATTTTCAAGAAATCAGTTTTGTAATTTTAATGGCAATAAAGTAACTTAGTGCCTAGGATTTATATTTTTTTAAATCTTTTCCATTATGTAATAGGAGTCATGACACGAGTTTTGAAAAGTCTCCTCAAATGTCTTGATACAGGAGGTGATGAAAATGAGCCCCGTTTATGTGAGATACTTGCAAATACGTAGTCTTATGACACCATTAATTAAGATTTTACTTTCTTTTCTTGAAAATGTTTATTTGATTCTATACAAAACTCATTATATAAGCTTTTTATCTAAAACTAATGATCAAGATGGACTTACGTACATGTGTCACTCATAAATGTTAAACTAAGTTCAGGAAAGGTCATAACAGATAATTCCATCAAAATCTGAAAGCCCAAGTATTTTGCAGTTACTTCATTAATTTTGTACGACAATGTAGAAATCGCAGTCGTAAAAACTAATGTAGATGTCCACTATAGAACCAGGAACTCTTGGGATCCATGGGTAGGATTGGTGGCCATTTGAAAAAAAAAAATCAAAAATTGCGTTATGAGTACGACCTCAAAAGGATGGATTTAATTATGTTGTCATCTAGTATAGATGTCCACTATTGTAATGAGCAGCTCTTGGGATCCATTGCAATCCAGACAAACTGATTGTTGGTTAGTTTTAAATTTCATTTATTTTTAATTAATTTTTTTAGAGCGATCAAGTGCCCGTTGGAAATATTCCTCGGTCAATCACAGTCTACTGCAGAGGTGAAACAACGCGTCTGTGTGTTCCTGGGGATCACGTTGAGATTACAGGTATATTCTTGCCGATGGTACGCTCTGGATGGAAGCAGATATTTCAAGGCCTTCTCTCCGAAACATTTATTGATGCCCATGTAAGTTTGGATTTTATCATCAGGTTGGATATTATCATCTTAGTCAATATATACGTTGCTAATTCAGATTATATTTCAAAAGTTTTGATGAAAAGCAATGAAATGTGTTTATTTCCAATAAATGTTATAACATAATAGGATACATCAATTAGCTTTTTTTTTGTTTTATTTTTCTATAAACAATTTTCTAATATTATTTCAATTCAATTCTTTACAAATTATTGGAATTACATTTATACTTATATAATATATTCGTCAACTTCTAAAATACTTAGTAGAAATTCATTAATTTAAATAATTATATACTATAAATTAGTTTCATTAACAATCTTAATGCAATTCTAAATATGGACAATTTTTTTACAACTCAACATTTTTTTACTAAATACATTTTTTATTTATTGATGTGCAAAAAAGGATGACACTTTATATATTTGGATGAGCGACTGCCCCCAGCTTATAGAGACAATGTACCTCAGCACAAATTATTTTAGAGTGATATTTATGACAAATATTTAGTAGTTTTATTCAATAATTGAACATTTTTGAAAGTATTCGTCTTGAGTATAAAAACATACATCATAAATGAAAATCTTTAATTTATTTTTAAACAAGGAGTATTTTTTAATAGATTTGATACATTTGTGCAGAATGTTAAAGAGTTTTACTCCTGAAAATGACACACTTTTTTTCCAAAATATTTATGTTTGTGGTTTGGACTTGGAGCATATTCTTGTATCTTGTTTTATGATTATATGTTATACTATATTTGTAAAAGAAGCTTATGTTTTGTTTCACAAACAATATTGTTCGGTTCATATATATTAAGGGAAAAGTCATTATTCTTGACTCAGTATTTTTGTTTGTTCGACAAGTTGTGTCTGTATTTGTAGAGTAAAATAATGTGAGTATTTAAAAAATAATAACTTGCAGCCAAGTAAAATATAAGCTATATTAGCAGATTTCCCGTATGGGAAATCAGTTATTGAGGTCATACTCTTGTTGCGATTTTCAAAAATTTTCTTCAAATGTCCATCGATCCTACCCAGGAGTTGACGGAAATGAGGTCCGTTCAAAACTATATAAATATATTCTCTTAACGCTCTAGTAGTTGCAATTTCATTATATATATTTGTTTTATATATACAGTTTTGACCAGATCTCATTTTTGTCATCTGGGTAGGATCGATGGACATTTGAAGAAAATCGCATCATTAGTACGACCTCAATAGCTGATTTCCCTTAAGGGAAATATATTAATAAATAGCAGAGGCATTGAGATACGATAACTGAGTGAACAATCATTTGAAAGGTTCTCTTTCTCATCGACATGACTAGTTAAGGGTTAGAGACTGATAAAGAACAGCACAGACAACTCATTCAATAATTTCATTCAAGGACCGACAAAACTTTTGTGTCATCCTCTACATTAGTCGTTCGTGAATAAACGAAAGGATACTTTGTGCTGTAAAACCATTCTCTGATTCTATTCTTGTTTAAGAAATTGTGATTGGTGTAATATTATTTTTGTTAATATTGTAGAAAGTTGACACATTGAACAAAATGGAAGAAAAATTGGGTGAAGGAGAGCTGACAGAAAGTGAAGTGCGAGAATTGACTGGGGACGACTTTTATCAGAGACTGGCAAGCAGCATCGCCCCTGAAATATATGGGCACGAAGATGTGAAGAAAGCTCTGCTTCTCCTTCTAGTTGGCGGTGTCGATAAAAGCCCTGAAGGAATGAAGATCAGAGGTAACAGAAATAAATCTGTAATTTTGTTTAATTGAATGTAGCTTATTTCTATTGAAGATTACTTTGTAAGGAATCATTACATTACATTTTACTTTGTGTTATTGTTATTAGCAGATTTCCCTTAAAGGAAATCAGCTATTGAGGTCATACTCATGATGCAATTTTCTAAATTTTTCTTCAAATGTCCATCGATCCTAAATAGGAGATGACTAAAATGAGGTCTGTTCAAAATTGAATATGTATGTGTGTCTGTTCTCTCCATCTCTCTCTATATTCTCTCTTATCTAATATATATATATATATATATATATATATATATATATATATATTCTGGCTGAAATCTGACTTGGAAGAGGAGGTAGAATTCGAAAATTCAAAATATCTCAGCAGTAATCTTGTTAAACATTTAATGCTTAAATACTATTGTTCTATTTATTCCTTCGAAACTGAATATTAAGCTAGTTATTTGCGTTTTCTTAGTTTGAGTATTTAGGAGACCTCCTCTTCTACACATCAAATTTTTATTTTTGAGTAACCGAGTCACTGAACATCTCATATCCAGCTTATATTTCCTGTTTTGCATAGGCTTTTTATTACAGGACAAACAGAGAATAGATAGTGATATAAGATAATGAGTGTGCCTTTCCAGCATCTGCTTAGATTCTGAAGGCTGTGTGTGATGGACTGATTTTTGGTGTGATTTTTTGAAGAAGATAAACAATGAAATGGCATTTATACCCTACACAATTCAATTTTCTTTCTCTTTTAACTCACTTTTTACCAAATCATTATTATTTTCAGGAAATATTAACTTGTGCCTTATGGGAGATCCCGGAGTTGCTAAGTCTCAGATGTTATCGTTCATTGAGAGATTAGCACGAAGATCACAGTACACTACAGGACGTGGGTCGTCAGGTGTTGGTCTGACTGCTTCAGTCATGAAGGACCCACTCACTGGAGAAATGGTGCTCGAGGGAGGTGCTCTAGTTCTAGCCGATCTCGGAGTATGCTGTATTGATGAGTTTGATAAAATGGCTGAGAGCGATAGGACTGCTATTCACGAAGTAATGGAACAACAGACTATCTCCATCGCCAAGGTTTGTGTTTTGATAAAATGTCATGATGTATTATGATTTGCTTGAACATGGTGTATTGTATTATTTTGCTATGAGCAATAGGACTGCTATCCATGAAGTAATGCAACAACAGACTATCTCCATCGCCAAGGTTTGTGTTTTGATAAAATGTCATGATGTATTATATTTCGCTTGATCATGATGTATTGTATATTGTGGTTAGCAATAAGCAATAGGACTGCTATCCACGAACTAATGGAACAACAGACTATCTCCATCATTATTGTTTGTATTTTGTTAAAACATGATGTATTGTATTTTGTTGAGAGTGATGAGATTGCGATCCATGAAGTAATGGAACAAGACTATATTCTCCAAAAAGGTTTGTATTTTGCTAAAACATAACGCATTGCACTTCGCTAAAACATGATGTACTGTATTTTTGCTAAAACATGTTGTACTATATTTTGCTAAAAACATGATGCATTGCACTTCGCTAAAACATGATGCATTGCACTTCGCTGAAACATGATGTACTGTATTTTGCTAAAACATGATGCATTGCACTTCACTAAAACATGATGTACTGTATTTTGCTCTAAAACATGATGTATTGTATTTTGCTAAAACATGATGCATTGCACTTCGCTAAAACATGATGCATTGCACTTCGCTAAAACATGATGTACTGTATTTTGCTAAAACATGATGCATTGCACTTCGCTGAAACATGATGTACTGTATTTTGCTAAAACATGATGCATTGCACTTCGCTAAAACATGATGCATTGCACTTCGCTAAAACATGATGTACTGTATTTTGCTAAATCATGATGCATTGCACTTCGCTAAAACATGATGTACTGTATTTTGCTAAAACATGATGCATTGCACTTTGCTAAAACATGATGCATTGCACTTCGCTAAAACATGATGCATTGCACTTCGCTAAAACATGATGTACTGTATTTTGCTAAAACCATAACGCATTGCACTTCGCTAAAACATTAGGTATTGTATTTGCTGAAACATGATGTACTGTATTTTGCTAAAACATGATGCATTGCACTTCGCTAAAACATGATGTACTGTATTTTGCTAAAACATGATGCATTGCACTTCGCTAAAACATGATGTACTGTATTTTGCTAAAACATGATGCATTGCACTTCGCTAAAACATGATGCATTGCACTTTGCTGAAACATGTTGTACTGTATTTTGCTAAAACATGATGCATTGCACTTTGCTGAAACATGATGTACTGTATTTTGCTAAAAAACATGATGTACTATATTTTGCTAAAACATGATGGCATTGCACTTCGCTAAAACATGATGCATTGCACTTCGCTGAAACATGATGTACTGTATTTTGCTAAAACATGATGCATTGCATGTCACTTTCGTCTTCCTCTTTTTCCGCTGGTTACGTCTACATCGGCTAGCCATTTCTCAATGTCAGAAGACTGGATATCTCTTAGAATGGATGGCAGATCACGGACTATTTTCACAGTGTCCTGACTCAGGAATATTTGGTGTTTCTGGCGTTTGGACAAAACTGCTTCCTCAATTTTTATATAGTGCTTTTCTTGAATTCTTCCCAAGCTCTAACAGTGATAATAACAAAACATGAAATAATACAGTACGTATTAAACATGGCTGATGACATGGTCGATTATTTCAGGGAGTCAGATAATTGAGGTACTGCTGTAGTTTATGCAGCCATTATATAATGGACTTTTTTTGTAATAAAATTGCATATTCTAGAGTACTCTCCATTTTATCTTATCCTCTCCAAACATTAATTTTATTAATGAAATATTCTCTGAACAATTTATTTCCTCATAATGGAATTACTGCTCATTAACACGTGCATAATTTGTTTAGGCTGGTATAATGACAAGGCTGAATGCTCGGGTGAGCATTCTAGCTGCAGCAAATCCTGCATTTGGTAGATACGACTCGAAGAGGACTATAGAGCAGAATATTCAGCTGCCCGCTGCCCTCCTCTCCCGATTCGACCTCCTCTGGCTCATCAAGGACAAGGCTGATAGGGATAACGATCTCAGGTAGTCAATCAATACTCTTACATTTATTTTACTTTTGCTTACAAGCAGTTAGAAAGAAACATTCAAATACACTTTCATTGACTCTTTAATCAAATATCTGATTTCATTTTTATTCGTTGTTCATTTAGCTCATTTCCCTGTAGGAATATCTGCTATTGATGTTGTACTCGTGCTGCAATATTTGAAAAATTTCCTCAAATGTTCATCGATCCTACATAGTTGATGAAAATGAGGTCCGCTCAAAATTATATATATATATATATAAATGTAACCTCTGTCTGTAGATTAATTTTTTTCTCAAAATTTCACGATAACTTTTCGTTTCACATGTCATAGACACCATAACTGCATTTTGTTTCTTTGGTGTCTGTTTGTTTGTTTGGTACCTTGTCACGCATAAAGGGCTGAACCGAATTTTTTGAAGCTTGGTATGTATATTACTACTAATCCAACTTAGACTTTAGGCTATATTAATATTCTCTGAGACGAACAGGAGTGGGGGTTATAAGGGAGGTCTGAAATTAGAATTCGCGATATTTCGTTTCCTATTGGTTTTACGGCAAATATGAACATAAAAAAAGTGGTTTATTTTGTTATTTAGAGTAATTTTTGTTATATACACTTTTTTCGTATACCAAATTATAAACGAGATACAGCCTTAAACCTATAGCGGAAGTGAACAATTTTATTTGGCACAAAAGACTCAACCGAACTAAATAAAACTCGGTATGTGTATTAGCACTAACGTCTTCATTATAATAAGCCATACCAACATTTCTACAGACGGACAGGAGTGGGGGTTAAAAGGGAGGCCTGAAATTAAAAATAGCTATATTTCGTTTCCTATTGGTTTTTAGGAGATTTACACATGACAAAAGTTGTTTATTCTGTTATTTAGAGTAACTTTTGTTATATAACAAAATATAAACGAGATATACATTAAAAACTAAAGTGGGAGCCAACTATTTCATTCGGCACTAACAGTTGAACCAAACTTAACAAAACTCTGTATGTGAATTAGCATTAATTCTTCCAAGATTATAAGCTATATTAAAATTTTTCTGTTCAAACAGGAGTGGGGTTTATAAGGGAGGCCTGAAATAAAAATTTGTGAGATTTCGTTTTCTATTTGTTTTTCGGCAATTGTGCACATAACAAAAGTTGTTTACTTTGTTATTTGCAGTAACTTTTGTTTTATACATTTTTTCGTTAACAATGTATGAAGCAAGTAATTTGCATAGAAATATTGATATGCTTAACAATTTTTTCCAAAATGAACTATATGTATTTAAATATGTATTTATACGTAATATGTATTATTTATATTTTATTAATGTTGATAAAACTCAAGCGGGGGTGGAAGTTGTCTGTAGGCTAACACCGTTAATTGAATTAATAATTTCCTGTTAAATTAGGGACTAATTTTCATTTATCCTTCAAAACTAAAATTTCTATTCTATAAGTCCCCTACCTGACTCGTGCGGGAAAACCATGAGCCCAAACGGCAAGTGTAGTTGTACACATTCTGCCTTGCCTAATAAAAAATACCATCACGTTAAGACACTAATGATTCCCGAGCGAAGCCGGGTACTTTAGCTAGTATATATATATTTATATTTGCCTTCACTCTAGCAGTCGCAATTTTTGCTTGATCATATTAAGTTTGATGTATAAGCTTTCGATATAAAAATAACAATCAAGTTTGTTAATGTCTGAAAACGGACCAGTGGGAGTAAATTCAAAATATCTCCGTTACAATGAGGTTGAAAAATTGTATAGAACCAATATTATTGCAAGTTGAATGTTGTATAAATACTATTAAATTTTTCTCTGAAAGTTCTAAAGAAAATATAATCTTTATAGTTCTAAAAATGTAGTTTTACAAATTGGTTGCTCATTACATGTTTGGGTCCATTTATGGGTTAAAATAATTCACAATTTACAATTTACTTCATTTCTCTGCATGAGAAAGTTTTGTACTTTAAGTGTGATTTTAGCATTCCCATGGAGGGAAAGGAAGACTTCCTCCATTTGTAAAAGAATATTATTGATTTACAAGTATACATTTTTCTTGCTGGAATACATTGTCTGGCAGTTCTTTTGTTCTTTAAATCCCAATGTTTTGCCAGAGACATTGGATTAAAATTCTTTTGAAAGTGTGTTAGCCATTTTAGTCTTATTATTACCCTTTAGGGTTTCATTAAATGACTGAGAACTGGTTGATAAATCTAAATGAATATGTTTGCAGATTGGCTCAGCACATTACTTACGTGCACCAGCATAACTGCCAGCCTCCTTCCGATATAGACCCCATGGATATGTCCCTGATGAGGAGGTACATCGACCTTTGCAAACGGAAGAACCCTGTCATTCCGGCCGCATTGACCGATGTCATCGTCGAAGCCTACGTCAATATGAGAAAGGTATGTTCTACTAAGCAAATAATGAAACTGTTAACACTAACTCCTTAACCACTTAATTGCTAATCTATTGCTTAATGTTATTTCGATGAAGGTCTTAGCATCAAACTATCCTAAAAATTAAATTAAACAGAGCTAATCACACATTTTAAGAATTACAAAATAGATGAAAGGAGCCGACCTATGGTCTAGCTTGTTTTCGGCAATATTCGTCCGGGATCTAGATGTGTCTAGACAGTTCCCTTTGATGTTTTCGCCAAGCTATAAAGGGGTCCAGCCCGCCCCGAGTTAGTTTAGTTTGTTCTCAGCTCTCTTCAAGTGAATAACAGTGCGTTCAGGCAGCTATAGTGAACAGTACGTTTTAGTTGCAGTGCGGTAAAGTGTTTTATATGAAGAACAGTATAGTGCCATGTGTAAGTAAAGGACAGTGCAGTGCTGTGCTTTTGTGAACTTCAGTGATGTTGAGTGAGTTATTTGATTGTGTAATAAGAATATCACTGAAGCTATCAGTGTATACTGTGAGTAGTAGTTTAGAATAATTGACCAAGTGTGTAGTGCATTGTTAAATAAATTGTGCAGTGATAAAAACTCTGAAGCTTGTGTGTGTTTAATTTTGGATCCAAAAGAACTCTAATTAACAACGTTTATTATTTTTGTATAAATGTAACAGGAAAACTAGACATGCTCAGAAATCATTAGTTATTTTCAGTTGGTTTTTCCTAGAAAATAAATAAATAATTTTATATATATATATATATATATATATATATATATATATATATATATATATACTATGGAATGTATGTTTATACATATACATATATATGTAAAATCCTTGCTATGGATATATATTTACTAAAATTAAATGTTAAAATATTAGTTTTCAGAATTCAACAAAATTGTTTGTTTTGAACCCATTTTGACTAGTTTCGCCATCATGTCTGTACTTAAGTATTTTACACAACTAAAAAAACAGCTTGATTTAAAACGTTAAAATTTTCTATTTAGGATTGTTGTAATGTCTAGTTATGCACCTCCCATTTTAGCAGATTTTCCTTAATTTTGAAAATTCAAAATATCTCAGTTACTATAAGTTGGATTGAAATATTGTAAAGAACCAATCTTATTGTAGATGTAATTCTCAATAAATTTTGTTATGTACGCTTTTGCTCTATCTTGATTATTAAGCGAGATATTTGCATTTTTTTAGTTTTTGGTCTCCAGTAAACCCCCACTCCTTCTTATGTCAATGAGCTGTAGTATTATGAAGCACATTATTTGAAGTCTAAATACCAAATATTGTTCTCATTGATCCTTTTCGAGGTAAATACAAATATATAACGCACGTGGAAAATCTGCTTAGTTAACGATCTAATCTGAATATTAACCGAGATATTTGCATTTTTCAGCCTTCAGTAAACCCCCACTTTTACTAGGGTAACATAAACAATGCTCTGTTCTATAATAAAAGATATTAATTGAAGCCTAAATACCAAATATTGTTTTCGTTGAACTTTTACTTTGTGAGATATATGCAAATACGTTCTGTTGACCCCACCCCCTGTTTTGTTCTTGGATTACTAAAATTTGAGATAAAACTGATTCTGATTCATTTCAAATTACACTACTAGCATTAGTAAATTGTTTTCAATAAAATTAATATGTTATATTCAAATATATTTCATTAATTGTTTGTATTTCCTGTCTATCTATGCAGCACTACGAGGTTGGCTTGCCTGTTTGTTTACAATTCAGCCTTGTATTTTACATTTACTGAGCATTCACGGCTGTGTTACCTGTATGTATATTATCTATTGTAAACCTTCGTGTGGGAAATCTGCTTAGTTTACGCAGCCCCTGCGTGATGGACTTTTTAACTATTGACAAAATTTATATAACTCATTGTTGAAAGTATCAATTTTAAGAATTAGCGAGTAAGCCAGTGGTATTATAATAAATAACCTATAACACAGAAATTTATGAAATGAGATTGAATTTTACTTGTTTTATTTTTTCAGGAAGCTAGGAGCAGTCGAGACATGACTTTCACTTCTGCTCGTAACCTTTTGGCTATACTGAGGTTATCGACAGCTTTGGCGAGATTACGGCTAGCAGACTCCGTCGAGGCAGAAGACGTGGCCGAGGCTATGAGGCTACTCGAAATGAGCAAGTCATCGCTTGCTATCACAGATGAGAGATCAACCAGGTACCTTATCGTATACTGTGTTATTTACTTATTTCTGAAGTAATAGCCAATTAGTCTTAAGCAATAGATGTATATTGTAAAATGTCTATCATGCATGTCCTGCATAATCTCATCATCTATTCTCTATTTCTTCTGTAGTAAAAAAAGTCTGTCGTGCAGGGGCTGCATAAACTAAGCAGATTTCCCTCGTGAATATTAACCCTAGTATTACCGACCTCTCCCAGGTCGCATGGATTACCAAGGGGGGGGGGGCTCCTCGAGCCCACAACTTTAAAAACCTTTTATTTTGGTTCTATAATTTTTTTAAATTTTTTATTTCTATTGGATTATGTTTAATGAACGTTTCTTATGACACCTGTGAAAAAAAAAAATTAAAAAAAAAATTAAATACAAAAATAAAAATAAATTAAAAAAAAAAGTTCGGATGGGGAAAAAAGGATGACTTTAAATTAAATGTAATTTTATTCTACGGGAGGAACATATCTAAACATTGTTAGAATAAAAAGTTATCTATATCTAAGTTATTATAACATTATAATAGAATAATAATTTAAGAAAATATAATTATCAGATTCGTAATGCAATTATCGGTGCTTTTGCACAATAATTTTTTTTCCGAGTGTTTATCCAGGATGCAGCATGGACTAACTGTTCCCCTAGTTGGGAACAACCTAGAAAATCTTCTCTTTTCTAAAAAAGTACCTATCAGGAGCAATAATTATAACCATCTCAGTAATATATTTTTATATGAATAAAAATTATATGGGGAGAATATATATATATTTTTTTGAGAAAAAAAAAACTTGAGAAGGTTTGTGTATGTTAAAATTACATCAAAGTAATTATTATTTGAGCAATATAATTAATAACACTTGAATTACTAGTTAAAAGTAGTATTAAATATCAGTGGGCTCGAGGAGCCCCCCCCCCTTGGTACTTAAGTGTATAACTACCCCTTGCATTGCCAAGGGGGGGGGCTCCTCGAGCCCATACGTCAAAAAAATTTTTTTTTCTCAACATAGAAATTTTTTTATTTAATTTTATTGTTATGCCCTCACTCTAGGATGTTTTTCTGAGGAATACATAAAATATTAAAAATATCCCATTAAAATTGGGTGATACGGAACAAAAACAAAAAGTTGTGGGCTCGAGGAGCCCCCCCCTTGGTAGTTCTAGGGTTAAGTGAATAAATTCAAACTGTAAGAAGAAATTTTTCCCCTGTCAGTGGGAAGCATCACAAATGTAAACAAACAGGTCTGCCAACGGTTCACTGGAAAGAAAACTGTAACTGAAGCATATCAGAATATAACATTCATTTTATTGAAAACTATGTACTACACCTAGTACTGTAATTTATAATGAATCATAATAATTTTTATCTCAATCAATCAAATTTTAGTAGTCTAAGAATATAAGAGAGGGGGGGTTGGTCACATGTTCGTTAATAGCTGAAATCGGACCAGTAGGAGGAGGATTTTCGAAAATTTGAAATATCTCTGTTAGTATACGTCAGATTGAGAAATTGTATAGAAACAATCTTATTGCAAATTAAATTTACTGTAAATATTGTTCTATACATATTTTACGTACAATGAGTACTTTAACTGAGATATTTGGATTTTATAGTTTTCCGCTTTCAGTAAAACCCCACTCCTACTAGTGTCATATTAATAATAAGCTGGTATATCATGAACCACTTCATTGCAAGTTTAAATACCAAATATGTTCTGTTGCCCCCCCCCCCCCCCCGCCCTTCTTTTCTTCTTGGGTTACTAAAATCTGAGTGATTGAAATTGTTCTGATTCATTTCAAATTACTCCACTAGCTATAGTAAATAGTTTTCAATAAAATTAATAGTTTTATTCAGATATATTTCATTAATGTTCATTTTTCCGGCCTAGAATAACTATCTATTCAGTGCTGCGAAGTTGGCTGCTGTTTGTTTACAATTCAGACACTTTCAGTTGTTGATATTATTAATTTGTAAATTGACAGTGATTTCTTATTACCATTTGTATTTATTCCCTTTTATATAGTTGTATGAGCCTGGCTAATCTCTCCTATGTATACACACATCTAATCTTAGAACTTTGAAATTTAATATCTAGGATTGACAAAAATTAGTAGATGGCAAAAATAAAAAGTTACAAATTTCTCAGCATGAATTAGAGGTGATAAAAAAATCTATAGATTTTGTTCTAGGACCTTTTTTGATCAAATGCATTTTTATGTGGGTTTATTTCATGACTTTGAAATGATATCATTTTAATTGAAATACAACCAAACATTTTATTTATTTAATTCAATAGAAGTACAAGCAAGTCATGTGATGCTCACATCAAATTTTTTAGGAGATTTATCATAAGGGAAATCTGCTATTGAGTTTGTACTTATACTTCACGATTTTCAAAAAAATAGACTACTCTCACAATTTTTATTTAATCATTACCAACTCGATAGTTAAATGTTTTATGTAAAAGTAAATATCAAGTTTGATAATAGTTGAAATCCAACTAGGGAGGGGAATTTAAAAAAATCTAAATATGTCTGTTGTTATATTTCGGATTGAAAATTTGGAAAATGGTCATTTATGATAGGTTCATATTATGCAATCTCAGATTCATTACAAGCCGTTATTCGTGCTTTCTGGTTTTCAGCCTTCAGTAAATCCCCTTTTCGTTCTTCCTTTTTTTTTTTTTTTTTTTTTTTTCATTTGTTTTACATACAAATAGAGAATACGTGGTGAGATGAGATCCCTAGCGTGTATTTGCCTGTGTGAAATCTGCTTAGTTTATGCAGCCCTTGCTTGCCTGGCTTTCTCCTTGTTAGCCTAACATTGGATTTTTGTTTTGTTATAGACCGCAGTCTGCCGTAGACCGTATCTTCAGCTTGATCAGAGAGCTAGCTGGAGGGAAGAAGACAGTGAAGCTGTCTGAAGTGAGAGAGGCGTGTGCTACTAAAGGATTCCAAGCCGGCCAAGTCGATGCCTGCCTCGATGAGTATGAACAGCTCAACGTCTGGCAAGTCAATCAAGCAAGGACAACTATCACATTCGTCTGACAACACACCATTTTATATTATCTGTATATAATGTTTTCTCGATGAAATTACATGCCCCAATTGTTTTAAGGATGATGAGACTATGATAAATTACCATTTTTTTAATGTTTAGTTTCACTTTTAAATATATTTTTTATTTATTAAATAATTTGCTTTTTTATTTTGTTGAATTTATCCTTTACTCTATTCTTTGTTAATTTGTGAGGGGTCATTGTATGGGAAGGAATTTGTTCCTCAAGGTGTACTGTTTTGTAACAATACCACCAAAAGTACTTTGAAAGTTTGAACAGATTTCCCTTAGAGGTCAATCAGCTATTGAGGTTGTACTCATGATGGGATTTTCGAAAAATTCCTTCAAATGTCCATCAATTCTACCCAGGAGATAGCGAAAATGAGGTCCATTCAAAATTGTATATGTCTGTTATTGCTCTAACAGCCACAATTTTTGTCTGATCATTACCGATATTTAAAGTTTTATGGAAAATGAAGGTCAAGTTCATTCATGGCTAAAATCGGACCAGTGAGGGGAGGGGAATTTTCAAAAATTGAAATATCTTCGTTACTATAGTCGGATCGAAAAATAGTATAGAACCAATCTTATTGCAAATTAAATGTACTATAAATATTGTTATATATGTTTATTTCCTATCTTTATTATTAACCGAGATATTTGCATTTTTTTCAGTTTTCAGCTTTTGGTAACCCCAACTCCTACTCATGTCACATAAACAATACTCTGTTATATAATTTATCGCTTCATTACAAGCTTAAATACCAAATATTGTTTTCATTGAACTTTTACTTTGTCAGATATATGCAAATACGTTCTGTTGATTACCCCCCTCCCCCTTCTTTTGTTCTTGGTTTAATGAAATTCGGGTGACTGAGATAAAAATGATTCTAATTCATTACAAATTACAGTACTAGCTATAGTAAAGAGTTTTCAATAAAATTAATGTTATATTCAGATATATTCCATTAACTGTTTTTCTTTCCAGCAGGCCTTTTTGTTTACAATTCAAATGGTTTCCGTTGCAGAGATTATTAACTTGTGCATTGTCAGAAAGATTTCTCATTACTATTACCACTTGGTAGATTTATCTATTGTAAACCTTCGCATGGGGAATCTGCTTAATTCATCTGCAGCACCTGCGTCATGGACTTCTCACTATCTTCATTATTAACCAAGTATTTGCATTTTTTAGTTTTCAGATTTCAGTAAACTTCCACTCTTTCTCATGTCGTATAATGAATAAGCTTTCATATCAAGAAGCACTTTATTCGAAGATTAAATACCAAATATTGTTCTGATTGAACATTTTAATTTGTGAGATAAATGTAAATAAGTTATGTGATGATGTCATCAATTATGATTGAACTTCTTCATACGAAAATGTTTATTTGATCTATACTATAACTGACATCTAACTGTTTAATTCAACAGTAAAGTTCATAGCCATTAATGGCTAAACTTGGACCACAAATGTGGGGATTTTCAAGATATCAGTAATTGTAAGTTGTTTTCAAAACATGTTATACAATCAATCTTGTTAAACTATAGACACTCTATAATTGTCCTATATCTTTCTGCTATAGGTTAAATATAAAGCGAGCTATTCACAGTTACTTTTTTTCAGCTTTTAATAAATCCCCAATTCTACTCTTTGAATTTTTATTTAGATATATAAAATATATGGGTAGAGGAGATAAATAGTGTGTCATACCAGCATGCAGGAAATCTGCTTAGTTGACACAGCCCCTGTGTGACGGACTGTTAGCTCGATGAGCTCCAACATTCGATATATTGGTTGCACTAAAAAAGTCATTCGCAAGAAGTGTATTGCTATATTGAAGGAAAAGCAAAACAATATAATTGATGATAAGGAGCGGATACATGAATTTCATGTAAAATTAAACACGGAAGCCCTAAATGTTTGCACAAGCACACGACACAAAAAAAATATATATTTAGGAATAATAACTGATTACAAATTTATGTGGAATCACCATATAGAATATTTACAAAATAAATTATTAAAATTAATAAATTTGTTATCAATTGCAGCTAACTGAACATGGGAACTCCAATCTGGAGTATTAAATGTAATTTATAAAGGAGCTATTTTACCAGCGTTAACTTACGCTATACCAATATGGAAAACGGGCTTAAATAAGAAATATAATATTAAAAAGCTCGAGAGGGTTCAAAGGCTCTTTGGAATTAAAAGGATATGGCACTATTTCATTTGAAGCTGCATGTCTTGTCCAATTTGGTCCATATTACGAAAATAGTGGAAGAATATAGATATAACATACTAAAACTGCATCAAATTACTAACAAAATAACAGCAGAAGTAGAATACACCCGGTACCTTACATGAATTGGACACATCCTGGACTAACACCCGACATTGTTATTATTACTGAAAATACAAATTCCTCATACCAATATACAATTTACTCAGACGGTAGCAAGGATGGACAGGACACAAGCGCTGCCTTTATCATTTTTGTAGGAAATAAAACTGACGATGTTATAACAAATTTAAATTAGGCAACCATTGTTCAAATAACCAAACAGAAATTATTGCCGTCTTACAGGCTCTAAAGTATGAAAATGAAATGGTCTTGCTACCAAACACTTACAGTCTATTACACATAGACATTCAAATGCTTTTACACAAACTAGACAACATGAAAAACCACAATGAACGTATGGAACGCCTTAATATATCACAATTAAAAAACAGACTGATTTTCATTCACTACAAATGGGTCAAGGCACATGCAGGAATTATGGGCAATGAAATAGTCGATATCCATACCAAAAGCGCCTATAAAGTAGCGAAGTGGTAATTTACAATAAAATTACTCCAATTGTGTTAAAATCTTTACTAAGAGAAAAAAATATTAATTTGTGGCAACAGAGATGCAATCAAACAGATAAAGGATTACATCTAAAATTATCTATCCCTGTTTTAAAAAACCAATATCTCATTATCCCAACACACATTTTATCTAACACAAATACTAACTGGACACGGAAATACAAACTCTTACATATACAGATTCCAACTTACTGACTCAAATACTTGTAAATGCGACAGTTACACTGAACAGCCATTCACCCACCTCATTTATGAATGCAGACTGACTAGACATACAAAGACAGTTAAAAACTCATATTCCCGCATGGCCTATCAGTCCCGATATTTTATTTTCAAAACACCTAAATGTTTTAAAACCAATTGCTTACAGTATTCTTAAACTGAGAGAGGGATATTATTTTTTCATCTCTCAGTTTAAGAATATCATAGGCTATTGCTTTTATTAAATTTAGGTGTTTTGAATATAAAATATTGGGACTGATAGGCCATGTGGGAATATGAGTTTTCAACTGTCTATGTATGTCTTTAGAGTAGGTCTGCATTCATAAATCTTAAATATTAATATTATGTAATTTTTTATTGGTTATCTAATTGTATTCCTGAATTGTTCTATTTAACGTTTTTTGTTTTATTTAGTCAAGTTCAATCTTCTTAATCTTATTTCCATTTTTTTTTAATATGTATCTATATTATTACCTAAAAAATTGTTAAAAGTTTTGAGAAAATGAACATACAATGCAAATATGCCCGGGATGTGCAGAAAAATAAAACCCTTCCACATAAGGTTACTATGTACAAGAAATACATTAAAACAAAAAAAAAAAAAAAAAAAAAAAAACCTTTAGAACATTATGCTAAGCATGGCCAAAGTCAAAATTTTCTTTAGATATTGTAAAATCATAAGTCACTTAGAAGAATGGGTAATATAAAGAATAACAGACACAGTTCCCTTAATATTATATTTATATTCCACTTTTATAATATACGAGTATTTATTTTTTTATGAAAAAAAAGTATGAAGCACAATTACAAAATTTGAATAAAAAGTATCATACAACCAATGATTACAATCCACTACAAACATAATCACAATTTGGTAACACAAATTTACCAAGTATTAATTGTAGTATAAAAGACTTAATTACCATAACATATGGTATTTTTTTCATATCACATTAAATGTCTTAACTTAAGGCCATATTAACAATTACAAAGCAGATATGATAGTTAATTATATCTTTGGCAATCAAGACAATATATTCAAATACCAAAATATTTGTTCAAAATGCTTATGAATAGAGAGCAAAAAAAAAAAAAAAAAAAGAGAAGTCTTTTCTTTGATTTAGTTTCAATTTTCCTTTTTCCTTTGTTTCCTCTCAGCTGAAACTTTTTCTCGAATTCTATTCAAATTCTTCGACGTAAGTTTTCCAGGTACTTTGAATATGCTCTGAAATCAAAATATGATGTTTGTTAAATATTTATTAACATCCATTTAGTGCTACTGTGCCTAATTGGGGCGGGTTATCTACCGGTTACCACCCTTTTCTAGCCAGGCTGCGACTATGGAATTAATTTGGCGAGTCCGTCACTAAATAAATTCTGGGTCTTTTTCATTTTATACCCGCATCTCTAATTTATTGTTCAATATATAAATATGTCATTACATACTACATTAGTAGTATTATACTCGATTACACGATATTTGGTTCACTAAAATTAAAAAATGAGTATTTTTGAATTGTGGCTTCATTTAGGTTATACTGTACAATGATTTTAAAGATATGGACAAAAAAATTAATTTTCTTCAAGAAAAAGGCTCCATAAGGAAAGACAATGCTGGAATGGTCGAAGTGCAAGTTACCGTTTTGTCACTGGAATTATAGATGGTATGTGGTTTACTGGTTCAATAACTCAGTTAAATACAGCAATTACATTCATTTATTCTTGGACAAAAAAGTATAGAATCACTTTATCCTGCCAAGAGGAATTAAGTATTTCTTCAGAAACTGTTACTAATTGGAAAAATTATTTAAGGGAGGTTTGCACAGATTCTCTTTACCAGAACCCGATCAAGAACGAAATGGTTGAATCGTGTTTTACAAGACCAAAATATAATGTAGACCGACTATTCACTTCAGTGGGATATCCTGGGAAATGAAAGAGCTTTCACGTATGCAGTGCCTAACAAAATGAATCAACCCTATTACCATCTATTAAAGAAAGCATTCACCCTCAAATAATTATGTCAGATTTACGGAAGGCCTACTCTAAAATAGAAAAACTGTCGGATATGAGTTTAAACATTTTACTGCCAACCACTCTGAACATCTGTCAACTGGAGTGCACATCCAATCTGTAGAGTCTCTAAGAGCTGCAGACTAAAGAAGAAATAAAGTATAGGCTGCAACTAAAATATCATAAAAAAAATGTATAGAATCAATTTTATAGCAAATTAAATGTACTATAAATATTGCTATACATTTATTCCCTATCTTGAATATTAACCGAGATATTGGCATTTTCCAGTTTTGAGCCTTCAGTAAACCCCCACTTCTACTGGCGTTATGTAAACAATACTCAGTTATATAATAAACCACATTATCCGAAGCTTAAATACCAAATATTGTTGTCCAGAGACCTTTATTATACGAGATACATGCAAATATGTTCTTGTGACCACCACCTTTAAATCTTGGACTCCTAAAATTTGATTGAGATAAAAATTATTCTGATTCATGATAAGTTACAGTACTAGGTATAGTACTTAGTTTTCAATAAAATGAATATGTTATATTCTGATATGTTTCAGTTATTGTTTTTCTTTCCGCTGAGCTGTTGGCAGACCGGTTTGTTTATATTTGATATGCTTCCCGCCTGCAGGGGGAAGATTTCTTATTACCGTTTGTATTCATTCACTTAATATTCACGGTGGTGTTGTGTCAGCAGTATGTAGGTTTATCTATTATTAATCTTCACGAGGGAAATCTGCTTAATTCACGCAGCCCCCCATGTGAAGCATTTTAAATTCCATATTTAGGTTTATGCAACTTGTTCACCTCCTCTTTTGATCAAAATCTGTTAAATGGGAAGGGGGTTTTGGGGATGAAAAAAAAAAAAATTCAAATTTCTCTGCACCTAATAGAGATATAAGATTTCCATGGCATTTTTTAATCCAATGCATTGGAACTATCTTATATGACTTTCTAATGAAATAATTTTAAATGAAATGGAGGAAACCATTTTATTTAATTTAATAGTGTTACAAGGAAGTCATGTGGATGATATTTTTCTAAAACATGGCATAATAATGCTAATTTTCAATTGAAATCACTTGAAGAAAGTGACACTGCTCACAATGAATTAGCTAATGTAAACTCTAGGGTGGTTCTATATTGTAACTAAGGTTTTTAAGTAGCGAACTGTCAGTATAGAATAAATAAGAAGATGGGATGGGCTGTGTCACGCCTAATAAATAGCTGCTTTCTGCTCATTACTATTCGTCCAACATATAGAGCTGGCTCAGAATTCTTAATAGGGACGGATGTAAAAATTACCATTTCACACCTTATGAATTAAATATAATTTGGATAATTCTTTAGGATTTCTCATTTTTATTTCCTACTCCTTTAATCTGAATACAGATATTTGTTTCAAAACATGTTAATCTACACAATGCAAGCTATCTCTGCAATCCTGTTATTAACACCATTTTTGACTTCTTCCTGATTACTGTACTAGCTTTCCCTGAAGAAAATGAGCCATTCAACGCTACAAGTAGTATTGAGGTGAGGGCTGTATACTGGCTCTGCTAGTTCTAGCAGGCCATTATTATTTTTATTCAGAGTTAGTTTCGTGGTACAAGCATTATCTTGTTTTAAATGCATTATCTCTGATTGAGCAGGGCAGGATATTTCTGAACCAGAACTTCATACAACAGTTGTTGACTTGAGTCTACTCGATATTGGCATCGCCAAATCATGGGGTGTGCAACTCTCCCAAGGGATATGAGTTGATGGACTGTGGGATTTTCATTAACTGGCCTGAAGTGAATGTTTCACTCAGAAAAGCAGGTAGAATGTAGCTGATCTTCAGGATGTTTGAAACTCGAACCATTCACAACACCCTCTGTCTCCACTTCACATACTGTTTGGACAGTAGTCACTCTAGTAAATATTTCCCTCAATAATGCTGCTAATTCATATTAAAAGAGTAGCAGAAGTATTAAATTGAAAGAGATACGATAACTGAGTGAACAATTATTCGAAAGGTTCTCTCTCTGATAGACATGACTAGTTAAGGATGAAAGACTGATATAGAACAGGACAGGTAAGCAAACAAAACTTTTGTTATTGCTATTTATTAACGCCCACTTTTTGCAGTAAGGCTAATGAGGTTCTCTACAGGTTACCACCCTTTTCTCACCAGGGTGGGGGCTAAGGATTTTATTTAATGAGTTTGTCACAAAATAATTCCTATTGCCCAGACAGGAATGGAACTCGCCACTCTAGGTTTACCAAATGAGATCAAAGCCAACGCTTTAAATCACATAGCTAACCTGAGTCCCCATCCCCTGTTAAGACCTTCAAATCAATAAAATATCTTTCTATTTGAAATTTAAAGTTAAATAAATGAAGCAAATATAAGTACCTCCATAAAATGATGGCAGTGGAGAACAGTTGGCGACTTGACTATCTTCTTGAGGCAGTCGCTGAGCTCTGAGAACTGTTCAGTGGCGAGTATCTCGGGCTGATGAAGGCCGATCAGCGTGAGGGCCACTCGGAACAGGATCTTGGAACCTTCGTTAAACAGGCAGTCCCATACCCTTAGGACGGTCTAGAACCATTCCAGTATGCTACGCTCAGATCCAAATCTTTTAAATAAATTATTATACTTGCACCTTATCCTTACGAAGACCAACAAAAGTATTTAAGGCCATAAAAAAGATCTTGAGGTCTCGCCAAAACCTCTTTATTATCTATAATGGCAAACGTTCACCCCTCCTGGGCATTTACAATGCTGAATTTAAGAAAAATATATGTCACTAAATAATTAAACACAGCAGGCCATGTCTCAGCTTTAACCAATGTAATAATTTGTCAACAACAGCTTCCAACAATGATTGTTTCTTTGATGTTTTAATTTTTTAGTGAATAAGGAGAATACATATTGTTGTGGTTTTATTATTTGATCACAATGTAATAATATAATAACGATACTAATAAGATTATTTATTTAATCTTAGGGAGGGGGAGAGAGGTAGAGGGGCGAGAGAAGGAGGGGGAGAGAAAGAGAAAGTCAGAGTCAGAGGTATACTACTACAATATATTTTTAAAACTCGGTATTGTAAATGTCGAGGAGGGTAAAACATTTGCTGTTATAAATAATAAAGAGGGTTTAGTGAGACCTCAAGATTTTTTTTATTGCCTTAAATTATTATACATTAAAACTTAAACAAAAAAGAAAGAGCTCTGGAGGTAAGAGACTCCAGATCAAACACCACCCAGGTAATTCAGCGCTTTTTTTTTTGTTCATATTTATCCTAATTATTGTACTTAATGTTCTGCACATACTGGTTTCTTACATCAGTCCTAATTTTTGTTTGGCAAAATGTAGGTGGCATCCTATTATTATTTATATGATTTCAGTTAAAAATATTTTTAAAATTTTCATTGGACCATCCCCCTCCTCCAATAAGCAGCCAATCCCATTATTTACAGCTCTGTTAATTCATGTAAAAATCTTTTATATGGAAACAGAAATTCATATTCAATTGCAACCATTTTTTGAATAAAAGGCTATCTTTACTGTTACTTGTAATACCTCAGTAGGAAGGACTTCGCAGTAAATGCAGACGAACCACTTGGTAGTAATTACAGGCCAGGGAAGCCCAAGCTCTGTAACATGCCGACTAACTTCGGGATATTTTAACCTAAAAATATACAAAAGCCACATTTTATTATACAATCTTATATACAGATACATGCATATACACATACAAAACACACACTATATATATATATATATATATATATATATATATATATATATATATATATATTGTAACACGTACAATTTCTAGAACTATAGTATTAAGTGAAAAGGAAGTCACTGTTAGGAGTACTACACTAACAACAAGGCATATTTATATTTATTAAATGTCAAGTGGAAGAATTTGAAGAAGAGAAATGCTATTTAAACTACAGACATTTCTTGTTCATGTAATGAACACATTTGTTTCCAAGGAAATCAAAAATCTACAAAATATGTTCTTCCGGTGGTAGTGATGGTACAAAGGTCAAAGCGAGCTACATCCTGTAAAACAATCTCCTCTCACTCTCTCCTTCCCTTTTCCATATTCCTTTTAAATAAATCTTTATTAATCAAATAATCTTATGATAGTTAAAGTTACCAAGCATAGATTTGAGTAGTCATGAAGTATGTGATTTAATTAAAGATGATAACATAAATCTAAGTGGTGCATAAATCCACTTCTTAAGTGCTTAGAGTTAGAAATTCTTAATAATTTCTTTAATTATGAATTTTTGTTCTATGAACTTAAGCCAAGTACTTGTTTGGTCACGATAAGTGAAACTGAATTTTTGTCTATAATGACACTAAACTACTTCAGAGCACTGTAAAATAGATTTACTTCATGCTGCGTGTGAAAGTGGTACTTTCTCATATAGTTACTAGGCTCGAAAGAGATCCATTACTGTACTAGTCACTGCAAAGAAGACACTGAAAAGTACAGTGTCTAGACACCGTAAAGAAAAACATATGGTAATGAAACTATGTTAATGAAAATATTTGAGGTTAGAATTTGTTTGTTAATTTGGTATTTTATGAAAGAAATGTTTGGTTTATTCCCCAAGATATTATTGATGAAGCAAATGAAGCTGTAGACCAACTTCTTCCTCCAATAAATATGTAGACTTTTTATGAATTGAACTTAGTTCTAAACCTATGATTCCCAAAGTGGTCTATATCGACCCCCAGGGGTCTATGACAACCTGCGAGGGGTCTATGTCAGCGAAAACAAATTTTGGGGGTCCATGAAATGAAAATAGGGGTCAACGATAGTGGATCTCAACATACACTGATAGTACCTATTTACTTACATTGTACTATCTTATAATATAAAGACATATACATTATTTATAAAAGTACCTATGAAGTAAAAAATGTATTATATATGTTTATAAAATTGTGTAAGTTGTAGTATGTAGGCATTCGCTTTGTGGTCGCAATACATTTTGAACTTGTAAAAACCTGCACATAATGATATACCAGTATCATCTTGTTACAAGCATACGTGCAAGTCTCAGAGCTTCACGAACTTGCACTGACTTGTTCAGTTCGTCACAAAATTTTATTTTGAGTAGTTTTAATTTAAATTCAATTAATAAATGTATAAAACTTAACATGTGTTTTTACTTTAAGTTTTTAACACTAAACTTCACTACAATTAGAAATTTACAAAAAATCAATATCAGGTAAATAGGGGGTCTACCCAAAACCGAGAAACATGGCAAGGGGTCTCCGACACAAAAAAGTTTGGGAACCTTGGTTCTAAACCATATATTTTCCATTGTGTATAACCTAATTTTTTTTTAATAAATGATTATTCCAAATAATATTAATAGAAATATGTATTTTATTTAAGTTTGTTTCAGTTTAAAGTAAAATTATGTACTGCACACGTCCAGAAAGTGACTCTACAGTACTCGGTTTAATTATCGAGCTCGGCTTCGCCTCGCTCGTCAAACTCGACCTCGTACAGTAAAGAGCCACTTTCTAGACTAGTGAAGTAAATAACTATTACTCTTAAAGGAATAAACATAAAATAATAATATAAAATCTATTAATTTATACAAATTGATTTGAATACAATACATATTTATATTTGTTTTAGGGACCTTAGACAATAGAAAAATGGCAATTATATTGAATGTATATTTACTAATATCATAACTCATATTTAATAATTACAATTAAAAACAATTTGGATTCACAACTTGTGAAGAATTGGACATTTTATTCTCTCCAAGTACACAACCCTAATTTTCACTTGGGGAGTCAGTTGCTGTCTTTCCCAATGAGTGCATGCAAGTAACTCTGAAGATGGAGACAATGGTCTTCGAAAGCGCTTAGAGCTGAAATAAAAATTTGTGAAGAATTGGACGTCTTTTTCTCTCTCCAAACAATATTCTTCACTTCCAACAACACTACTGTGAAATCTGGATTTTTTTTTTTTTCGTTTTGAAACTACAGCTGGTTTGCTTTTCAAGTTTGAGTTACCTCAATTTTTTGCTCTTATTTGCCTTTAAGATTTAAGATATGAGCCAGCAATAATATCTTTCAATTAAAATTAAATTAAATTATTTATTAATGTCCACATTTTGCAACTAAGGCTAAAAGGGACGGGTTATCTAGAGTTTATCACCCTTTTCTAGCCAGGATGGGCTAAGGATTTTACTTAATGAATTTTGTCACTAAATAAATTCCTCTGCCCAGACAGGGAATGGAACTCACCACTCTAGGTTTACCATGTGAGATTAAGGTCAACGCTTTAACTCACATGGCTAACCTCAGCCCCTATTAGAATAATATAACATCTCCTGGGTAGGATCGATGGACATTTGAAGAAATTTTTTGAAACTCGCGTCATGAGTACGACCTCAAAATTTATTATTTTATACAAATTCTTCTATTTAATTACAATATATATATATATATATATATATATATATATATATATATATATATATATATTTGTTTTAGAGACTTTATACAATAGAAAAATAGCAATTCTTTGAATGCATATTTACTAATATCACAAGTCATAATTAATATTTAAAATAACACTATAAAATAAAAAATTATAAATAAAATAATAAAAACTATTTGTATTTTACTTGGATAGGAGAAAATATCCAATTCTTCACAAGTTGTGAAGAAATGGACGTCTCTGAATTTCAGATTTTGTAGCTAATGCTGGCTTGCTTTATAAGTTTGATTCTCCTCAATTTTGTGCAGCCTTTCAATTTTTTAGCTCTTATTTGCTTTAAGATTTAAAATATGAGCCAGTATAATATCTTTCAATTGGGCACTTAAGAAGTGGATTTATACACCACTTAGGATGTTATTAGCATTAATCAAATTAAATAATTCATGAATGATCAAATTTATGCCTGCCAACTTAAAATATTATCAGATTGTTAATTAATAAAAATTGATTTAATAATGGAAATTGACTCTCAGTGCAGATAAATTGGTAGTCATTTTAAATCAAAATTGGTCTATACATTATAATATTTAATAATTATTATTAATAGTGATAAAAAGAATATACATTAGGTTTAAAGTTACTAATAAATATCTAATATATATTATTATACATGAAAAATCTCACCCTAGAACATTCGGATTAAATATGCCTGATCACGACTTTATTCAATGGCTTCGTTTTATTTTTAATGTATATTATTATTTATTAACACCCGTTTTTTGCTACTATGGCTTATTGGGATGAGTTATCTACAGGTTACCACCCTTTTCTAGGGACTAAGGATTTTATTTAATGAATTCCAGTACTAAATAAATTCCTATTACTCACGTAGGAATCGAACTCGCCACTCTAGGTTTATTATTGTTTTATGTCATATAATAATTGATAACTTAAAATATAACCTTATTAACTTGAGATATATTTTGAATGTTATTATACTAAATAGATATTTTTTTATTACAAATCAATACCAATTTATCTGCATAAAGATTTCTGAATACTCCTATAAATAAATAACCTATATTTAAATAAATCTTTATTAATTAAATAATTTGACGATAATTAATGTTACCAAGTATAGATTTGAGTAGTCATGAAGTATTGGATTTGATTAATGATAATAATATTTAAAGTGGTCTATGAAATCCACTTATTAATTGCTTAGAGTTAGAATTTTTTAATAACTTACTTAATTATTACTTTTTGTACTATGAGCATTAGCCAAGTACTTTTTTTATCACGTTAAGTGAACTTTCTTTTTTGCCATAATGACATTTCCTAGCTCTAGCACACTATAAAATACATTAACCCCTAAAGGGAAATATTCATTTTTTTTCCTATTTTATTAATATATATATATATATATATATATATATATATGTATTAATAAAATAGGAAAAAAAATGAATATAATATTTTAAGTTGGCAGGCATAAATTTGATCATTCATGAATTATTTAATTTGATTAATGCTAATAACATCCTAAGTGGTGTATAAATCCACTTCTTAAGTGCCCAATTGAAAGATATTATACTGGCTCATATTTTAAATCTTAAAGCAAATAAGAGCTAAAAAATTGAAAGGCTGCACAAAATTGAGGAGAATCAAACTTAAAAAGCAAGCCAGCATTAGCTACAAAATCTGAAATTCAGAGACGTCCATTTCTTCACAACTTGTGAAGAATTGGATATTTTCTCCTATCCAAGTAAAATACAAATAGTTTTTATTATTTTATTTATAATTTTTTATTTTATAGTGTTATTTTAAATATTAATTATGACTTGTGATATTAGTCAGTATGCATTCAGAAGAAGTGCTCTTTATCTATGGTATAAAGTCTCTAAAAAAAATATATATATATATTTATATATATATATATATATATATATATATATATATATTGTAATTAAATAGAAGAATTTGTATAAAATAATAAATTGTATTAATATATATATATATATATATATATATATATATATATATATATCCCTGGTGAAACTAATAAGGCAGGGCATGAAATGTTTATTGTATTTCCTGTAAAATTTGAGAAAATGAATTCGACAATCTCAACTTCATGAGAGTGAAATAGTTTGTCTAAAATCTTGATAATGCCCATTTCACACACCTTATCTTCATTTTAAACAATTATTATTTTTTATTCACAATCTAATTACTTATTTTGTACGATGAGAAAGTGAGAGTGGTGGGCTGTTTTGGGAATGAAGGCCCCCTGAGAAAGGCATTATGATTAGTCCCATTATGGGGAGGCTAATGCATTCCACGACCCACTCTCAACAGAACATTAACCCAATTCCAGCCTGCGTTCCTAATTCGATTTAATACTACACCTTCCTCTTTACACATTAACATTACTTAGGGAAAATTATAAATAAGAAGGAGCATGGAAAGACAGGTTTTATGTGTTGTGAAAATTGTTTAAAGCAACAGTGAAAACTTGAAAGATATGTGACTAAACCACAAATAAATATACAGTAAAATAATTATTTCATTGAAGGTTTAACACAATTTAAAAAATAAAATAGAACTTTAAAATTAAAAAAATTAATAAAGCACTCATTAATTTTTTTTAGTATTTATAAAGCATACAATTTTTACTATTTAGAAAAATAAAAAAATATATTACAATAAAAAGAAAAAAAAATTACCATTGCCAAAAAAAGATTATTCATGAATACTGTCAATATTTATGAGCATTCATTTTATACTCCTATGGCAAATCTACAGGTTACAGCCTTTTCTACCCAGGTTGGACAAAGAATTTTATTTAGTGATTTGCCACTAAATAAATTCTTAATGAAAAATAAATAAAATGAAAATAGAATTATTAATTGTTCATTGACAATGAACGAATGAGGAGGGACCAGTTTTTATTTGGATATGCCATAATTTGATTGAACTTCGTGGGTTTTAATCGGAAATAATAATGGAGTCTGATTTAAGCCATTCCTACATACTATACAGAATGTATAAACCTGGGGAAAAACCAATTTAGGTTCAAAATGGACATGTCTGCTTTAACAAGAACTGTCCTCAATTTTATTTATAAAAAAAAAATACGTTAAGTGCTCTTAAATGTTAAACTATAAAAAAGATCTCGTTTCACAAGGAATATGCAAAATGTAATACAAGAACTTCCACTCACTGTTAATTAATATTCTTGAGTGGTATAATCGAACCTTATAATTTTATAATCAAACCGTGTTTAATGAAAAAAGTCCGTCACATAGGGGCTGTGTAAACTAAACAGATTTCACACGAGACGTTTTACAATCGAGAAATTTCACGAGTGTCGATCAGTTGCGGAAACAGCCAAACTAGGTTTTGGTGGAAACTCACGACTAGAACCAAAGTTAGCCTCCATCTCGTCCGTTATCCGCACACACATAATAAAAATACAAATATCTCAGTTAATATTCAAGTAAGAGAATAAATGTATATAACAATATTTATATTAAATTTAATTTGCAATAAGATTGATTATATACAATTTTTCGATTCGACTATAGTAACAGAGATATTTTGAATTTTCGAAATTCCCCCCCCCCTCCACTGGTCTGATTTCAGCCGGTAACGAACTTGATCTTTATTTTTACATAAAACGTTAAAACATCGAGTTTGATAACGATTAAACAAAAATTGCGGGGGCAGACAAATATATATATATATATATAGTTTTGAATGGACCTCATTTTCGTCATCTCCGGGGTAGGATCGATGGACCCGAAAACCATTTCCTTATGGGAAATCTGCTAAAAATACATAGTGCTAACCTGGTTAAAAACGGGCAGCACAATTATTATTATTTATAATCTCCACTTTGTGCTACTATGGCTAATTAGGACAAGTTATCTACAGGTTACCACCCTTTCCTAGCTAGGGTGGGACTAAAGATTTTAGCCACTCTAGGTTTACCATGTGAGATTAAGGCCAATGCTTTAGCTCACATGGCTAATCTGAGCGCCTCTTTTTATATTATAAATAGAAATGATAATAAAAGTTTAAGCATATTTTACAAAAATAATAGAACACACAGTCATAAGTCAAGATACAGGAACATGCTGCTACACAACTCCCAACCATGGACATAAATATTTCGAGGAAAGCGTATCATTTCAAGGAGTAAAACTACTTTAAAAAGCTACTCAAATGCATTAAATCTATAAAAAAATATTCATTGTTTAAAAATAAACTAAAGAAATTGATGTTTGAAGGATTATGATATATAAAAGACGAATACTATCCAAAATGTTTAAGTATAAAATAAAACTGGAATATATTTCTTACCAAAAATATGTCAAAATATAATTTTTGATCAGTTATAGTAGATGATCAGTAGTTCTTTAAGTTAGAAACAAGTTTTGTTCAGAAAGGATATCAACCTTAAATAATTTAAGACTAATAACAAAGCCTGTCAATCAATTAAAAATGCATGTTATATTATTTAGAGTATTATTATGATTGTTAACATAGTTAATTTATTATATATAATTATAAAACTGATAGATTTTAGAAAATGTATACATTGAATTTAAGGTATTTTTAAAATGAATGTATTAGTTAAATTTGTTATTAAATAATACGTAAGAAAATTAAGTTATAGGGAATCAAAAATATTTGACATATGCTATTATCTTTTTTAGCATTTAATAGAAATAAATATATTTCATTTGAATTGTGGAGTGAATGTTTAACTATAGATTGCCCAATAAACTGACGATGCTTGACGTAATTAATAAATCTAATTGTTTACTTTGTAGGGATAATATATACTTATACTAATCCTGTTAAACAATAATCACATTTGCTTAAAAAAATGATGAGGAAAACCGGTTGTTTAATTGAAACCTAAAATATTAATCAAAATATTCCACTAACACCTTCTAATGAACGATTTTTATTTCTAAGCAAAGTAAGTCTGTTTTATTTTCCTTCCTGTTCTCAGATATGGACTGTAATCACCAACCAGAATATTATCTCTAGTTGCACGATAATTACACCAACTGCCCTCTTTATCTCTATTAATATGATACGACTCCTACTAGTGCAATATCTACTATTTTCAATATTCTACGCCTGCTAAACATCAAAAAAGGCAGTTCTGATAAGATCACGATTTACTGTTCCAATAAAAAACCGTAGAACTTTTTATTTATTTTTCAAGTTAGGTTTTTTTTTTCTTTTCTTAAAATAGAAAATAAAATAAATTGATAAATCTTTAAATTAATTCTCACTTTCATTTACCTGAATATTTGTACACATTAAATATAGTTTCCTGATTTTTCCATTGTAACTTCTGTTAAAGCACATATTGTTCAGTGTTCATAATCATTTTTTTATAATTAGGGTTTAAACAATTTTTAAACATAATAACTAATAATTGTATTTTGAAGATAAAATACTAATAAATCAAAAAGGATTAGGTCTGTCATTTAATGGACAGGTACTTATCAGTACTAATTGAAGAAAACAGTAAACAAATCTTACATTATAATTGAATAAAAACATTTATTACCTTCAAATGAATTATATTAACAAGTTTAAAACATATATATGAAACAATGTTAAATGTAGTGAGGAACAACAAGAGATAAAGATAGACAGAAAGTCATAGAGCATAATTTAATATCCATTAGCCATGGCATTAATAAGAGACTCTGGTCATCGTGACTCATTCGCAAAATTAGCATCTTCATTTTGTACCTCGTTTAAAGTCAGCAATCTCCTCCATCTTAAAGCAGTGCTTTATGGAAATTAAAAATAACACTATTTAAAATCCAATGTAGCAATATTAAAAATTACACCAGAAATGTTTAATAATTTCACATTATATATATTCAGTATTTATTGTTTCTAATGTTAAATTCCATTTTAATATTTTCCATCTAAGAGAAGGACTCGAAAAGGATATATTTATATAATTTTGAAGTGACCTCGTTTTTGTCATCTCCTGAGTAGGATCGATGGACATTTGAAGAAAATTTTTGAAAATCGTGTCATGAGTACGACCTCAATAGCTGATTTTCCTTACGGGAAATCTGCTAAAACAAAGGGTTGTAAACTTATTATTAATCTTATCAACTGAGGTTCTTTGTAATATGGAATTAAATTAGTTAAATCCGACTACTGCCTCCACTTTTTTTGGTTATTTTTTGTGAATTCAACTTGAATGAGGTCATGGTCACCATTTAAATAGAAATCTAGCTGAAATATTTAGTTGAGCTGGGGGTTATTATAGGATTAATGGAAGTTGATAGGTATTAAATGGATGAGGAAAATCGTGTTGTTGAGTGTGTTCCTCATTTATGGCTTGGATTAGCGGGAATTAGAAAATAGCATTGGGAAAGGGAACTATTTGAGGTTTATATTATTTATTTTGGGTAACTTGCATTCAACGAGAAAGCTGATTCAGCCCTCTACTCTACTACTCTATAATTTAATGTCGATGAAAATAAGGCTTCCATGAAGAATATTTTTATTCCTTCAGGAGGGCGATCACAGGTTCCAAGTCCAGTCTGGGGTAGAAGAACAAAGGCTCCTAAGCCCAAGGGGGGGGGGAGAGAAACACAGGCCTTCAAACCATGATGATGAACTAATGATGTGATGAAAAAATATAAAAATCCTCATCAATACGTGTTGTATCTGGAAGTCACATAACACATCACTTTAAGAGTATCATCTTATTTAATCATACTCCTCTAATCATGTTATAAATCCTCATGCTCTTTCTTACAATTCAACTAAAATTCATCTCAACTCCATAGAAGTCAGACCCTCGTCTGAACAAAGAGAGCTCAGCTAGAGGGGAGGCTCATACCTCTATGGATCGTAGATCAATTTAATTCGGCCACTTAAATGGTGATTTATTTAACCTTCAGTTGGATCTACTATAGAAGTAAACTAAATGTTGGTCAAGAAGCTATTTATGTAAAAATGTCGGTAAGTACTATATATTATACAATGAATTTATGTCAATCAAAAAATGCACTTGGGAACTTAGTGGTATTATATATTTTTTTAAATATTTATTTTCTTTTTTAAGAAAGTGTATGATTACACATTCAAAACTGTTCTTTACATCAATAGTTTGGACTTTAACCAAGTTCTTTAATATAAAAAAAGACCTTCAGGCAGGGGCTGCGTTAACTAAGCAGATTTCCCACATGTGCCATGTATTTGTGTCTATCTCAAAAAGTAAAAATTAAATGAGAATAATATTTAGTATTAAGCTTCAAATAAAGTGATTCATGATATAACAGCTTTAATATGAAATGAACAGGAATGGTTTATTGAAAGCTAAAAACTAAAAAAAATGCCAATATCACTGTTAATAATGAAGAAATGCATATAACAACATTTGTAGATCGTATATTTAATCTGCAATAAGATTGGTTCTATTCACTTTTTCAATCCGATGTATAGTAATTGAGATATTTCAAATTTTCGAACCATTAAGGGAAATCTGCTAAAATTCTGGCCACCAATTTGGTTTAACTGGAGAAAATAAATTATTAATAGATATATTAATAAGGAAGTTATTCAAAATGGCGGGTAATTGGCTACACTGGATACTAATTTTTGCTGATGACTTATTGGCATAATATGATGAGAAATAATGGTAAGGGAAAATAATAAATAAAACAGTAAAGTAATTGACAATGATTAAAAAAATGCTAAACTCAATTTTATTTATTTTATTGGGGATTCTAGTTTGGAGGAGAAAATCCGAGTACTATTATATTAAAAGTCTGGTTAAGGTAGGTTTGACACACTACTGATCTCATCTCATGTCTTATATTCTCCATCCCTAAATAAAAGTCAGATGAGTAGAAGTGGGGGTTTAATGAAGACAAAAATTACTTTCTTAATATTTTCGTTATGAAAAAATATATAGAACAACAGTTGTAGAGCATCAATAATTAAACAAGATTGGTTCTGTAATTTTTTTCGATCCAAGCAATAATAAAAGAGATATTTTGAATTCTCCTCCCACTAAACTGCCCTACTTTTGGTCTGATTTTACCCATTAGTAAATATGATGTGTTGAATTAAACAGTTAAATCTAGTATGGTAAAGATCACATAGACATTTTCGAGACAAGAAATAAAAACTAAATTGATGACACAACTTATTTGTATATATTTCAACTAGTATAGATCAGTTGAAAACAATATTTGGTGTTTCATGTTTTATATATATATATATATATATATATATAGATAGATAGATAGATAGATAGATAAATAGATAGACATAGATTTGTTATATTTGCATATTATTTAAATGAGATGACTAAAAGTGGTAGTTTACTGAAGGCTAAAAATGAAAAACTGAGAAAATTATAAAGAACAGTTTAAAAAATTAAATATATAACAAGATTGCTTTTATACGTGTTTTTAATCCGCTCATAGTAACCAAGATATTTTGAATGTTTGATTTTTCCCCTCTGAACCCTACCCCTGAAGGTGCGATTTCAGCAAATAAATAACAAACCTAATCTGAGTTATTTGGAACCGTTATATATATCGAGTTTGGCAACGATCAAATAAAAATTGCAACTACTAGAGAATTAACAAACAAGTACTTATATACTGGTGAAAGCATTTTTTAATGGAATTATTAATAATAAAGGGGGCTAAAATATTGGAGTGCTAAATTTTTGTGGCCTCATGAACGATAACATGTTCGTCAATATTCGTCCAATAGCCATTCCATATGTCATGCATAAAACAATATCACAGCAATTTCAGGAAGAGAAAGGGATTTATCAGAGCTTAGTTAAGCAAATATTTATACTTTGGCTGGAAAGCATAATGAATTAAATTCATCCATGCCATATTAGCAGATTTCCCTTAAGGGAAATCAGCTATTGAGGTCTTACTCATGACGCGAGTTTTGACAAATTTCCTCAAATGTCCATCAATCCTACCCAAGAGATGACGAAAATAAAAAGTCCGTCACGCAGGGGCTGCGTAAACTAAGCAGATTTCCCACGTGAAGTTATACAATAGAGAAATCTCCATAGGAGAGCCGAACGGTTACGGCAAAGGGCCGAACTAGCTTTTCGCGGGAAATTCAAAAATCCGGTATTGGCCCAAATTTCATAAAAATGCAAATATCTCGGTTAATATTCAAGATAAAGAATAAATGTATAACAATATTTATAGTAAATTTTATTTGCAATAAGATTGATTCTGTACAATTTTTTCGAGATCTTTCGATTTTTCAAAAATCCTCCTCTCTAAACCCCCCCCCCACTGGTCCGATTTCAGCCGTTAACGAACTTGATCTTTCTTTTTACATAAAACGACTACATATCGAGTTTGGTAACGATCAAACAAAAATTGCGACTGATAGAGCAGTAACAGATATATATATATATATATATATATATATATATATATATATATATATATATATATATATATATATATACAGTTTTGAACGGACCTCATTTTCGTCATCTCCTGGGTAGGATCGATGGACATTTGAAGAAAAATTTCGAAAATCGCATCATAAGTACAACCTCAATAGCTGATTTCCCTTAAGGGAAATCTGCTAAAAATGGGGTCCGTTCAAAATTATATATATATATATATATATATATATATATATATATATATATATATATATTTGGGTGTTAACGCTCTAGCGGTCGCAATTTTTGTTTGATCGTTACCAAACTTCATATTTAAGCGTTTTACGTAAAAAGGGAGATCAAGTTCGTTAATGGCTGTAATCGGACCAGTGGGAGGGGGGGTTTAGAGGGGGGATTTTTGAAAATTAAAAATATCTCCGTTATTATGCGTCGGATCGAAAAATTGTATAGAATCAATCTTATTGCAAATTAAATTTACTATAAATTTTGTTCTATATGTTTATTCTGTATCTTGAATATTAACCGAGATATTTGCATTTGTGTAGTCGGCAGGAGTCGGCTATGTTCAGGACTCTCCGCCGATAGCTAGTGCGGGCCGTTTCGGTAACTATTCATCCCTCGTGAATAGGTTTAGTGATTCCTTACTACTACTGTTGTTATTTGGCGGATTTCTCTATTGTCAAACTTCACATGGGAAATCTGCTTAGTTTACGCAGCCCTTGCGTGACTGACTTTTTTTTCGTACGGGCAATAAAACTGAATGACAGTACAGTTGTTGTACATGTTACAGGACATTTCTGTTGTGTGATGAATTCTTCATAAGTTAATTGAACATTTATATTTACATGGGAAACCATTTCTATTTGAACTTGTCAACATTCGTTAATATGGTTAGACTATGATGGGATGATTTTGTGCATACAATCTTTATATTTACACGGGAAACAATTTATATTTCAACACGTCAACAATGGGTAACACGGCTAGTTTCCATATATATTAAAAAAAATCAAGTAGAAAAATTATGTATTAAACAAATGCTAATCCGCAAATAATCTGCTAATTTCTATAGAGGGTTCTAGTTTTCTCATATGCCATACATAAAAAGAATTCTGGCTGCTAATGTGATTTGGACCATGAAAAAAGAAGAAATAAAAAGTTATAACTGGAATAGTATTTTTTTCTGTAATAGTTGAATAATGGTAACATTACTAAACTGAAATGAGTATTAATAGGCAAATTAAGAATGAATTTGTCCAAAATGATGGGTTGCTGGGTACACAGCACAATGATCTTCGATAGGAAAAGAAATTGTAATAAACAAACTTTAAGGTTATTGCCAAAATATAAAAAGAAAAACATGTAGAGATAATAGTAAATAAAACATAATTTTAAAGAACTTGAGGAAGTGCAAAAAATACTTAATTAAAATACTACTACTACTATCACTACTACTAATTATAAAAACTAAATAATTACAATTTTTATAAGCAGTTCTTATTTTGAGTTCTCTCAAGTAGTGTAATATAAAACTAAAAAAACTTCTGAAGAAGAAATGAAAAATGTTACCTAGAATATTAATAGACATTTGAGGCAGAAGATTATCTTTCCAACATATAATAAGAAAAATAATAATTAAAACAAATGAGAATGTGCAAAAAAAAAATGCTAAATTAAAATAAAACATAAAATTTTATTGGTGGTTTCAGTTTAGAGTAAAAAAAATGTTTATTGATTTTGCATAAATAAATAAAAAAGAGTTTCTGAATAAAACTTTACGAGCCTGAATAAAACTATTTATTACATAGTGAAACTACTCTCTTAGGAGAAAACTCATTTAATTTAAATATATAAAATAGCAATGCATTGTGTCATATCCTTGAAAATAAGTGATGAGTCATTCTCAAGAACAAACTTATCAAGCATAGCAGGCTAAAAGGAAAGGAAATATCTTACCTACCTAACTAATTCTGATATGGCATCTATGTCAGTCAGTAAACCATCCATCGTAGGGCTGTAGTAATCGGGCAGAACATTTTCAACCAGAGCCTACAAATTAAAAAAAAAATATTAAGAATTCGGAAAATAAGTTAATACTTTATGCAACAACTTAAATTATCTACTAAATTCTAATAAATACAATCCTATTTTTTTGGAATACGAAATGCAGTTTTTATTTTATTATATTTTCCAAAATACAATAATGAATTACAAAAAAAGGCAAGGTATAATAATAGATTTTTAAAATAGTTTTCAAACTTAAAGAAATTATTATATTATTTATTTTCATATATTATATACTCATACAAATACTTCATATATTTTATATACACTAGCTTAAAAATATGATATTATTTTACTATTACAATAGTACCACGCTATTATTGTAGAATATAACATGTATGTTCATAATACATAATGATTTTATATACCAGAAATGTAAAACTTTGTAATGTTTTGTTATAAAATAAAAATTAAAGAAAACAAAAACAAATGAACAATATACATAAAGAAAGTGGAAACAATCAAAGTAACAAAAAAAATCGAAATGCAAATTAAAGAAAAAGTGAAAGAACCCAATAAAATATTAATTTGACTTCATTAAGAAAGTTATGCAGGTTTATTACTATTTATTATTCTATTGCATTATTCTTGATGTAGGGGAAAAAAAAATGGAGAGGGAGACTTGCCATATTATTCTTTAAGTAAAATGTTTAAAATACCCGCTGTTTCTATTTAATTTTTAGAAAAATGCCTAAATAAAAATGGATACTTTTAAAAGAAACTCTTTCGATCAATCGGCCATTGGTTCTTGAGAAGTTTTTGTTACAGTGTTTTTCATAATAGTAGCCAGTGTGCAAGTGTAGATGAGGTGTTCTATAGTCTGCCCACTTGCTCTGTCACAGCAGCAATTTTTGTCATACTACAGAACAAAATGCCAAAAAACTATTTAAATAAAGACGTAGAAAAATATCCAGTACAGGGGAGTGAAGAAGAAAGAGTCTGTCCCACAGGGGCTGTGTAAACTAAGCAGATTTCCTATTAGGAGACTTACAATGGATAAATCAACATACTTTTACACTCAACACCACCGTGAATATTAAGTGAACAAATAGAAATGACAATGAGAAATGTTTAGGTCAATTTACATTTAATAAACTCCACAACGGAAAGCGTCTGAATCGTAAACAAACAGGTCAGCCAACCTCTCAGAGCTGAAATATAGAAGTTAATGAAAATGAAAATTGGATGAGTAGAAATGAGGGTTTACTGAAAGCTAACACTTAAAAAGTAGAAATGACTCGGTTAATATTCTAGACAAAGAAAACATGTATAGAACAATAGTTGTAGAAAATTGAGATTGCAAGATTGATTATACAACACTTTTTGATCTGAACTACATGTAACCGATTTCCGCCATTATAAAATATGTATGATTTTTAATTTTTCATAAAACGCTTAAATCAATTTATTTAACTCATTACATATTGCTTATTGGACACGTATGGGAAATGATGAAGGTCCCACTACTGGCACGACCTAATAAAATATGGCATTTATATTATATACATATATATATATATATATATATATATATATATATATATAGATATATATATATATATATATATATAAATAGATGTACTCTAACTGTAAAATATTAATTGAACCCTACATATTTGCATGTATCTCTCATAGTAAAAGACAAATGAAAACAAGATTTAGTATTACACATGGAATAAGACTTCACATGATGTTTTGGCTTATTTTTAACCAAATATAAGTAGAAGTGGGGGTTTACTGAAGAAAACAAAGAAATACCAACAACTCGCATAATGTTGAAGATACAAAAAAAAATATATATATATAACGAAAATCAATTTTTGAAAATTAAATCAGCATTAAGATTGATTACATAGCATTTATTGATCCAACATATAACAAAAGATGTATTTAAAATGTTGGATAACGATCGAAAGTGGTGGTAAATAAATTGCGCAGTTTACAGTTCTGTTACAACGGGACTATTATTATTTACATGGCAGAACAGATCTATCCTACATATTTTACTCAGTCACATCTATTCAAATCTTTTTATAAATTAGGAAAAATGCTATACTTATAGGAGGTAACATAAGCCCGCATTTGTGGATGAAAATTAACTAACTATTTTTATGAAAATGAGAAAAAAAATCATTTTAATGTGACCTACAAGCTAACAACAATTTATTTAGTGTTTTTGAATTATATTATTATATGTAAATTTGGAACAGAAATATTTTTAAAATGAATACTGACAAAGGAAAAATATTTGTGAAAATACTATTGCCTTAGATTTAAAAAGATATATGTTTTAAAATACTATTACACCTGAACTTTTCATAACCTTAGTTCCTAAACGAAAATATTTGGCTATAAACAATTACATCAATTCTAACAAACTGTCAAGTAGTAAACTATTTCAGAATAAATTTTTCAATTCATTTCAAAGAGGGAATTGTACCAAAAAAAGTTAAATGTAGTTGTATTTCATTCTGTAACTAAATCCCTCCAAACAGCAGAAGAGAAGAAAAATCTGGAACAGCCCCAAGAATGCAGATTTCTGCTTTTGGAACTAACAATAAAACCCACATTTTATCTATCAATCACAGCTGTAGATTTTCAAATTTGTTTAAGATTAAATTTACTCGAATCATGACTTTTGAATGATATTACTAACAATATTTAGTCAAAAAAAAAAATTGTGATTTTTCTATATTTTTATTATATTGGTAAAAGAGGAGGAAACATATCAGTCTGACGATACAAGGTACTAGAGAGGGCTCATTTAATTAAATAACAACCCGATTAACTTGAATTTATACTAATCTTAAACTGGAGGAAGTGGTAAGGTCTGCAGAATAGAATATCATCCACATTAAAAACATTTACTAAAATATGTTAGCATGCTTAAAAAATAATAAAAGATTAAATTTTCTTAAGGAAACATTGAATAGCTTTATTAATTATTAAATATTGGTAATATGAAATGATAGGGGGGGGGGAATTAAGAAAAGCCAAATAGAAATGGAAATTCTTAAAACTATTACTTTCAATTTTACTAACTGCTGTATAAGAAAAATTTAATTTGTCTTACTTTGAGTAGCCAAAATGTCGAATCCTCATTTTTTGTGACTAGAAGAATAAGCCCAGCAACATAATTCATCCCCTAAAAAAATTCCTTGAAAAGTTACAAAGAAAATTTATGAAGATAGAGTAGTTAAAGGAAAAGAAACATAAGATGTCCATTTACTCACTTGACAGTAGCCTATTCGTTTATTGTGGTGAGCATAAGCAATGAGAACTCTGTACAACATATTTTGGTGTTCATCGGTAGCGTTAAAAAATATGTTTTCGGGAAATGTTCTTGGTAAGTCGGTGCGAATTGTCTCTACTACGGAGGGGTCATGAGCAGCAGCCACCAATTGTTTGTAGAAATCAGCACCGAATTTCGATCTTGCCTCTTGAGCACCGCTCACTCGCATCCACACCTATCGAGACAAGAGAGTAAATAAAGGTCGAACAAATTAATATAACGGAAAGAACTGTTAATAGTTGGTACCTTCTCCCTGAATTCATTAGGAATGCCTTTCCTTATATATGCCTTTAGTGTGCGTTTCCTTCGGAAGACACTGCCTGATGGCATCAGGCTCGTCCATTTCTTAGATCTCTTCGCTAAAATAGGCAGGTACTGCGACATAAATGACTCATACGCTAAGTAGTCAAAATCTTCCGGCCTTTCAAAACCATACTCATCAACTTTACTGGAATGAAATTGTAGAGCAAATGTTAGTTTTGTGTTGCTTTTGAGTTTGACACCATCAGGTAGAGAGGATTGGGGTGTATACCTGAACTGAGATTGCGCCATTTGTGAGTATATAGGAGCACTTTGGGTTGCATTAGGCAAGAAGGCTAGGACAGCTCTGAAAGGAGCTTGCAAACAAATACATTGTCTCCCTCTCCCTCCCGCCCCCACTTCCAGCCACAGGGAGGTTCTCTCACTGCTATCTCCAAGAAACCTGTACAAAGAGATTACACATAATAAGCCAGAGGAACAATATTTTAGCCGATTTCCCTTAAGAAAATCACATTTAGAGATTGTACTCGGATTTTCGACAAATTTCTTCAAATGTCCATCGATCCTACTTAGTAGATGACTAAAATGAGGTCCGTTAAAAATTATATATATGTTAACGCTCTAGAGGTCGTCATTTTTGTTTGATCGTTACCAAACTCTATATATAAATGTTTCAAGCAAAACTAAAAGCCAGGTTCGTTAATCAGCCAGGTTGAAGGGGGAGTAGAGAGGAGAATGACGAAAATTCTTAAAATCTCCCCTATTACGCGTCGGATCGAAAAATTGTCTAGAATCAATCTTATTACAAATGTAATTGTCTATAAACGTTGTTATATACATATTTTCTCTATCGGTTATATTAACCGAGATATGTGCATGTCTTAGTTTTTAGATTAATATTTAGAATTAAATATCCTCTATAATGAAACTTATTTCCTGTCAAAAACCAATCCGAGCACATATAGTTTAAGTATTTAGTGGTGATAGTGTTTTTGGCAAGGCTTTACTTAGCACAATGTTTTGACATTTACCCGTCCCAGTGTTTAGAGTAAATACCCGTCGTTTCTGTGGATTTGTTTATAATACAATTATTTTTTTATGAAAGACTTCACTGTCCTCCATATTGTCATATTTCCCATTTCCTGTACATTCTGCATAGATTTGAATTAGTAGTTTTTAACGTATAACTCATTTATACTTAGGTATACGACGAAAGTGTATATAACAAAAGTTACTCCAAATAACAAAATAAACAATTTTTGTTATGTGCATAATTGCCAAAACCTCAATAGAAAACGAAATATCACTATTTTGAATTTCAGGCCTCCCTTATAACCCCCACTCCTGCCCGTCCCTAGAAATGTTAGTATGGCTTATTATAAGGAAGGCGTTAATGCTAATACAAATACCGAGTGTTTTATTTAGTTCGGTTGAGTCTTTTGTGCCAAATAAAATTGTTGACTCCCGCTACAATTTTTAGCGTATAACGTCTTTATACTTCGGTATACGACGATAGTGTATATAACCAAAGTTTCTCTAAATAAAAAAATAAACAACTTTTGTTATGTGCGCTTTTGCCGAAACCCCAATAGGAAACGAAATATCACTATTTTTAATTTCAGGCCTCCCTTATAACCCCCACTCCTGCTCGTCCCTAGAAATGTTAGTATGGCATATTATAATGAAGGCGTTAGTACTAATTCACATACCGAGTTTGGTTTAATTCGGTTGAGTCTTTAGTGCCAAATAAAATTGTGGACTCCCGCTATAGTTTTTAGCGTATAACTCATTTATACTTCCGTATATGGCAAAAGTGTATATATTAAAAGTTACTCTAAATTACAAAATAAACAACTTTTGTTATGTGCATATTTGCTGAAAAATCTATAGGAAACGAAACATCGCTATTTTTAATTTCAGGCCTCCCTTATAACCCCCACTCCTGTTCGTCTGAGAGAATATTAATATAGCCTAAAGTCTAAGTTGGGCTAGTAGTAATATACATACCAAGTTTCATAAAATTCGGTTCAGCCGTTTATGCGTGAAAAGGTAACAAACAAACAAACAGACACCAAAGAAACAAAATGCAGTTATGTTGTCTATGACATGTGAAACGAAAAGTTATCGTGAAATTTCGCGAAAAAAATCAATGTACAGACAGAGGTTACAATTTTATATATATATATAGATAAGCTGTTATATTATGAAGCACTTTGAAGACTAAATACCAAATATTGTTGTCATTGAACTTTTATTTGGTGAGATATATATCTGCAAATACGTTCTGTTGACCTCCCCCCCTTTCTTTTGTTCTTGGATAACTAAGAAGTCCGTCCCGCAGGGGCTGCGTAAACTAAGCAGATTTCCCAAGTGAAGTTTTACAATAGAGAAATCTGCATACTGGTAACACAATACCACCGTGATTAAATACAAACGGTAATGAGAAATCTTTCAGTTAATTAAAATAAATTCCCAACTGAAACGGCTTCTGAATTGTAAGAATAATTTATATTTCAATAACTCAAATTTTAGTAGTCCAAGAACTAAAGAAGGTGGGGGGGGGGGCAGATGAACAGAACGTATTTGCATAAATTTCACAAAGTAAGGAATGAAAGATAAGTTTAGAAACGACAGGATAAATTATAATAATTATGATAAAATATTATATGACGGTGTTGAGTAAGATGAAGGGCATAATAACCTCGTAGTTTATTGCCCCAATAAACCCTAATCCTAATCCTAAGATAAGGTTAGAAGAAGCTTTCACCTGAGCCGATCAGTGACGGAAATGGCCGACCTAATCCGAACTATACCCGACCACAGACTTCATAAAAATGCTAATATCTTGGTTAATATTCAAGATAGAGAATGAATGTATATAACAATATTTATAGTAAATTTCATTTGCAATAATATTGGTTCTATACAATGTTTCGATTCGATGCATAATAACGGAGATATTTGAATTTTCAAAAATCCCCCTATAAACCCCCCCCCCTCCCTCTAGTCAGATTTCAGCCATTAACGGACTTGATCTGTCTTTTTACATAAAACGGTTAAATATTGAGTTTCGTAACGATCAAACAAAAATTGCGACCGCTGGAGCGTTAATAGACATATATATATATATATATATATATATATATATATATATATATATATACATATTCACATTTCTGGCTGTATGAACAAACAAAACATGCGTTACTGGAGTAGTGACAACCCACGTCAACTTCATCAGAAGCCACTACATTCTGAACGCGTAAATGTGTGGTGTGCAATATCAAGAGTAGGCATAATTGGTCTTTACTTTTTAGAAGAAAACGAACGCACAGTTTCAGTGAATGCAGTTCGCTACAGGGAGATGATTACAACATTTTTTCTCCCTAAACTGCAAGAAATGAACATTGGTGATGTGTGGTTTCAACAAGATGGAGCCACGGCTCACACAGCGCAATGTTCAATTGAACTTTTGAGGGAGAACTTCCCCAATCGACTGATCCCCTTGAGAGGCGATCTTCCTTGGCCTGCGCGCTCGCCTGATTTGACTCCATGCGATTTTAGCAGATTTCCCTTGAGGGAAATCAGCTATTGAGGTCGTACTCATGACGCGAGTTTCGAAAAATTTCTTCAAATGTCCATCGATCCGACCCAGGAGATGACGAAAATGAAGTCCCTTCAAAATTATATATATATATATATATATATATATATATATATATATATATATATATATATATATATATTTGTCTGTTAACGCTCTAGCGGTCGCAATTTTCGTTTGATCGTTACCAAACTCGATATTTAAACGTTTTTTGCAAAAATAAAGATCAAGTTCGTTAATGGCTGAAATCGGACCAGTGGGAGGGGGTTTAGAGGGGAGGATTTTCGAAAATTCGAAATATCTCCGTTACTATATACGTCGGATCGAAAAATGGTATAGAATCATTCTTATTGTAAATTAAATTTACTATAAATATCGTTATATGCATTGATTCTCTATCTTGAATATTAACCGAGATATTTGCATTTTTCTGTTTTCAGCTTCTGAGATGAGATCGGCTAACTTCAGGTCTAGTCGTGAGTTTCCATGAAGAGTTAGTTCGGGCCATTCCCGTAACTGTTTGACTCTCTATTCTGAAATTTTTCTATTGTAAAACTTCACGTGGGAAATCTGCTTAGTTTACGCAGCCCCTGCGTGACGGACTTTTAGCAGATTTCCCTTAAGGGAAATCAGCTATTGAGGTCGTACTCATGACGCGAGTTTTGAAAAATTTCTCAAATGTCCTTCGATCCTACTCAGGAGATGACGAAAATTAGGTCATTCAAAATTATATATATATATATATATATATATATATATATATATATATATATATATATATATATATTTGTCTGTTACCGCTCTAGCGGACGCAATTCTTGGTTGATCTTTATCAAACTCGGCATTTAAACATTTTATGTAAAAATGAAGATCAAGTTCGTTAATGCATGAAATCGGACCAGTGGGACGGGGGGTATATAGTGGGGGATTTTTTGAAAATTAAAAATATATCAGTTAATATGCGTCGGATCGAAAAATTATATAGAATAAATCTTATTGGAAATTACATTTACTATAAATATTGATATATACATTTATTCTCTATCTTGAATATTGACCGAGATATTTGCATTTGTAATCTGCGCGTGGGCACCAGTAGGCTATGTTCGGACTTTCCGCCGAGAGCTCTGGCGGCCGTTTCCATAACTATTAGTCCCTCGTGAATAGGTTTAGAGGTTAGGTTAACTGTTTTTTGGGGCTAGAAACTACTGGGTTATTACGCCCTAAATAATATTTTAGGTTTAGAGGTTTCTTACTACTACAGTTGTTATTAGGCAGATTTCTCTATTGTAAAACTTCACGTGGAAAATCTGCTTAGTTTACGAAGCCCCTGCGTGACGGACTTTTGATTTATAAACTTTCATCATTGAAAAGAACTGTTGGCATTTATAAGTACTGCCAAACGCACAAATCTCTCCCCATCTTCCTCATTTGGAGTAAGTTGTGTAATATTTTTGTTTAATTGGGTTTTTCAAAATGTCTCTCTGGCCGGATCAAACCTTACCCCCCACATATGATTTACAGGGTACTTTACACCCTGAAGTTTATATGTCGAGATTCTGCGTTACTTAATTATATGCACAACTTGAGTCGCGTCAAATGTGGTATCTCTTTGGCCTATCTCTTTTTAAATGATACCCTTCAAACATGTTTGTTTATGAAGGAGGTTTCAATACTTAGCAGGAACTTGTAAACATTTGCAATCTATTATATTGCGGCTTTTATCCGTGTTTATTAGTTACCAAGGTTATTTAAGTCATTAATGGCTAGTCAAATGGATCCATCATTCTTCATACAAAAACAAGTAAGAGAAAATACACAAGATCTTGAGAGTTTTATGCTTGATTTAAAAAATTGGGAAGATGGAATGAAAAGAAAAGAACAATGTACTTTTGGGAATGGAGTAAGATACCTTAAACCGACATAGAATTATTAGGCTTCTACAAGTCATGTTTATAATTGCATTTTCTATTAAATTTTAGAATGAAGAGCAAAATGCATCTGTGACAAGAGAAGATGTAGATTATGTGAAAGAAGTATTTGAAGATGTAAGTACATTTACAGTTTTAATATAGGCAATATAAGTAGTTCAAATTATGTTAGTATTTATTCTGTAGCTCCATTTCTTTTAAAAGTAGCATTAATATGTTAGAGATGCAATGTTAAATTTAACAAGCCTTGTGGACTTTGAATTTCCATCATGTCCTCCGATACATATTGCCAGGATGTGTGAAAATTGTTATTTCTGATTTGTATTGTTTTACTTTAATGAACATGTTTTTAGATTAGCATTATTGTTCATTTATATTTATGAAGATATATGTCTAATTCCTTGTTAACCGTTGTCAATGGTCTCTTAAGAATGCGTGTTTGTTATCTTTTGTATATTTACAAAAGTATTTAAATGTAACTTTTAATTCTGAAGGGCATTGTCTTTATACTGACACGACTTGTAGAATATTAACAATTGGCCGTGTTATCTGTAGTTTGCAGGTTGAAGTAGAATTGGTTTACCGTTGAAATATAAAAACTGGAGTAACCTGTGTACAAAAATATCCTATCATATCCAGCACAGATATAATGTAGTATGTGAATGCTAACCATGCAGTTGCTGTACCAGTGATGTAATAAGTGGAAACTAATCAAAATTAGTTTTAGAATAGCAGTTATCCTTGTATGAATAGAAATAATAGTGGTTACCTTCAAAATATAAATATTAGTTTAATGTGCACCCAAAGCCCATTTATTGTCATCAGATTACAGTTATAGGTTCAAGCAAAAAGCAAGGAATCACTCTATTGGATTAATTGAATGGATTTAAATAAATCTTCCTGTCAAAATGTATCATAGTATTTGGAGAATTTCCGTTTTGGTCTATATTACCAGGTACTAAGCTGAGATATTGGACTACTGTTCATTCCCTTGGTGTCTATGTTGCTGTGAGGTTACTAGGTTGAGAGATTGAAGTTATGCCCATCCTCTTGGTACCTATTTAGCTGTGAGGTTACTAAGCAGAGATATTGGACTTCTATCCAGTTATTTGGTGTCTATGTTGTTGTGAGGTTACTAGGTTGAGAGATTGAAGTTATGCCCATCCTCTTGGTACCTATGTAGCTGTGAGTTTACTAGGTTGAGAGATTGGAGTTGCCCGTCCCCTTGGTTCCTATGTAGCTGTGAGGTTACTAGGTTGAGAGATTGAAGTTATACCCATCCTCTTGGTTCCTATGTAGCTGTGAGTTTACTAGGTTGAGAGATTGGAGTTGCCCGTCCCCTTGGTTCCTATGTAGCTGTGAGGTTACTAGGTTGAGGGATTGGAGTTGCCCGTCCCCTTGGTTCCTGCGTAGCTGTGAGGTTACTAGGTTGAGGGATTGAAGTTGCCCGTCCCCTTGGGTTGTGTAGCTGTGAGGTTACTAGGTTGAGGGATTGGAGTTGCCCGTTCCTTGGGTCCTGTGAGGTTACTAGGTTGAGGGATTGGAGTTGCCCGTCCCCTTGGTTCCTGCGTAGCTGAGAGGTTACTAGGTTGAGGGATTGGAGTTGCCCGTCCCCTTGGTTCCTGCGTAGCTGAGAGGTTACTAGGTTGAGGGATTGGAGTTGCCCGTCCCCTTGGTTCCTGCGTAGCTGAGAGGTTACTAGGTTGAGGGATTGGAGTTGCTTGTCCTTTTGGTTCCTATGTAGCTGTGAGTTTACTAGGTTGAGAGATTGGAGTTGCCCGTCCCCTTGGTTCCTATGTAGCTGTGAGGTTACGTGGTTGAGAGATTGGAGTTGCCCGTCCCCTTGGTTCCTGTGTAGCTGAGAGGTTACTAGGTTGTGAAATTGGAGTTGCCCGTTCCTGAATTGAATGTACTGTAGATACTGTTATATAATTTATTCTCTTTTTTTAATATTTATCAGAGATAGCATTTTTAGGTTTCTGTCTTCAGCAAAGCCCCACTTCTGCCCAAGTCACATAAACATTACTCTGTTTTTTAATAAATTATATTATTCGAAGCTTAAATACCAAATATCGTTTTCAATAGACCTTTATTATGAGATACATGCTAATATATTCTGTTGATCCCCCGATGACGAACGTAGGTCCATATTAGCAGATTTCCTTTAAGAGAAATCAGCTATTGAGCTTGTACTCATGACGTGATTTTCGAAAAAAACATCTTTTGTTCTTGGGTTTCTAAAATTTCAGTGATTGAGATAAAAATTCTGATTCGTTGTAAATTACATAACTAGATATAGTATATAGTTTTCAATAAAATTAATGTGTTATAGCCAGATATATTTCAATAATTTTTTTTCTTTCTGGTGAAGAATATTTCTATTTATCTGTTCTGTTATAAGAGATTGGCTAACCCGTTTGTTTAGAATTCAGGCATATTTCATTGGGAAGTTTCATAACTTGACTGAATTATTTCTCATTACTATTTGTATTTCTTCACTTAATATAAGGTATTGTGTTACCATTATGTAGATTTATCTATTGTAAAACCACGTGGGAAATCTGTGCTTAGTTTACACAGCCCCTGCCTGACAGGTTTTTATTATATGCAATAGCAAACTACTTAAAAATAACAAAAATGAGCAAATAAGTAGATGTATTGAAACAACAATAGAATGAAAATAAGATAAAATTTAAAGAATACAATTTTTTTTTTAATTTATGCTAAAAAGATTACTTAGACCCTAAAAAAGTTGGAAGAATGAAAATTTAAAAGTTAAATTAAAATATGATATTACTTTTTTAAATTTTTCAATGAAAGTTAATAGTCTTTAAATGTTTGATAATAGTTTCTTCTGTTTGTCAGTAGTTCATGTAAATCGTGTGGTGCCTGCCTAGTAGCATTGTGTGCAGTCCATCAGCATACACAGGTTACATGCCTCAGGTACATTACAGGTTATCACTGTTACAGGTACATTACATCAGGACGTATAAGATAAATTAACTATTGTAATATATTTCATCCAAGCAATCTCCCTGTTTTTATTAAACATAGTTATAGGTGTTTGAGCAGATTACCCTTTAGGGAAATTAGCTATTGAGGTTGTACTTATAATGCGATTTTCAAAATATTTCTTCAAATGTTCATCGATCCTACCCAGGAGAAGACGAAAATTAAGGCCATTCAAAAATATTTATGTGTATATGTATATTTGTCTGTTAACACTCCAGCGATAGCAATTTTGGTTTGATCCTTGCCAAACTCAATATTTAATCGTTTTATGTAAAAAGAAAGATGAAGTTGATTAATAGCTGAAATCGGACCAGTGAGTGGTGGGGATTTTTGAAAATTTTAAATTTCTCCGTTACTATAAGTTAGATCAAAAAAGTCTAGAGAACCAATCATATTGCAAATTAAATGTAATATAAATATTGTTATATACATTTATTCTCTATCTTGGATATTACCGAAATATTTGCATTTTTTCAGTTTTCAGAAATCAGCAAACCCCCACTTCTACTCATGTTATATAAAAATACTCTATTATATAACAAACGACATTATTCTGAGCTTAAATACCAAATATCGTTTTCAAGAGATCTTTATTATATGAGATACATGCAAATATTTTCTTGTGACCCCCCCCACCCCATCTTTTTTTTGCACCGAGATATTTGCATTTTTTAATTTTCAGGCTTCAATAAACCCCCCTTCTTTGTCATCACATGTTATGAATAAGCCAACATATCATGAATCGTCTTATATACTACCAAATATTGTGTTCTACAAATTGTTTCTAGATGAAATGCAAATACATTCTGTTGCTGCAACCCCCCCCCCCCCTTGGCTTTTTTTTCTTGGACTACTAAAATCTTATTGCTTGAGATAAAAATTATTCTGATTAATTTTAAATTACAGTACTAGATATAGTAAATAGTTTTCAATAAAACTCTGATATATTTCAGTAATTGTTTTTCTTTTCGGTGAGAAATTGGCAGATCTGTCTGTTTACATTTCAGACGCTTCCTTTCGGCAGGGTATTGGGTGTGTGGTGTTGTGTTACCAGTATGGAGATTTCTCTATTGTTAAACTTCACAACGGAATTCTGCTTAGTCTACACAGCCCCTGTGTGACGGACTTTTATTTTAAATCACCTAACAACTTATAAAAATTTCACATTACCTTGATTAGATTTTTAAACAATTGTTAATTCATTTTTGTAGGGGAAGAGGCAAATGAAAAATGGTAAATATGAACTGGCTGTTGCATCCTTTTCCAAGGCGATTAAAAAATTTAGAAAAAACCCTGTGTTTTTCATGAAAAGAGCTAAATGTTACCTAAAACTGAAAATGTAAGTAATTTTATATGTTTTATTCCTATTATGATATTTGTTGCGTTCTCTCTCTCTTTATATATAATACTTGTTCTCGTCATATTAAATGAGTAGTAAAGAAAATTATGCTTCTTATATTGGACCCAATATTCTTATGCATTCTTCATAGTTTAATGACAATAGTTGCTAATAAAAACACCTTTCTTTCAGCAAAAACTTTATTCACAATTTCCTTACATTTTTCATGGTTTACTTACCATCTCTTCAAACGCCATTCAGTTCTGATGTGCACGCTTCCTATTATATTTGTTGAAATAAGCCTTCCTGACTGGGGGGGGGGCATTGAAACTACTCCCCAGCAGACTCCACTACCTGAGTATAGAGATATAACAAGCACTTGAGAGCTGAATGGCCCTTGAAGAGGTGGAAGCCACAAAACATGTTGTCATTGTTTGTCTTTCCGGTCTATCTATTTACTCAGCGTTACAAGGTTGGCTGGCCTGTTAGTTTACAATTCAGCCGCTTTCCGTTGTAGCGATTATTAACTTGTTCATTGACTGAAAGATTTCTTATTACCGTTTGTATTTATTCACTTCTTCACTACTTTCAAGGTAGTGACCCCTCTACCAATATTTATCTATGGTAAACCTTCGTGGGAAATCTGCTTATTTTACGCAGCCCCTGTGTGACGGACTTTTCTTTATTACTTACTAGGAGTGTTATTAATGAATAATCGAGACATATTACCAGTCCCCATGATAAAGTTTCAAGGATTGACTCTGGACAAAAACCTTGACTGGTTTTGTCATATTGAAGAATTATATAAGAAACTAAAATAGCTTTGCTTTATTAAAATGTGTTAAAACATCTTCCAATGGGTACTGTATTACTAATATACTATGGTTCTTTCCACAGTCGATTAACTTACGATGTTATGCATTGGGGTAACTCAGAAACTCATATTTTAATTGCAGAAGAGGTTTATATACAATAAAAAGTCCAGAGACTCCTATTAACCACTTTTTAAGGAGTCAACAATAAGTACTTCTCCTTCAATATAAATGTACCAAACAATGATGTTTGTGAAACAAAACATGAACTTGTTTTTCAGAAAAATATATCACATAATCATAAATCAAGAAATAAAATATTCTTCAAACTCCCAACCTCAAGTATAAATATTTTGAGAAAAATGTATCATTTTCTGGAGTAAAACTCATCAACACTCGACCTAAATGTGTTAAATCTGTAATAAAAATATCCTTTGGTTAAAACTAAATTAAAGAACTTAATGTATGAAAGATATTTTTATACAAAAGATGAATACTATCAAAAATGAGCAATTATTAAATAAAACTACAAAATATTTATCATAAAAAATCTGTCAAAAATAATTTATGATGAGGTACATTAATCTCTTTAAGGGGGGACAAGTTTCTCATTTAGGAAATTTGCTTAGTTTATGTAGCCCCTGCGTGATGACTTGTTTTTAGAAGATTTCCCTCAAGGGAAATCAGCTGTTGAGGTTGTACTCATGATGTGATTTTCAAAAATTTCCTCATATGTCCATCGATCCTACCCAGGAAATGACGAAAATGAGGTCCGTTCAAAATTATATGTATATTTCTCTCTTAACGATCTAGCGGTTGCAGTTTTTGTTTGATCGTCACCAAACTTGATATGTAATCGTTTTTTACAAAAATAAGGACAGCTGAAATTCAAAATATCTCCCTTACTACACATGGGATCAAAAAGGTGTACAGAACCAATCTTATTGCAAATTTAATTGCATATAAATGTTGTTTTATACACTTTTCCACTATCTTGATTACTAATGAGATATATGCATTTTTTTAGTTGTCAGCCTTCAGTAAACCCCCACTTCTATTCATGTCATATTAACATTAAGCTGTTACACCCTCAAGCACTTTATTTGAAGCTTAAATACCGAACATTGTTCTCATTGATCGTTTATTTTAGCAGATTTCCCTTAAGGGAAATCAGCTATTGAGGTTGTACTCATGACGCGATTTTTGAAATTTTTCTTCAAATGTCCATCGATCCTACCCAGGAGATGACGAAAATGAGGTCCGTTCAAAACTATATATATATATATATATATATATATATATATATATATATATATATATTTGTCTGTTAACGCTCTAGCAATCACAATTTTTATGTGATCATTACCAACCTCGATATTTAAATGTTTTATGTAAAAATAAAGATAGATGTAGATGTAAAGACCAATGGGAGGAGGGATTTCAAAAATTCGTAATATCTTCATTATTATGCATCCATTCGAAAAATGTTATAAAATCAATCTTATTGCAAATGTAATTTTCTATAAGTGTTCTTATGTGCGTTTTTTCACTACGTTGATTATTATCCGAGATATTTCCATTTTTTAGTTTTCAGCCTTCAGTAAACCCCAATCCCGACTAATGACATATTAACTACAAGCTGTTATATCTTGGAGCACATTATTTGAAACTTAATTACCATATTTTGTTCTCAGTGAACTTTTACTTTTTGAGAAAATTGCACATATGCATATGGGAAATCAGCTTAGTTAACGCAGCCACTGCTTGACGGACTTTTATTATCAATACAAAAATAAAAAATAAAATATAAAAATGTACTAGTGTGCCACACAAAAGAGTTAGAAAGTAGATAAACTGTTTAGTGCAGAAATTCATCTTAATCATCCTTTTTGAAGAATATTTTTCTGATTCGCCAACAAACATTTCAGTATTCTAACTATAGAAATATATTATTTTGGTCTGAGGTGTTCAATTATTACTGTTCTAAATTAATATTCTGTTGTATTTAAGGGGTAAAGAAGCAGAGGCGGACTGTACAAAGGCCTTATCGTTGGACCCAAAACTTCTCAAAGCCAAATTTCTCCGATCTCAAGCTCGTGAACTGGTGGGTAATTATCGAGGTGCATGCCTTGATCTCCAGGATATCATCATTCTTGATCCTAACAATCAGACTGCTAAGACAGCACTTAGCCGTCTAAAACCTTTATATCAGGTAAGCCTTTTATTATAATTTATAATTTTTCTTTTAGCAGATTTCCATTAAGATAAATCAGTGCAATATCGAGGAAGACTTAGAAAGAAGGGACTCTGATAGAGTAAAATCTTTCACTTTTAATTACATATATCAACATATTTATGGATATAATAAATACTTACAATACAGAATTAATATTGAGAAAATAAGAATGATGTGCCAACTAAGACTAGGAAGGGACAATGTAATAGGACTAAAATGTAATAAAAAATTATACGTCTTCGATATGACAGCTGTGTGCAAAGTATGCCATGAAAGCCTAGAACACTTGATGTGCTTATGTCGACGATAGCAAGCTGTGAGGAAAGAGTTCAACATCTCTTCAGAAGGAAGCGTTGCTGACTTCCTCCAGATCACATGTCTAGACAAACTAAATAATATCTGCAACTACATTCACAGAGCAATAACACTAAGGCTATCAGAGATTACTGAGAGGGTGCACAGACAAACACGATAACAAGAATGTAATTTCCCATATCAGCTCTTCACTAAATACTTATACATATAAAATTTATCTATATATAAATATATTGTATTATAAATATATATGTATTATTCTTATTATTTTGTTTAAAAATATTGCACTCTGTAAGCCAAATAAGTGAAATAAATCATTATTCTATTCTATTAAGATAAATCAGCTATTGAGGTTATCCAAATGATTTCTGAAACACACCTTCAAATGTCCACCAATACTTCCTAGCACAGAGGACTTATATAACTAATTCAATGCATGATATTGTAACTTTTAGCAGATTTCCCTTAAGGCTATTGAGGTTGTACTCATGACGCAATTTTCCTTAAATGTCCATCGATCCTAGCAAGGAGATGACGAAAATGAGGTCCGTTTAAAATAATATAAGTCGGATTGGAAAATTGTACATATTAAATCTTATTGGATATAAAATTACCTATAAATATTGTAATATACATTCTTTCTCTGTCTCAAATATTAACCGAGATATTTGTATTTTAAAGTTCCAGGTTTCATAACCATCCCCCCTTCTTTGTCATCACACGTTATACAGGGTCCGGCAAAAAAACCTCCCTGATTTCAATAGGCATTGGCAAAAAGAATAAGAAACATACAGAACAATTACTTATATTTGTGAATAGCCCATATAATGCCATTTTACATCACTTAGTATACTTTACTTGGTTTTGAAAATTATGTCCGATAAATGATGTCCCCCATTGTTAAGACATTACGAAGTATTTCCCTGAAGTTGTCCATAGTTCTTCGTGTACCTTCCCTTGGAATGGCTGCCACGTCCTGCCTAATGATAGTTATGGGACTATGTTAGTACACTTTAGCCTTTAGTTAGCCCCACAGAAAGAAACCACAAGGTGATAAGTCGGATGACCTTGGGGGCCAGGAAATGTCTCCTCTTAAAGAAACAAGACGTTCAGGGAACAACTCTCTTAACATTTCCATGGACCGCCGAGCAATGTGAGCTGTGGCTCCGTCCTGTTGGAACCAAACTTCTTCTTCCTCATGGTCTAAAACAAACTGGTTGATCTTGGGTTGGAGAAATGTCTCTATCATGTGACAATAACGTTCGGCATTGACCGTTACTGTTGTCCATCTTCTTTAAAAAAGTACGGTCCCCACACACCAAATTCCGCAACGGCACACCAAACTGTGACTTTTGGGCTGTGTAGTGGTTGTTGGTGGAGTTCCCTAGGATTTTCTGCAGCCCAGTAGCTGAAATTCTGTTTGTTAACAGTTCCACACAAGTGGAAGTGAGCTTCATCAGAAGAAATGAAGACAGAATTTGGAGGAATGTTTTGCAAACTGTCATCACATGCAGCCCTGCGAGTTTCATAATCTGAACACTGAAAATGGCACGTACGCCGCTACGGAACAATACCCCCTCCACATCTCTACCCCCACTACAACTCATGTGGTGGCTTGCTCAAACCGGGGAGGTTTTTTTGCCGGACCCTGTAAATAAGCCAGCATATCATGAATAGTCTTATTTCAATCTCAAATACCAAATATTGTGTTCTACAAATCGTTTCTAGATGAGATACATGCAAATACGTTCTGTTGCTGCTCCTCCACCCCATCTTTGTTTCTTGAATTACTAAAATTACGGTGGTTGATATGAATATTATTCTGGTTCATTATAAACTGCAGCACTAGATTTAGTAAATAGTTTTCAAAAATTAATATTTTATATTCAGATATATTTCAGTAATTGTTTTTTTTTCCAGTCAAGAATATTTCTATCTATCTATGGCTGACCTCTTTGCTTACAATTCAGACGCTTTCCGTTGTGGAGGTTATTAAAATGTAAATTAACTGAAAGATTTCTTATTGTCATTTGTATTTGTTCACTTAATATTTACGGTGCTGTGTAAAAGTGTATAGATTTGTTGTAAAACTATCTAATCACGGTGTGCTAATATTTTGTTTAATATTTTGCAGGATGCATTGCGAGAAGAGGGGCATGATATTTTTAATGATGAAGAAAAAGAAAATGGCGAAGAAAGTAACGCTGTATGATATCTAATTTTTTAATTTTGTTTATGTATTTTAATTGTTTGAAATTGAATTTTGATTTGTTGTGTAGATTCTTGGGACATTGACAGGCAGTGATCGAGCTATTGGCGAAACTGAACTGGATGAAACCGTTAAGAGAGCTAATGAAGAAAAAGAAAAGGTAATTTTATTTTATCTAAAATTCAACTCGAGGAGATATTGCCTTGTATGATAAGGAATGCCAGTTGATAGGACGATACAATTGTAAGGCAAAATCGGACATGTATTCGTATTGAATTAAATAAACAAAATCTTATGTTACACTTAATTTAAAATTATTTCCTTTGAAAGTTGTATACAATTTATCCTTTCCAATGCATTGGATCAAAAAGTATCATTGAACAATTTATATTTTCATGATAAATAAAAAAGATTCTTTACAATATTTTGTATCGAGCTATTGAGGTTGTATTCATGACACACAAATTTTTTCTAATGTCCATCGATCCTACTTAGTTGATGGCGGCGAAAATGATGTTTGTTCAACAATTTATTTATATGTATTTTATTATAAATTGAAAAAATGAAATATATATGAATAAGGTGTCTCTTTAATTCCCTTGATGGGTAAATTTATTTTATTGTGTTCTAGATTAGCTAATGCCAGTGAAGATGGACATAGGGTTCACTTCATGTAACCTAAAAATTACTGGCTTCAAGTAACATAAAATTTAATAATTAATAGAAAACCTGTTAACTCTTGTCAATCTAAGAACTGGATTTCAGAGATAACTTAAAAAAATGAATTAAATTAATTAATTTATGAAGCAATCAATCCTGTACTTGGATTATTTTAACATTCATGCAGTTAAATAAATTAAGAGGTTTATTCAAAGGGAGATTTATTACAATTCTAAATGTAATTAAATTGAATTTCATTTATCATCGAAAATCTCATAGAGCTGAGGTTGAAAATCTGGGCAGATGGTGATAAGATGTAATTATACTTTACACATTAATAGATACATGATTTAAAAAGTGAACACGATATATGATATCTCTGGAATATGCTGGATCGTAGAGGAACCAATTGATAAGGATCAATAAGAAGGCCTTGTCCTCTATTATTTTTTATAATTTTATGCAAAGTGCAGTCTTAGTTCGACTTTGCATAAAATTATGAACAATTGTAGAGGAGTAGGCCTTTTTATTGATCCTTATTATATATGGTACTCTCCTCCAGAATCTTTAGAGATTTTCAATACTTTCACCAGGCCTCGACTTATAATGACGAATGGCATATATGCATGTATGCATACATACTTACACAAACATGAGCGAACACACACATCACAAACACTTATATCCTTGTTTAATTGCTTTAGCTGTAATGGACATTGGGCCAGAAACAGGGCGTTTAGAGAGCCTGGAAATTAGAAAATTCAAAATATCTCCATTATTATGCGTTGGATCAAAAAATGTTATAGAACCAATGTTTTTAAACTATAGTTGATCTGTTAATTTTCTTGTGATTGAACATATTAAGCAATTATATAACTCACTTACACAAATGAAAAAAATCGATGAGTAAAAATGGGGATTTTCTGTGGGCTGAAAACAAGAAAGTACCTATTTCTACTCATTCTGAGTCACTAAAGATCTCATGTCCAGCTTATATTTTAATTCCCGTTTTCTTAAGTTACTATGGGAGAAAATGAGAATAGATTGTGAGATGAGATCACTAGTGTGTCGTACCAACAGCACATGGTAAATCTGCTAAGCCCTTGCAGGCTGAGCTTTCAGCATTTTTCCCCTAAAGAAAATCAGTATTGACGTCGTTCTCATGGCACGATTTTCAAAAAATTTCGTCAAATGTTCATTGATCCTACCCAGGAGATAATGAGGTCCGTTCAAAACAGTATATATATATATATATATATATATATATATATATATATATATATATATAATTTTGAATAGATCACATTGCTAACATACCCCATATTTATATATATATATATATATATATATATATATATATATATATATATATATATATATATACTACCTCAGATACCCGGCTTTCCTCGGGAATTCATTTGAGACTGAATGGTGATTGTATTTTTTTGGCAAGGATATTTTTTGCACAATATTTTGACATTTACCAGTTCCTGTGTTTAGGGGAATACACGTTGTTGGCATTTGTTAATAATAAAATTATTTTTTTATATAAGACTTCACTGTCCTGCATATTGTCATATTTCCCGTCTCCTATGCATTATGCATAGATTTGAATTATGAAGGAGAAAATATTGACATACATTTGAATTAATTTTTTCATTTGGGGTACCTGGTAGTTCATATTGAAAAGAAGTGTTGAGGAAATTTCTCTAAATAACAAAATAAACAACTTTTGTTATGTGAATATTTGCCGAAACACCAATAGGAAACGGAATATCACTATTTTTAATTTCAGGCTTCCCTTATAACTCCCAATCCTGCCCGTCCCTAGAAATATTAGTATGGCTTATTATAAGGAAGGCGTTAGTGCTAATACACATGCCGAGTTTTATTTAGTTCGGTTGAGTCTTTTGTGTCAAATAAAATTGTTCACTTCCGATGTTTTAGCGTATATCTCTTTTATAATTCGGTATACCACAAAAGTTACTCAAAATTTCAAAATAAACAACTTTTGTTATGTGAATAATTGCCAAAAATGCAATAGGAAACAAAACATTGCTATTTTTAATTTGAGGCCTCCCTTATAGCCCCCACTCCTGTTCGTCTCAGAGAATATTAACATAGCCTAAAGTCTAAGTTAGGTTAGTAGTAATATACATGCCAAGTTTCATAAAATTCGGATCTTTAGTTTCTTATTTGGAGTTTCGACAAATATGCAAATAACAAAAGTTGTTTATTTTTTTATTTAGAGAAACTTTTTTTTATATACACTATCATCGTATACCGAAGTATAAAGGTGTTATACGCTAAAAATTATAGCGAGAGACAACAATTTTATTTGGCACAAAAGTCTCAACCTGTATTAGCACTAACACCTTCCTTATAATAAGCCATACTAACATTTCTAGGGACGGGCAGGAGTGGGGGTTATAAGGGAGGCCTGAAATTAATAATAATGATTTCCTATTGGGGTTTCGGCAAATATGCACATAACAAAAGTTGTTTATTTTGTTATTTAGAGAAATTTGCTCAACACTTCTTTTCAATATGAACTACCAGGTACCTCACCTGAAAAAATTGATTCAAATGTATGTCAATATTTTCTCCTTAATAATTCAAATCTATGCATAATGCATAGGAGACGGGAAATATGACAATATGCAGGACAGTGAAGTCTTATATAAAAAAATAATTTTATTATTAACAAATGCCAACAACGGGTATTAACCCTAAACACTGGAACGGGTAAATGTCAAAATATTGTGCAAAGTAAAGCCTTGCCAAAAATATACCATCACCATTCAGCCTCAAATGAATTCCCGAGCGAAGCCGGGTATCTGAGCTAGTATATATATATATATATATATATATATATATATATATATATATATATACATATATATATATATTTATATATAGATTTTTATATTTGGCTCTTATCACTCTAGTGGCTATAATTTTTGTATACAAATATACAATACAATAGGGAAATCAGCCTAATAACAACTGTAGTAGTAAGAAACCTCTAAACCTAAAACATTATTTAGGGCGTAATAACCCAGTAGTTTCTAGCCGCCAAAAAACAGTTGATCTAACCTCTAAACCTATTCACGAGGGACGAATAGTTATGGAAACGGCCACCAGAGCTCTCGGCGGAAAGTCCGAACATAGCCTACTGGTGACCACAAGCAGAATACAAATGCAAATATCTCGGTTAATATTCAAGATACAGAATAAATGTATAGAACAATATTTATAGTAAATTTAATTTGCAATAAGATTTATTCTATACAATATTTAAATCCGACGCATAATAACGGAGATATTTTGAATATTCAAAAATCCTCCCCCTCTAAACCTCCCCCCTCCCACTGGTCCGATTTCAGCCATTAACGAACTTGATCTTTCATTTTACGTAAAACGATTAAATTCCGAGTTTGGTAAAGATCAAACAAGAATTGCGACCGCTAGAGCGTGACCAGACAAATATATATATATATATATATATATATATATATATATATATATATATATATAATTTTGATTGGACCTCATTTTCGTCATCTCCTGGGTAGGATCGATGGACATTTGAAGACATTTTTCGAAACTCGCATCATGAGTACGACCTCACTAGCTGATTTCCCTTAAGGGAAATCTGCTAATAATGATCAAGTTTGTTAAATTGTGAAATCAGGCAGGGAGGAGAAGAGGGTTTAGAGGGGAGGAATTTCTATAATTTGAAATATCTTTGTTATACATTGGATCTGAATGTGTATAGAACAAATCTTATTGCAAATTAAATGTTCTATAAATCTTGTTATATGCGTATGTTCAGCATCTTGATTATTAACCAAGATATTTGCTTTTTTTTTCTTTCCTTTTTTTTCTAGTTTTCAGCCTTCAATAAACCCCCACTCCTACTCATGCCATATTAACAATAAGGTGTCGCTTTATTTCAAACTTAAATACCAAATATATTTCTCATTGAACTTTTAATTTTTGAGATAAATGCAAATACATGGCGCACGTGGGAAATTTGCTCAGTTAACACAGCCCCTGTGTGACTAACTTTGTTTCATTTTTTTTTTTTTTTTCATTATTATTTCAATTTAAATGAAGTAAATAGAGTACCTCTTTTGTACATTATTTACAATTATTATTTATTTTTTCTGACTTACTCTGTTTATTGCTTCTCAGGGAAATAGTTTCGTGAAAGAAGGAAATTGGGAAGAAGCAAAGAAAGCATATTCTCAAGCCATCCTTTTGAATCCAGATGACGCTATATACTACGCAAATAGAGCACTGTGTTTTCTCAAGACTAACAAGTAAGATTATCTTAATTCTAAGCTCTTTGTTTTAAATAATTTATATCAACTAACACAAATACCACCATGCTGCATTTAAAAAAAAAAAACTTGATAATATGTATATTATTAAAATGTCTTTATGCCGAATTCAATTTCTCAAGCCATTCTCTTCTAAAACAAACAGTTTTTCAAAAATGATGGCTGGAGTTTTAACATGAAATTTATTGTTACGTTTATTACCAAAATCAGTTATAAACATTGTTTATTAGAGTTCTTTTGGATTGCAAAATTAAACACACACAAGCTTTATCAATTTTTATCAATGCACTACACACTTGGTTAATTATTTTAACTACTACTCACAGTATGCACTGATAGCTTCACTGTTCTTCTTTACAGTTCAGTTAACTCACTCACGGTCACTGAAGTTCACATAACTACGTCACTGCACTGATCTTCGCAATGATAAGTGCACTGCACCATCCTTTACTTAAACACGGCACAGTACAACACTGTTCTTCACATAAAACACTTTGCCGCACTGCAACTAAGACACACTGATCACTAAAGCGGCACACTGTTGATCACTTGAAGAGAGCTGAGAACAAACTAAAACTAACTCGGATCGATCTGGGCTGCTTTTATAGCTTGTCTGCAAACACCAAACAGAATGCCGCGAAGGGACTAGACACATAGTCTAGAACATTCCCGGCCCCAGTAGACACTTTGGGTGCCAATAGTCCTTCATTGGTCGGCTCCTTTCATCTCCTTCGTACTTTTTAAATATGTGATTAACCCTGTTTAATTTTTCATGTATTTAATTTTAGCAACAGCATTACCTTTTAGTTCGTGAAGTTACCTCTATCATGAAAGGCCTGTCAGAAATGCACACTCAATGCATGGGTGCCTACTTTATTTTCCAGAATATCAAGTTGCAAAAAAAAACATTTATTTTATGTGTTCTACTCTCAAGACATCTTGTTTTTTTGAGGTTGTTCTTATACGATTATTGAAAAATGTCCGTCATATATTTTTTTTAAATTTGTATCTTCTTCTTTTTTAGCGAGCATCGAGCCGTGCTGGATTGTACAATGGCATTGAAAAAAAATCCACGTTACGTGAAGGCATATATGAGACGTGCCGCAGCTAGGAAAGGGATCGGAGATTTGTGGGCTGCTAGGGCTGATGTCAAGCAGACATTGCTCTTGGAGCCTAATAATTCACAAGCCAAGCAATTGCTAGAAGAGCTTAACGTCCTCATTGAGGTTTGATTTCTTCATAATTACATTATCAAGTTTCATTAGTGTATTTGACCTAGGGAACCTCTTTTTTTTAAAAAATGTTTCTTAACTGGGTCCTTATAGTCCTAAACTTTGGAGCATATTTATCGATTTAAATCAATTTTTTATTTTGATGAGCTGATCATGCTCCTCTAGAGAAGAAAAATATTTTAGGACTATAATATAAGTTAAAACTATATAAAACAATGGTAGCAAGTAAATGTTATGATGTCACAATTTTCATTAATAACTATTTTATAGGATTATTTGAAGATGATCGCAAAGGCGGTAACATTATAATGAACTAAATAAAAATTAAATTTGGGTGAAGAGCAGAATACTTGGTTATTTCTTATACACATTTGTAGATGTTACTTTGATTTCAGCATTGGATCGATGAGGGCTGACAATTATTATCACTCAGATTATCACAGTATAAACATATAAAAATGTCTAGGGGATTTTTATAGAATAGGTCCACCGACTAGTTTTCTGTTTCCGCAGTTATTGTCACCAAATATATGATTGTAGCGATCTTATTGATGAAACGTGCAGTGGGAATGGAAATAAATTTCCACAGTCAAGTCACTTAAAAAGAAATAAGGAAGGCAACCTTTACCAACATCATTGTGAACCAATACAGCCAATATTATTCACTTATGATAACTCTGATAAACAAGTCATAGATATCTGGCATGTTTACTTTTTATAATGCAGTTTTTCATGCTGATTACAAATCTGAAAACTGTTTTTCTCTATCACGTCAGGTTTTCTTTTTTTCTTTTTCTTTTTTTTTCTGCAATGCCGAATTTCCCCCAAAATGCTGTACGGGCTTTCTTTAAATCGCTCTAGACCCTGTTCTAATTGTGCTAGGAAGGTGGGAGCGATGTCATTTTACTCTGTTAGCATCGCCTTTCATATGACTTGTAATACACACTAGGTTATAATACAATTTTTTTTTTCCAAAACTAAAAATAAAAATTTTGATTTTGATTATTTTGAAAAGTGCAGCTCCAAAAGGTTAAAAAAAATTCCTAAGTGTAGGCTGCATTTATATTTAGTATATATCCAACTATTTAGTATATAGATATCTGGCATTATGTTTCTAATGCTGTTTTTCATACTGATTACAAATCTGAAAACTGTTTTGTTATATCACGTCAGGCTTTTTTTGAATTGGTTGGCATTCAAGTCTGTTGTAGCCAATTTCCTTGGAAATTATAAATCTCCAGACTATGTAAATATTATGCAGAAGTGCATTAGCGGGTACAGCTTGATGGGTTGCAACATGCCCCTCAAGATTCATCTCCTCGACTTGTTTCCCGAGAAGCTAGGTTCTGTCAGTGATGAACATGGCGAACTTTTCCATGAGGACATCTCGGTGATGGAATCACGCTATCAGGGTCAATGGAGTGGAGCAATGTTGGCTGACTACTCCTCCATGCTTCATCCCTACATCCCAAATGCTCAGCACAAACACAAGTCTACAGCCAAGAAATTCAAACCAAACCGACTTTAAATTAAGAAACTTTATGTTATACATATGTATTTTATATGTGTATTATACCTTAAAGTAGTTGATGCTATATAGTTTATGTTAATTAGTACTCTATTCAGCAATATGTGCTCTACTGTAACTTGTATGCGAGTTGTTTGCCTTGATACAATGCTAAACATATATAAATGGTTAATGTCCCATTTCTCAAAAACGATGGCTGATAGAGACAATCGGTTTGCATATTTTTAATCAGCATGGCTGAATTGCCTTAAAACAAGTGTTGGGTATCAAGATATCCACCGAAAAATTTTTTTGTTTATCAATGTAATTAAAGAAAAACGTTTATCTAAATTTTGTGATCTGCTTTGATGAGATGATCTTTTATTTTGTGATCTGCTCACAAAGTATTCAGTATAGTGTAGCAGTTAATGAAGAGATTTATCAAGTCAGCTGTAATGACTCGCCACTCTAGCTTACCATGTGAGATTAAGGACAACGCTTTAACTCACATGGCTAACCTCAGCCCCATAGAATATAATAAAAGTAGTTTTAATAAAAATTATGCTAAATTTTATCTCGGATGCAACTTTTTTTAGAAAAAATTAAACTTTTAAATTTTGAAATGTTAGCCTTGCAATGTGCGGAAAACTACCTGGAAAGGTCGTGGAAAAAAATTCTGCTATATGAGTATGAACCCTGAACAGATTTACTAATATTATGCCAATTAATTATTTGAAATATAATTAAATAATAAACATATATAATACATTCGTTATTATACATTTTCTAAAATTTATGAATTTAATAACTATACATAATAAATTAATTTTTTTAATACTCTTAAGAACACTCCAAATATATAATATGCAGTTATAATTTATCGGGATGCTCTTTTATGAGACTAAGACTTATCAATGGATGCCATATTTTATGAATGATGAGAAACTAGCCTCTACCTTATAGACATTGTACCTGATTATAATTGATTTGTTGGACTATTTTTATGACAAACAAGATATGCACCTTCATAATTGAATCAATGAGTTTGAAGGTCAGTCATGTCCATTCTTTTTACCAAATTCACATTCTTCTACTTTCCAATTCGACTTGACATGGACACACAGTTAAGACTGAAAACTACATCTCCTCCTACAGAAAAAAAGTATGCTGAAGTGGTTCCAATACCAGTAAAGGAAGTTATTCTGGAAAAGTTAAACTTATAATAAAAATAATATTTCAATTTGGAAAAATAGAAAACAAACTCTTAAAAAATTTTCCAGCCTGATTAAATGTACAGATCCTTAGAAAGTTCGCGGTAGAAATATTAATGGAGATATTGACATCTAATGAAAACACTGTATGAACAATATTGGAAGCCGCACTTTGGAAACTTTGATTGGAAACACCTTCATCCTTTAAAATTTTCCAACATCATAAGGACTTGATATTCTTTCATCATTTGGAATAGGTTTTGCCCAACATTGCCAAATGTTAGTGTTTATAAATGTTTTATTAAAATGGTTGTTGAAATAAATATTGCCCTGGTCAGATTTAGTTATTCAAAGTCTTTGGGATAATTTTTTACATTAGTTATCAAATCCTTTTTTTTTAAGCCATTAAAAAAATGAATTAATTTATTTTGATTAACACTTCCCTCCACAACTTCTGCACATCCAATGCAAACATTTTAGCAGAGCTTAAATGTTTTTTAGTTCAGAACAAAATCTCCAACAGCATTAAAACCCTCCAAAAATGCTATTGTGGACATTGGTTTTGTATAACTGTTTAAAAAAAAATGGAAATAGGCAAAACATTTTACCCGCTGCAGATTTAGTCGGGTAACCGTAGCTAAAAAACAAACAAGGTCAGAAAGTTGTTTGTTTGTTTCGTAAGGTTTTAGGGGCGAAAAACTACTAGGTCATCACCCTGTAATATCTATAACTCACGTTTTGGTATCCTCATCCATATCGCCATTTTAACAATATAATTGAGGATACAAAAAACTTGTAATTTAAATTTCTTTGTATCAATTCGTAATTTCCACAAAATTAAACAATTTATCTAGCTCTTTGGGGTCATCTCCAAGGGCCACTGCTATATCATTGGAAATATTGCATTCGCTTCGAATATCTGTATACCTATGGCATTCCATTAATATGTGGTAGATAGTCAAGTCTGTGTTACACTTCCCACACAATGGGGGTTGTTCTTTTGTCATCAGATAGCCTCCTGTAAATCTTGTGTGCCCTATTCGGGGTCTTCCTAATACAACTTCATCTCTTCTGTTGTCTCTTGTCGAATATTTCCATGGACGGATGGAGGTTTTAATAGTTTTTGGTTTATTGTTCTGGGTTTTGTTCCACATCAGTTGCCAGCTTTTATCAATTTCTTCTTTGAGTGGTCGATAGAGTTCTGCAGATGTAATTGTTGTTGGGGTGATGGAGTCGAGTTGGCGGGCTTCTCTGGCTGCTACATCTGCTTTTTCATTTCCATCTATTCCCACGTGGCTTGGAGTCCACATGAAGTAGACGACCCTTTTTAACTCTCGGAGAATTTGTATTTGATTATGTATTTTTTGTACTATTTGATTGTTTGTAAATACATCTTTAATACTCAATAGGGCACTCAACAAGTTGGTGCATATGATAAATTTCTTGAATCGAGTGTTTGCAAATGCTGAGGATATAATGCGAACTGAATTGCGAATAGTTCCGCCGAATAGATGCTGGTTAATTTGTTGTTTGAATTTTTGGAAGGAATTTTCTTTGTAGTAGGCACAGAAGGAAGACTTGGCAATTTTCGTGCCATCAGTGTAAATGATCTTTGAGTGTTGGTATTTTTCTATTTTATTAATGAAAGTTTCTTTTATTTTCCAGTAGTTGATCTCTTGGGACGATTTGTTTCTGAGTTTGGTGATTTTTGAATCTATAGAGAGTTCTTCAATTGTCCAAGGTGGAGTTGAGTCGATTCATCAAAACTGTTTGAGTTTGGTAATAGTCTTTCTTTTATACAACTTAGCCTAATTCTAATGGGTTTTTGGTCGTATAGCCGTGAGTAGAGAGGGTGGAATATACTCTGAAATGTCGGGTGACCCCTTTGGCTCATTAGTTTGGCTAAGTATTTAGCTGCCAGTTTTAGCAGATTTCCTTTCAGAGGAATCAGCTATTGAGGTCGTACTCATGACGTGAGTTTTGAAAAAGTTCCTCAAATGTCCATCGATCCTACCCAGAAGATGACGAAAATGAGGTCTGTTCAAAATTATATATATATATATATATATATATATATATATATATATATATATATATATATATATATATATACTAGCGGACCCGGCAGACTTTGTCCTGCATTATATATCAAGCGATTAGGATATTAAATATAATAATATTATGTTTAAAAAAAATCTACTTTTAATAACGCAAAAAACAACATTGCACGTTTGCCTAAAAACAAATAGTAAATAAAATATCGCAAAAACTTGGTACGCAAAAAGTAATGGAAAAATGAGAGAAGGAAAAGAAGACGTTTCAGTTCTGTGATTATCTGGTAGAATGCGCACTACACGTTCTTAAAAACAAACAGTTGTAGACCAATAACTGAAATAAATAAAAACCCTCAACAATAATAACGTAAATACATAAATATAAATAAAAAAAAGAAAATAATTGCAACATTCAAATCAAATTAAAATAAATTTGGAAAATAAATAACAATGTCTGAAAGTGAAAACCTCTCGCAGCTGAAAACATCATTATATAGATGACATACTTAAATTCTAAGGACATACATTAGACAAACATATTACCATTTCATTACATTTCCAATAACCTCGCCCTTCGCCCTTCGACCGGAGACCTGCTCCATCTGCCTGGCCGATCTGCGGCGCTAAACCATCCGGGGCGTCACCCGAACGCGTATTTAAAAATTCAATCAAATCGGTCCATCCCTCTAGGAGGAGTTCAGTGACATACACACGTACGCTAGAATTATATATATAAAGATATATATATATTTGTCTGTTAACGCTCTAGCGGTCGCAATTTTTGTTTGATCATTACCAAAGTTCATATTTACCGTTTTATGTAAAAATAAAGATCAAGTTCGTTAACGGCTGAAATTGGACCAGTGGGAGGGGGGATTTTTGAAAATTCTAAATATCTCCGTTATTATGCGTCGATCGAAAAATTGTATAGAATCAATCTTATTGCAAATTAAATTTACTATAAATATTGTTCTATACATTTATTCTCTATCTTGAATATTAACCGAGATATTTGCATTTGTATTGTGTGTGTGGTCGGCTATGTTCGGAACTTTCCGCCGAGAGCTAGGGCGGCCGTTTTCGTAACTATTCATCCCTAGAGAATAGGTCTAGAGATTCCTTACTACTACTGTTATTATTAGGCAGATTTCTCTATTGTAAAACTTCACGTGGGAAATCTGCTTAGTTTAAGCAGCCCCTGCCGGACGGGCTTTTTGCCTTCTGAATGTCAATGGTGGGATTGCGGTTTGAGCACACATGCTTATTACTGGGCTAGAGTGGAAGGCTCCTATAGATAAACGCAATCCAGCATTATGAATTGCAGAGTTTGCATAATTTATTGAAGTTTGCTGTCAAGGTCAGAAAGAGTATTCATTTTGCTTTATAATGAGAGGTATACCATTTTTTCCTGATGTTGTTATTTCCTTGTACAAAGTAAAATAAGTATTTTGACTGCAAACATTTTCTGTTTTTACCCTCCCCAAACGCATTTTCTCTAATTTCAGTGGGATGTCTGTACATACGTAAGGATTTCACCCAACTCACAACACAGCTTGCCTTACATTGTTCAAATTTCAATATTAGGATTGTTCTAAAGTCTAGTTTTTTCACTTCCCCTTTTGATCGAAATCGACTGTGGAGGAGGGGAGGTTTCGACGAGGGGGAAAATGAAATTTTTCTTTTTTTTTTGTGTATTGAAGATACTTTAAATTTTATAGGACCTTTTTTGTTTATTATGAAAAGATCTATGTTATTTTCTTTGGCTTTCTTCAATCAGATCCACGGGAATCGAGTATCACTTTTAAATGTTATTAATTTTAGAACCAATCTTATTGCAAACTAGCTAAGTTACCCGGCTTCGCTCGGGAATTCATTTGAGGCTGAATGATGGTATTTTTTTTGGCAAGGAACAATATTTTGACATTTCCCCATCCAAGTGTTTACGTTTTATACCTGTCGTTGCTATGGATTTATCAATAAAATTATTTGCTATGTAACTCTTCACTGTCCTCAATATTTTTATATTTCCCATCTCCTGTGGATGTAGTTTTTTTATAACGTAATGGACCATATAATTCATAATCATAGAAATTATTCTGTCTTCCAAACCATGTGTGAATAAAAGTTCCTTTCCCTTGATGCGGTACAAAGCGGTTTTAGGTGCGTCATAACCGTTATTAAAAATACTCTTTTGTAAGTATCGATTGTAAACTGTATATTCATATTGGTACTTAGTCTGTTCAGTACAGTATATCATATATTAATGTGGCAGAGTTAATAAATACTAGAAATAACTGAGTGCACCTCCCTAGTGTTCATCCATTTAAATTATTTATTTATGATAATAAACAAATTCACATTCCTGAGAATAACACTACATTGCTAAAAGTATAAGCATCAAGTTACATGTAAACATAGACCAATATGAGGTCGACAAGGAAGCGGCAGAACCGATAGGACAAATCACCACACCTCCTTAAATATACTATAAATTTGTTATTAACATTAATTGTCTATCTTGAATATTAACCGATATATTTACATTTTTCAGTTTTCAGCCTTCAACAAACCTCCACTTCTATTCATGTCTAAACAAACATCTGTTATATAATAAACCACTTTATTTGAAGCCTAAATACCAAATATTGTTATCAAAAGACCTTTATTATACGAGATACATCCTTTCAAACCTCTTTAGACCTTTTGAGCTTCAGTTACTAGAACTAAACCTGTAGCAGGTTGAAGGGAAATTTTTGGGCATATTTTCATTTTTTTACAGCTATGAAAAACTAAATTTTCATTATTTTATAGTCAACAGTAGCAATTTTGGATGGTTTTACCTGTCCTTTTGAATTTTGTCGGATTTTTTGCAGCTGAGCAATAAAATTTTTAAGCTGATTTTGGATTGAGTGTGTGAAAGGATGTTGAGAGGAGTGTACAATCCTTGTTTTTCCACTTATCAGGTACTTCATGGGTCTTAGTTTCTAATCTATTATTTTCAACTATTTTTGTCTGTAGCAAAAGGTTTATCGTGATTTCCAACAACTGGACGAAGAAAGTGTAAGTACTTTATAGTTTAGTTTAGTCAAACTGATTAGCTTGATTACTTGTTTTTCTAAAATCTATTGTTAATTAATATACTTGCTGCAGAGTCGTTCCGAAGAAGATGTGGATGAGACTTCCGAACTTCAGCAAGTATGATATTATAATACTATTTTCCCTTGTTGTACTTACGATTATATTAAGTTATTATATTATAAATTATATTTTTGGAAAGACGTTGTTTTGACTTCCTACCTCAGACAGACTGAATCTCCTGAAACTGTTCAGTATTAATGTTTTTAAACATATATTTACATTCTTGTGAAAACAAAAATGTAAAGTACGTCATGCTGTGGTTGCGTAAACTAAGCAGATTTTCACTTGAAGTTTTACGATAAATCTACATACTGATAACATTTAAAACCATCATGAATATTAAGTAAATAAATGCAGATGGTAATGATAAATGTTTCAGTCAATTTACATTTTATGTAGATAGAAATATTCTTGACCAGAAAGAAAAACAATTACTGAACTATATCAGAATATAAATCAAACTTGAAAGGAGAATGCCGAGACATGACGGGTGTTGTTGAGAACGATCTAGACCATTTAAAAATGTTACAGAATCAATCTTGTTAAACTATTGATGTTCTACAAGTGTTGTACTATGCATTTTAGCAGATTTCTCTTAAGGGAAATCAGCTATTGAGGTCGTACTTATGATGTGATTTTCAACATTTTTTTTCAAAAGTCCATCAATCCTACCCAGGAGATGACGAAAATGCGGTCCATTCAAAATTATATAGATATATGTCTATTAACATTCTAGCGGTCGCAATTATTGCTTGATCGTTACCAAATACGATATTTAAAAGTTTTATGTAAAAACTAGCTCAGATACCCGGCTTCGCCCGGGAATTGTTTTGAGGCTGAATGGTGATGGTATTTTTTTTGGCAAGGCTTAACTTTGCACAATATTTTGACATTTATCCGTCCTAGTGTTTAGGGTTAATACCCGTTGTTAGCATTTGTTAATAATAAAATTAATTTTTTATGTAAGTCTTCACTGTCCTCCAAATTGTTGACTCCCGCTATAATGTTTAGCGCATAACGCCCTTATACTTCTGTATACGACAATAGTGTATATAAAAAAGTTTCTCTAAATAACAAAATAAACAACTTTTGTTATGTGCATATTTGCCGAAAATGCAATAGGAAACGAAATACTACTATTATTAATTTCAAGCCTTCTTATAACCCTCAGCCTTCTTATGGTGTCTATGACATGTGAAACGAAAAGTTATCGTGAAATTTCGCGAAAAAAATCAATGTACAGACAGAGGTTACAATTTTATATATATATAGATAAAGATCAAGTTCGTTAATGGCTGAAATTGTACCAGTGGGAGAGGGGGTTCAGAGGGGAGAAATATCTCCGTTACTATACGTCAGATCAAAAAATTGTATAGAATCAATCTTATTGCAAATTAAATTTACTATAATTATTGTTATATTTATTTTTTCTCTATCTTGAATATTAATGGAGATGGTTGCATTTTTATTAAGTGTGTTTGGATAACGGACGAGATGAGGCTAACTTCGGATCTAGTCGTGAGTTTCCGTCAAAAGGTAGTTCGGCCTTTTCTTCAACTGTTCGGCTTTCGTGAAATGTCCCTATTGTAAAAGTTCACTTGGGAAGTCTGCTTAGTTTATGCAGCCCCTGCGTGACGGACTTTTTTTTTTTGTAAATCAAATGTTAAGCGAGTCAGAATACGCGTCATACCAGCACGTGGGAAATCTGCTTAGTTTACACAGCCCTTGTGTGATGGACGTTTCAGTCTGCTATGTGTATAAAGCTGACTTGGCCACAGGAAGAATGTGAAGTGTTAATCCTGCTATTACTAGGGCTACTAAAGCCAATGCTAGTATAAGCAGACCGTTGAGCATGTCGAATAAGAGTTATCCAACATTATGAAAAAAAAAAAAATATATCGAAATACAGAGTATGACACAAAACTTTTGTCGGTTCTTGGGTGGTTTGTGTATGTCTTGTTGTGTGTCAGTGACTAACCCTTAACTAATTTCGAATCGATACCTTTGCTAGTCTGTTAACATGAATTCAGAAAAATTTGAGTACTTTTATGACATTTTTGGAAACAGTGATTTAGTGGTTCAGGTGCTGCTTGTAAGTATATGAAGTAGAGACGGATGGTGTGTTACGGCCCATATTTATGGCCGCTGAAGACGGGTTTTGGAGATAGAAGATAGGGAGGAGAGTCGTGTGCGAGTTATGGAGACTAGAGGCGATGCCTGGCACATGCAGATACAACGTATGCATCTTCTCTGGACTTTTCTCCAAAGCACTTTGGCTGATTAGTTGGTTTTAAGTTGGCTCTCGCATGGTTGCACTCGCAGAAGGTTCAGACAGCAGAAGGAATGGAGAACATCCTCCTCGAGCAGCCAGCTTACCAATTATCCTGTTTTACGAGATTTACCAATTTATTGTTATTGTGTATACACAATTAAGAGAAAGAAAAGGCCTATTTATTTACATTTACAAATTTCCAATAGGGGAGTATTGTTTTATTCATTTATTTTTTTGATGAGAAGTTTAGTTTATTTAGTTATAAACTAATATAAATATATATATATATATATATATATATATATATATATATATATATATATATATATAGTAATTATTTCAATAAAATAAATTAAAAAAAGTGCGAATAATAATGTGTGAATAAATATCAACTCTTTATTCTGAAAACTCAGTATTTCTAACAGTATTACCATAGATATCTCAGGATAACAAGTGGGAAAAACAGACAGTGATGTTTTGTTAACAAAAATATTTGAATTAATAATATTGATATAATAAAATAATATATATAATATTGTTTTATTCATTTATTTTTTTGTTGAAGAGAAAAACTTAATTTATTTGGTTATTGTAAATACAACAAGTGGTTTGGTTTCGTTGTTACCTGGCTTACTAACAACATGGTGCCCTTTATATACTTATTTATTTGTTTACTTAAATAAATATAAAAGAGAGTTAATTTAAATATTAAACCCACAACCTTCTCCACTGAGTGGGGCAGTTGTGTTAACCGTTTACGAGGTAACAGGTATTGTGAATAGAAAGGCTGTGCAACATTGGTTTGTGGGTTCCAACAGCGGCGACACCAACCTGGAAATGGAATATATTGTAATATATATATATATATCCATATATCCACCAGCTGAACTGAGTGGAATATCCACAGAAAAGCCAGTTCATGGAAATCTCTGTCAGTACTCAACAACTCTAGACTATTTATTTCTACAGAAAAAAAAAAAAAAACCCATCCTCTCAAATCCCTTGAAAGAAATTGAATGGAGTTGCCGATTCATACCCCACGAACGTCAGATATATTACTCCTAAAGACACTTGTTTATTTTAATAAAGAATAGTCACTTAAGGTGAGGAATGGACCTTTATCCACAACCCCGACACTCACAAGCAGTGGTTAACAGCAGATCAGTTATGGTTTGCAGTTGTGAGACAAGATAGGTTTGGACATGAAGTTATATTGTGTTTGTGTGTGAAGTTTGGTGGAATTTGGAAGATGTGGTGTATTTTGAACTGGTTCCTAATGGTCGTGATATGAAAGCAGAACTTTATTCTTGTCACCTGGACGAAGTATATGAAGCTCTGGTTTGGAAATATCGTGCTCTGCTCAATCGGAAGAGAATTCTTTTAAAACGAGTTAATGCTTGTACCGCTAGAATAGCTCTGAATAAAACTGGAGAACATGATGGTCTAGGAGTTTTAGCAGAGCCTGTATACCACTCTCACCTCACTATTACTTCTGATGCTCAATGGCTCCTTTTCTTTGGGGAAGGTTCAGGAGGAAGTCATTGGATCAATATATAAAAATGGTGTGAGGTCTTCAATAGTTGGCTGGTAGCTGGCACAACACTGTCCGACACAAGGATTGAGCTGTAAGTAGTTACGTTTCAAACAAAATTTTATTGTATTGTACAAATGCCGTCAAAACTTTTGTGTCATCCTCTGTAAATTAAAACAATTCTGCTATTGAATCAGTTTCGTATAAATAACTATTTACATTTTCAGGAATGTGAGGAGATGGAAGTCGATGGTCCTTCAAAACGTGACGAATCTCATAGTAGAGCTGAAGGAAATGGGCATGCTGACTTTAAATACATCTTTCCGATCAACAAACCACCACATACTAGATCAAAGGTAAGATCAAGTCATCTACTCTCATCTTCTTTTTTTTTTCTTCTCTTTTAGCAGATTTCCCTTAAGAGGAATCAGCTAATGAAGTCGTAGCTAATGATGCAATTTTCAACATTTTTCTTTAAATGTCCATCGATACTTCCTAGGTTATGATGAAAATGAGGTCTGTTCAAACCTGTATGTATGTGTATATATATATATATATATATATATATATATATATATATATATATATATAAAAATATATATATTTCTGTGTTATCGCTCTAGTGGTTGCAATTATTGCTTAAACGTTACCAAACTCGATATTTAGTCATTTTATGTAAAAAGGAAGATCAAGTTCGTTAATGGCTGAAATCGGACCAGAGGGAGGGGGGGTTTAGAGGGGAGGATTTACGAAAGTCAATATAACAATATCTCCGTTACTATATGTTGGATCAAAAAATTGTATTGAACCAATCTTATTTCAAATAAAATGATCTATGAATTCTAAACATATTTTCTGTATCATAAATATTAACCGAGTTATTTGGATTTATAGTTTTCCGCTTTCAGTAAACCCCCACTCCTACTCATGTTATATTCATAAATAACCTGTTATATCAGGTATGAGCAACGTGCGACCCATGGCCCTTTAAACATGTTTATGCGGGCCCGCCAAGCATTTCTAAAATTGAATTTCATTTATCGACTTTCTCCACCGAATATATTGTTATAAAATATATGTATATATTTTATTCTGTGCGGCCCAACGTCAACAAATTTTAAAATTTAAATTGACCCGTTGATTATAAAGGTTGCTCACCCCTGTGTTATATCATGAATCACTTCATTACAAGGTTAAATAAGGAATATTGTTTTCATTGAACTTTTACTTTGTGAGATATATGTAAATATGTTCTGTTGCCCCCCTTCTTTTGTTCTTGGATTACTAAAATTTGAGTGATTGAGATAAAACTGATTCTGATTCATTACAAACTACAGCACTAGCTTTAGTAAATTGTTTTCAATAAAATTAATGAGTTATATTCAGATATATTTCATTAATTGTTTGTCTTTCCGGTCTAGAATTCAGGCTGGCTGGCCTGTTTGTTTACAATTCAGACGCTTTCTGTCGTAGAGTTATTAACTTATAACTGAAAGATTTCTTATTACTGTTTGTATCTATTCACCTAATATTTGTAATGGTGTTACCAGTACCTATATTTATCTATTTTAAACCTTCCCATGGGAAATCTGCTTAGTTTACGATGCCCCTGCATGACAGACTTTTTATTCATTATCTCTACTTTCAATTTGCCAGTAGTAGAGACATATTGAGGTTGCAGTTTACAGACTGCGAAGGGATGGTTCTGTAACAGTCGGCCTCAAATGGTTCAGGCGGTAATGGAACTTGCCACTCTGGGTTTACCAGGTGAGATTAAAGGTGATGCTTTAACTCACTTGGCTAACCTGAGCCCCTAATGTTGTAATGTTACATGCATGATAAAAATTAACTGGTTGATTTTTTTTGCTTTCTAGAAGCCATTGAGGAGAGTACGAATAAAATTCGTAGATGCTGGGAATGGAGCAGAGGGTTCTCAGGTTGAAATGGATGTAGAAAACGATCGAAATGTCCCTGATCTGGTAGGTGACGTGTCTCCAAGGAAGGAAGTCAGCAGCCATGACTCTCTCAAGCGAGCGAGCAGTGGGCCAACCAATATAGTTAGTTCATTTCATTTCTTATTATAATTTCTTGGAGTGGAATCTCTTTACAAAGAGCACCAGTAGGTCTGGCAGATTTCTCTGCAGTTGAAGACTGACATGTTTCGATATTTAAACGTTTTATGTAAAAATAAAGATCAAGTTCATTAATGGTAAAATCGGACAATTGGGAGGGGGGGTTAGAGGGGAGGATTTTTGAAAATTCGAAATATTTACGTTACAATATGTATGTAATGGATGGAAGAATTGTATAGAATCATTCTTATTGCAAATTAAATGATCTATAAATATTGTTATATACATTTATTCTCTATCTTGAATATTAACCGAGATATTTATGTTTTACATGGGAAATCTGCTTAGTTAACGCAGCCCCTGAGTGACGGACTTTTTTTCCAAATCTTCCTAATGTGTTTCAAGCCTGAGTTCATTTTGAAGGGGAAAAATCCTATTCTACTTAAACTCTTGTCGCATAATATTATTCATTTTAATAAATAAACTTTACCATACAGAAGCTTGGTTGTTTAACATCAAGGCAATGTTTATATATTTCATCTATTGTTATATTATAGCATTATATTTATATATTTTATTGTATTTGTTTAGCAGATTTTCCTTAAGGGCAATCAGCTTTTAAGGTTTTACTCATAACGCAATTTTTGAAATTTGTCTTCAAATGTCTATCGGTCCTACCTAGTAGATGACGAAAATGAGGTCTGTTCAAAACTGTACATGTGTGTGTGTGTGCGTGCGCGTGTGTGTGTGTGTGTGTATATATTTGTCTGTTAACGCTCTAGAAGTCGCAATTTATGCTTGATCGTTACCAAACTCGATATTTAAATGTTTTATGTAAAAATAAAGGTCGAGTTTGTTAATGGCTGAAATCGGAGCAGTGGGGGGGGGTTTAGAGGGGAGGATTTTCAAAAATTCGAATTATCTCCGTTACTATACATCAGATTGAAAGTTGTATAGAATCAATCTTATTGCAAATTAAATTTACTATAAATATTGTTATATACATTTATTCTCTATCTCGAATATTAACCGAGATATTTACATTAGTATTAAGTGTGTGTGGATAACTTCGGTTCTAGTCGTGAGTTTCCGCCAAAAGCTATTCCAGCCGTTTCCGTAACTGTTCAGCTCTCGTGAAATTTCTCTATTGTAAAACTTCAATTGGGAAATCTGCTTTGTATACGCAGCCCCTGCATGATGGATTTTTATTCTTTTAAAAATTTATTGATATACTATGTGTCACAAAGTCCTTACACAATGTTTCATTCATTGTAGCTCTGACTGAAGAAGGATACCAATGTTGTCAAATACAGTCATCCATTTGCTTGATTGAGTACTCCTTTAGTCGAAACCCAACCGTCCTATACTATTATTTAAGACGAACGACTGGCAAGAAATGTTTGTTTCTATGGTCGACCCTTTGTTGTAACCTAGAGTTATATAGGGATATCAATATAAGTTTCTGTTTTTATAATCACTTTCTGATATTTCAGCCCGAGGAAAAGAAAATGATGCAGTCTGGAGTTGGTGGAGGGCACGTAGAGAATAATTCTGCATCATCTTCAACAAATCTAGACTTCAAATATATATTCCCCGTCAATAAAAAACCGCACCAGCGATCAAAAGTATGTGTCGATATTAATGTTATCTTAGATTCCTGAGTCTTATACCTACACTTTGTTATTTTAATAATAATTTTGTTTTTCAGAAACCTTTGGTAAGGATTCCTATCACATTCAAGAAGTAAAACTCAAGGATTTAACACTTCCCATAATAATTATATTGTACAGATGCTTATATCATATTGATGTTTCATATTATTTCCATAATAAAAATATATAATAAAGGAATTTTCTTTTTCCTTTATATAAAATGTCTGTTTCCTTTCAAATTGTTTATAAAATCCTAAAAAAGGAGAGCTATCATATATACACACATGTTTGTATGCATTGTAATAAAATAGCACAATTTGAATGAAAAAAAAAATAAATAAATACAATATCTTTATATATATAATTCTACTGTATGTGTGTATGTCACTGAACTCCTCCTAAATGGCTGGACCGATTTGAATGAATTTTTTTGTATGCGTTTGGGTGATGCCCTGGATGGTTTAGATTCATAAATCAGCTCGGCAGATGGAGCAGGAGTGGGGTTGTAAGGGAGGCCTAAAATTAAAAATAGCGATATTTCGTTTCCTATTGGTTTTTCAGCAAATATGCACACAGTAAAAGTTGTTTATTTTGTTATTTAGAGTAACTTTTGTTATATTCACTTTTGTTGTATAACACAGTATAAATGAGATACACACTAAAAAATTAAAGTGGGAGACAACTTTATTGGGCACTAACGATTGAACCTAACTTAACAAAACTCAATATGTAAATTAGCATTAATTCTTCCACGATTATAAGCTATATTAAATTTTTTAAGTTCGAATAGGAGTGGGGGTTATAAGGGAGGCCTGAATAAAAAATTCACGATATTTCATTTTCTATTTTTTTTAGCTTTTAATGGTTAAATAATAATGGTTTTTAACCATAATATTATTAAATTTAATATCCTAATTGCTTGAAATATCATGGAGGACAACGTTGTCTGTCGGGTCCGCTAGTATATATTATATATCATTCAGTCCTTTTATGGATTAATGTATTTAATGGTGACCTGTTGCTAGTAAAAGTCTGTCACGCAGGCGCTGCTGCATAAACTAAGCAGATTTCCCACGTGAAGTTTTACAATAGAGAAATCTGCCTAATAACAACTGTAGTAGTAAGAAACCTCTAAACCTAAAACATTATTTAGGGCGTAATAACCCAGTAGTTTCTAGCCCCAAAAAACAGTTAACCTAACCTCTAAAAATATTCACGAGGGACGAATAGTTATGGAAACGGCCGCCAGAGCTCTCGGCGGAAAGTCCGAACATAGCCTACAGGTGACCAAACGCAGAATACAAATGCAAATATCTCGGTTAATATTCAAGATAGAGAATAAATGTATATAACAATATTTATAGTAAATTTAATTTGCAATAAGATTGATTCTGTACAATTTTTCGGTCCGACGTACAGTAACGGAAATATTTCAAATTTTCGAAAATCCTCCCCTCTAAACCCCCCCTCCCACTGGTCCGATTTCAGCCGTTAACGAACTTGATCTTTCTTTTTACATAAAACGACTAAATATCGAGTTTGGTAACGATCAAACAAAAATTGCGACCGCTAGAGCGGTAACAGACATATATATATATATATATATATATATATATATATATATATATATATATATATATATATATATATATATATATACAGTTTTGAACGGACATCATTTTCGTCATCTCCTGGGTAGGATCGATGGACATTTGAAGAAAAATTTCGAAAATTCCGTCATGAGTACAACCTCAATAGCTGATTTCCCTTAAGGGAAATCTGCTAAAATGTCATTACAGACAAAAATAAGGTTCACTTAACGTGGCCAAGCAAGTATTTGGCTTATGGTCATACTAAACAAAATTAATAATTAAATAAATTACTAAGACTTTCTAACTGTAGGCACTTAAGAAGTGGATTTATGTACCACTTAAAATATTATTATCATTAATCAAATTTATGTCTGGCAACTTAAATAATTACCAGATTGTTAATTAATACAAATTGAATGAATAAGGGAAATTGAGACTCTTAGTGTAGATAAATCGGTATTTATTTTAAATCAAAATTGGTCTATACATCATTATAATATTCAATATATTTGTTAATTATCTCAAGTTAATATGTGGGGAACAATAGATAGTGATTAAAAAAATATACATTGCTTTTAAAGTTATTAATATGTATCTAATATACATTATTATACACGGAAGATCTCATCCTAGAGCATTCAGATTAAGTACACTAGACCTGGACTTTATTTGCTGCTGCTTTGTTGGTAAAAAGGCGAACACGTTACTTGTTGACGGTGTAGGCTTCATTTTCCACCCTTCGTGCTCCATGCAAATGATGGAATTTTGAAGACGAGAGACAGTAAACTGTGAATCCATTTCGGAATCAGCAAACAAAGCGTTTTTTCCAGACAATGTTTGAGTTGAATTTTCGACTATTGCCACTTGTAGACTATTTCTTCAATCAAACATCTGATATTCTGGCAGGTGGAAGTGACTTCTAATGTAGGTAGCTGAAAGAAATGGCTACACTTCCACTGGAACATTATGAAAATGACAGAGTGCATCATCATCAGTGCCCTGACACCCAAAAACAATAATTACTTATCTCTATTAAAATATATTAGATAAAGGATAAAATAGATAACATCAGTCATATAATAATAAATACTATCTTTCTTAAAACTAAATAACACATAAAACCTTTCATACATCAATAGGCTAATTTTTTTAAAAAAAATTAAGTAGGTAAAGGTAGAACATTAAAACCATCTAAAAAACTTAATATCGATTATTTAGACGGCTCTTGGAACTAGACTGGCTATTCATCCCAGATAGCTGATGTAAGGAGGATAATGCTACCAACTTGAGCCGGCAAACATCTTTAATATTGTTACATTTTTATTACTAAAACCAGTAATAAACGTTATTAATAAGAGTTCTTTTTGGATTGCAAAATTAAATACTCACAAGTTTCACAGTTTTTATCACTGCACAATTTATTTCACAATGCACAATACACTTGGTAATTATTCTTAATTACTACTCACAGTATACACTGATAGCGTCACTGTTCTTCAGATTACACAGTACAATAATTCACTCAAGGTCACTGAAGTACACCAAAAGACGGCACTGCACTGTCCTTTACTTCGCGGCACTGCACTGTCTTAAACACGGCACTAAACTGTTACTTACAGTCACGGCACAACACTGTTCTTCTTATAAAAACACTTTACCGCACTGCACTAAGTCGCACTGTAGCACCGAACGCACATATGAGCACTTGAGAAGAAACTGACAAGCACGCGACTGGCCAGTTCTTTATGTAGGTCGTCGGCATACATCAAAGGGGAAATGGCTGGGCCTTTCGACCTCTGGACTGGAAGGGACTAGTAGGAGCTAGACCCTCTGTCGGCTTCTTTGATCTACATCGCGCTTCCCAAATACGCGACTCTCTCTGCTAATCCTTCTGTATTTAATTTTCGCAACACTGCCGCCCACTTAAGCCTTTTCGTCCCGAATAGGCTCAATATCGCCGTTGCCATACTTGGCTAGTCGCTCTAGGTGTACCACTTTCATTTTAGACCTCGGATTGTGGTATCTCTGTATCCTGTAGACAACGTCGTTCAATCTCTTGATCACCTTGTAAGGTCCCTCCCAGTGCGTTTGCAATTTAGGCGATAGTCCTTTCTTGCGTTGTGGGTTGAATAGTAGACCCATTTGTCCTTCCGTAAATTCCTCCGTATTTACTGCTCGATCATACACGCCATTCATCTGGTTACTGGTCATTTTAATGCGGTCCAATATTTCATGACGGGTCGACCTTGCATTGTCCTTAGCCAGAATAGTGTCGCCCTTCTGCGCCGTCGACCTGGCTCCTCCTGAGCTAACATGGCTAAGTCGTACATCAATGACGCACTCCTCTTCCTCGGCTTTTGTTCAATTCTTGTACTCTACGTTGCATGGCCGCCTTGAGAGGACTAGAGCTTCATCGTGTTTTCTCCCTTTTCTATGAACAATAGAACAGGCTTCTGCTCAACGTGACAATTTCTGGCGTCCGTCGGTACGTAGCTCCCTTGTGGTCTTACACTCATGTCCGACATCCAAAGGTATTTCTGTGTTTCGCCAGATCATAGTTGGCTTACCCATGTGCAGGTCAATACCGTGGGCTGTCATGAAGTCTACACCGATGACCACTTCATACATTATGTCAGCAACAACATAGACATGTTCAGTGCTGATGTTGGCAATAGTCACTCTCATCTTGGCTCTTTCGTAGACTGTGGCTGACTCCCTTGTAGCAGTTCGCAGTCGTACGTTCTCCAACGGTTCCACTGCCCCTTTTACCAAATCGGGCCGAATGATGGAGTGTGTCGCTCCCGTGTCCATGGTGAGGACCTGCTTCCTCCCGTTGATGAGCCCACAAGCAGTAAGGTTGCTGTTCTTCTGTCGTATAATAGAAATGGAGATGGTGGAGCCATCGGTTTTAAGGCCGGTCCAGACGCTCCGTTTTACACAACGTTTTGTCTGCGCAGTCTTAAGATGGAATGAAAACGTTGCAATTTGTAGAACGTCCACACGGCACAGACATATACGTATATTTTGCTCAGTTTTGTGTGAGATCGTCATGGAGGAGGTACTACTCTGGTCGATTTTCGCGATGTGTCTTGTTAAAAAAAAAAAAAAGATTGCAACATCTCAGAAGTACCCGGCGTTCAAAGTGGTCGCGGAAGTGGCTTCTAAAAAGGAAGCACTTTTCCCATATCAAATTATTGCGTGAATTACGTGATGAACCTACTGATTGGCGGAACTACTTGCGAATGGACGTTGACACATATACTTATTTATTAGAATTAGTGACACCGCATATCAACAAAGAAAATACTTGTATGAGAACAGCAATATCAGCACATGAAAGGCTAACAGCAACTTTAAGGTTTTTAGCAACTGCTAGAAGTTACAAAGACCTAGAATTCACAGCAATTATATCGAAACAATCGTAAGTGAAATCATTCCTGAAACATGTGAAGCTATCTTCAAGGTGCTGAAGAATGAATACTTGAAGGTAAGTAAAAATTTATTTAATTATTTATTTTATTATTTAGCATTGCTAACTACAATCATATAACAATATTGATAATACCATAATGCCATTGTCTATAAAAGATTTATTTGAAAATTAAAAGTAACATCAGTGTTTCATAAAAGTTAGGCTAAGCAGAATGAAAATGCATGCTAGTACTTCAGTTTGGTTGAAATGTTGACACGTAGTTTGCAGCGGAAGAGTGGGCAAGGACTTGATGGGCGTGTGTCTGTTGATCTTGTTCACCTTCCTGGTGTGGGATGATGCGTGAAACTGCCGGAATTTGCCCAATTGTTTCATACTGCTGAGGGTGTGTAAGTTGTTCTGGGACGTAGTTACGTGGCATGGGCTGCGAGAAGGAGTGGTATTGTCCAACTTGTGAAGAAAGAGTATTTGACATTCTCAACTGAGTATCAAAATGAATCCGGAAACGGTGCTACCATACACACACGCCGACTTGTCTGCGCAGTTCAAGGAAATCTATGCTCTCTGGCTCAGTTTTACTAAAACTGTACCGTCTTTGAAATGGGTTCAAAACTGCACAGTTTTCCAGTCCACACGCAACGTTTTGAACTTCGCAGACAAATCGTTGTGCAAAACGGAGCGTCTGGACCGGCCTTAAGTAGCTAGTTTGTGCCCCTCAGTGCGAGTTCGTTCTACTTTAACATTGGCTCTTGAGATTTGGACGTTAGTCGTTTGTTGTCCCTCCATGGCGAAATAGATCTCAACCCTTTCTTTGGTGCTTTACAGTTACGCTGAAAATGGCCGACCATACCGCAGTTGCAGCATACGACGCGTGATCTATTTATTCCTTTGCTCCTCCAGTACCCGCTTGACCAATGCTTCTATGTCACACCTTTCATTGCCGCCACTTTGTATTTCAGCAACAAGACGTCGCACATTGTAGACTTGCAGCTTTGAAATTACTTTAGTAGTCTCCTGGGTCAGCGCATAAGAGATAGTTTCAGCAAAGGATGATTTTTGCATAGCACACACCGCAAATTTAACATCTGGGTCTCGTATACCATTAACAAATGCTTCAATCTTAAACTGATCCAGGAACGGATGGTTTGCACCTGGGTAAGTCAGTTGGACCAGACGTTCGATTTCCATGGCAAAATCTTGGAGCGTCTCATTTGGTTTTTGCACTCTGCCTTGTAACTCCATCCTGTACAGTTCTCGCTTATGCCCACCGCCAAACTTGCGCTGTAAGGTCACTATAATGTCCTCATAATTATTTCTGCAAGCGGCCGGTAAACTCTCCAGGATTTCTGCAGCGGTTCCCTTCAGTGCCAAAATCAGTTCTACCGCTTTCTCTTCATTATTCCATCCGTTTCTACTGGTCACCGTCTCAAACTGAAATTTAAAAACATTAAATGGTACATTACCGTCAAAAGTTGGGGTATTTATCTTGCTGGAATGTTCTGAAATGAGTCTTACCGGGCCCTCTCGAACATGTAGATTATCCATTTGGAATTGTAGCTCACGTATTTCATCGTCTACCTTCTTTCCTAGATTGGACACTTTCTCTTCAACATTATTCAGTTTTTCATCAAACCCGCTTACTCTCTGCTCAATGGCTTCCACTCGTTTGCCCAATACCTCTGATATTTCGTGGAGTTTAAGGTTTGTCATTCTGGAAGCTTCCTGAAGTTCCTCAAGTTTCTCGCAATTAGCTCTAGGAGCTTCCTTAAATTCTTGTCTGACTTCCACTGAGATTTTCTTGCTGTTCCTTCTAGAAGCTTCCTGGATTTTTTTTTTCTAGCTTCTCACAATTAGCTCTAGAAGCTTCTTCTAATCTTTCGTAATTAGCTCTAGAAGATTCCTGGAATTTTTCTTCTAGCCTGTCACAATTAGCTCTGGAAGCTTCCAAGAGTTTCTGGTTATTTTCCATCATAGCGGCTAAAATTGCATTTAAGTCCAAATTGCTACTTGAGATAGGATTACTTACTGCAATGTCTTCTTTATCGGTAAACTCGTGTGTACTTATAACGATTCCTCGTCTTTGGAATTCATCTGTCAACCGCCTTTTTAATTCAACCTTATTTCCTGTTGTTGGCAGATCCAGTTTAGCCAGCTCCTTCTTCAGCTGTTCCAATTTTAGTTCTTCAAACTTCATTTTTATTGATTTTAATTTTGCAATCCCACTTCTGACACCAGTTGTTACGTTTTTATTACCAAAACCAGTAATAAACGTTATTAATAAGAGTTCTTTTGGATTGCAAAATTAAATACTCACAAGTTTCACAGTTTTTATCACTGCACAATTTATTTCACAATGCACAATACACTTGGTAATTATTCTTAATTACTACTCACAGTATACACTGATAGCGTCACTGTTCTTCAGATTACACAGTCCAATAATTCACTCACGGTCACTGAAGTACACCAAAAGACGGCACTGCACTGTCCTTTACTTCGCGGCACTGCACTGTCTTAAACACGGCACAACACTGTTCTTCTTATAAAAACACTTTACCGCACTGCACTAAGTCGCACTGTAGCACCGAACGCACATATGAGCACTTGAGAAGAAACTGACAAGCACGCGACTGGCCAGTTCTTTATGTAGGTCGTCGGCATACATCAAAGGGGAAATGGCTGGGCCCTTCGACCTCTGGACTGGAAGGGACTAGTAGGAGCTAGACCCTCTGTCGGCTTCTTTTATCTACACCGCGCTTCCCAAATACGCGACTCTCCCTGCTAATCCTTCTGTATTTAATTTTCGCAACAATATTAATATTTGTCTTCAACGTTAGAAGATCAAAATCTCTTCTTACTTGGAGATCAAGAAAACGTCCCTCTTTTTCGATTTCTACAGTAAACTTGACTGATCTATGGCAGCCATTGACGTAATTTAAAAGGTCATTGACTTCATTTACCCTACCTTCGAAACTTATGAATATGTCATCCATATAGCGGACGTAAAAGTTAATTAAATTGTAAAATAGGTTCCTTGGTGACATGATATATTTCGCGTCCAAGTGTTCCATAAAGAGGTTAGCTAAAAGAGGTGATATTGGAGGGCCAATGATCAAACCCGTGGATAATGTATAAAAGTTGTTTTGGAATTTAAATTAATTTTGGTTCAAACAAAGAGATAGAAGATCTAAAAATCCTGAAATATGACGCTATTTTTTTTAATTTTGAGAAATGAATCAAATACATTGAGTACATCATTGGCGGTATACTGGAAAATGTTGGTCTGATTGTGTAATCTTATTGAGAAATCCAGTAGTGAATGAGTAAGCAGGATTAAATTCTACATTGCTATTAAATTTAGAGATGAATGTTTTAGCTAATTTTTCTGTGGGTATGGAATTGAACGAAACTATGGGGCACAAGGTATATCCTGTTTGTGTGTCTTTGAGAGGCAATGGGTTCATTTGGATCACATATTTCCTTTCTGTTTCATTAACCCTTTCCTTGTGCATAGTCACTATATTGACTTTGTGCAAGGAAAGGGTTAAAGAGATTAGGTGGTTTTTCGATAGCTTTTCTAGTAGTGTCCGATTCTAATTGAACACATCCCAAATCCCTGATTACCCCTAAAACCTTTTCATCTTAAGTTTTCCTGATCATCACCACGCACATGGCTCCTTCATCAGCTCTCATAACTACAAGGTTATTTTCTTTAATTTTATTTATTAACATATTGTTGCGAAAAATAAATAGATGAATAATCCTTCAGAGAGAGAGAGAGAGAGAGAGAGAGAGAGAGTCGGGTAATTGGAAAGGCGGCGTAGATCAAAGAGATCGAGACGCTACTGGGCTCGTCCCGCCTAGCCTGGAATGAACTAGACAATTCCCCTTTGATGTATGCCGACCACCTATATAAGGCACCAGCAAGCTGCGAGCCAGTCAGTTTTATTGCCACCTGTCTTGATGTTCACATCAGTGCTTAAGTGCGACTTAGTGCAGTACGGTAAAGTGTTTTTAAAAGAAGAACAGTGTTTTGCCGAGACTGTAAGTAACAGTTTAGTGCCGTGTTTAAGACAGTGCAGTGCCGCGAAGTAAAGGACAGTGAAGTGCCGCGAAGTCAAGGACAGTGCAGTGCCGTCTTGTTGTGAATTTCAGTGACCGTGAGTGAATTGTTGGACTGAGTAATCTGAAGAACAGTGACGCTATCAGTCTATACTGTGAGTAGTAATTAAGAATAATTACCAAGTTTATTGTGCATTATCCAAATAAATTGTGCAGTGATAAAAACTGTGAAACTTGCGAGTATTTAATTTTGCAATCCAAAAGAACTCTTATTAAAAACGTTTATTACTGGTTTTGGTAATAAAAAAACGTAACAATATTAATATTGGGCCAATCCCGACAACTCGTTGATTTTTTAAATTCTTTTTATAAAGATAATTTTCAATTTCTAGTCCTATCTTTCTAATTACTAGGCTATCAATATCAATAGATTCAATGGCTACCATAAGTTCAATCATTTCTTCTTTACATGGAGTGTGTAAAGGCGGGAAGCTTTTTAAAGGCAAGAATAAGAGAGCATTAGACTGAAATATTTGCTATTTTTATGGATAGATGAGGGGAAATAACACAAGTCACTATTTGAGTTCTCCAAAGAATCAAGTATATTAAATTGATTAAGCAACATATAATACACCTTATAGATATAGAGGTTGAACAAGAAACAAAAGGAAACTTAACTTTATAAAATAATTTAGCGTCAAGCCAATAATATATATATACAATAGACCGATCGATCGGTCCTATATATTGTGTGAGTACTCATTTAATAATTTGCGTGGATAATGCTAGCATTATTAGAAGTACATAGGTACCTGCCGGAAACATATACTTTCCTTGAAGTGGAGTCTTCTTCCGGTGTTATTTTCTGTGTTCCCTATAAGATTCTATCTTCTAGCTGGTTGCGGTATATGAAAGATTTGACTATCCTTTGTAACGGGTGAATCCCAACTGAGAGGTTAACTATGAAGCGGTGTACCCAGGGGGGTGCCATTCGGCAGATGCGCAGATCGTGACTTTTTTGCAACTTTGGCGCATTACGTCATCCATTACCTAATTGAGCTTTGTTTACATAGTGAGCATCTCTCTTTTTGTGATTTTTTTTTATTTTTTAGTGTTATAACTCATTTTTTTCAAAATGCCGAGTGATTGTGCTGTAGCAACATGTTCCAACAACCCTAGGAAATCAGGGAAGTCAGTATCTTTTTACCAGTTCCCGAAAAACCCAGAAATTAGGAAACAGTGGGTAGTCCTGTGTAGACAAGGTGATTTGAACTTTAATCCTGATAATTCACGCGTTTGTTCAGAACATTTCAGCGACAGTGATTATGAAAGGAATTTACAAGCAGAATTGTTAGGCTATGTTCCTAATAGATTGAAATTAAAAGAAGAAGCTGTGCCCCATCTGAATCTACCAGTATCGTCCGTAAGTAAACAAACATCTACTTCTGACCCAAATAGTGAAACATCTAGACAATGTAGGAGTGAAAAGCGTGATATACGTAAACGTGCCCTGTGTCACATTAATGAGATTTCTCCCAAAAAGAAGAAAAGTGATTTTTCAGCTAATACAGATGAAGTCCATTGTAATGAATGCATTCTTTTAAAGAATAAGGTTTCTGAATATGAATCCAAATTAAAGTCTGTGCTGTTGCACGTAAATCATTTGAAAAGTAAAAACATTAATTTGAAAAAACAAGTTACTAGATTGCTATCAGAAAATAACCAGCTAAAAATAAATGCAAAAAGAAGAAAAATTGCTGTGAAATGGAAAAGATTTGTCATCCGATATTATCCCCAACTCAAATACAGTGCTTAATAAACAAAAAAGTAAAAATAATGTCATTACATGTTTCTTTCACAGTTATTTATTCTATGGGACAGTGCGGTATAAATTCATACACTCCAAATGTATCAGTAGCAACAGTTTTGGACAAGCGGACTTCATGCCAATGACAGCTTTTAAAAAGGTGAGACTTAAAATTTAAAAAAAAAATTATTATCTTGTAGTGTATCCTATAGAGAACTATAGGAATTTATTTCCCATGCTCCATCATTAATGTCATTACATGTTTCTTTCACAGTTATTTATTCTGTGGGACTTCAATACATAGGCTCCAACATCAGTGCCATTCTCTTCACAAGGATCCAACTGGAACCAAGGCATCCCTGCGACTCGAAATATATGCATCTTTTTAGGACAAGCAGGATTACATGCCAATGATTTCCTTTAAAAATCTTGTACCTGAATGGACTAGTTGATGTTTAAAATAATTTACTAACATATTCTATATAGTAACTGGTATCTTAGTTTATTGCTTGGTTTGTTCAATGTTATTGACTTTAATTTCTTTGTATAATATTAGGCATAACTATTTTCATGTTTTGAACATTTTATCTTATTATAATAAAATTTTTCTTTGTCTTGTGTTGATTATGTAGAAAAATTACGATTTTAAATATATCTCAATTTTAAGGAACTATTGTGTATTTATTTTTAATGGAATCTAATTTGTACATGGTTTATTTAAAGTAAAATATATTCAGCTAAAGTAATTTGTACCATTTATTGACCTATACCATTTTATAAATTTTGTATTCACCAAATTAATCAGAAAACAGCGTATTTCGATCGTTTTTAAGCTGGTTGGGGGCGTGGCCTGGAATCGAGTGACGTAGCAGGCTCGCTGCATTTTGATTGGCTATTCGTCAAATGGCACTACCTTATCTTATACGTACCTTGGGTGTACCCACTTTTCTGTAGCAGAGAAACGACCCCGGAGAGGGGCCAAGCCTCACTGGCCGTAGAAACGACCCCTGAAAGCGAGTGTCAAAGCTCTACTGAACTGTATCTTTGTAACTAGCCGATGACTTCTTGAGCTGCAACGTAGTTTCCGCTGTAGGCCACAGCCTTGGTGATCTGCATGTGTGTGGCGGGTTTGTGAACTAGGCAAGCGCGGGAAATTCAATTTAAATGACGACTGAACATCGTGAGAGACAGACAATATTTCAGTACTATGTTAAAAATCTTGATCTCCTCTATAGAAATTTTAATATCACTTAAATTTATCAGCCTAGGAGCAGTTGTGAAATTATTTTCATTCTAAGATGTAAGGCATGACATCATTATGAGAAATATTCGGAACCAATGTTTCAGCATTAATTAGGTCATTATTCAAGCCAGTAATATTATCTGGCACAATAACAGTAATATTAGAGCTAATAACTTCCTTCGGAGGTCCTAATAATAACAGGATTAACACTATTATTAAAGTGTCGCATGGGATTGTCTAGAGACTGTTTAAGTGAATTGATTTTCTCTCTTACTTTAGAATCTTTTAACTCTATCTTCTTTGAATACATACTTTTTACTAGAGCTTCGAACGTATCCCATCCACCATCACTACTCCTAGACTTAACATACTTTTTTTTTATTAATTTTAAATAAAACTACAAATAATCTCAAATATTATACCATTTTTTCAGTTCGTGGTGGAGCATAATCTTTTTTTTAAAATTTAAACAGCAAGAGCAATATTCTCAATTTATACAGTAAATTATTTACATAAGCTGGGAAAACGTGTAGCTTAACACAAATCTGTTTGAAATAGGGGGCTCAGGTTAGCCATGCGAGTCAAAGCGTTGACCTTTATCTCACATGGTAAACCTAGAGTGGAGAGTTCGATTCTTGCCTGGGCAAAGGAAATTATTTAGTGACAAAATTCATTAAATAACGTCCTAAAATCCCACCCTGGCTAGAATAGGGTGGAAACCTGTAGATAACCCGTCCCGATTAGCCTAAGTTGCAAAAAGTGGACGTTAATAAATAAATAAATGTTTGAAATAGATGTTTTTACAAGCTATTCCATGTTTCAGTTGGATTTTAATGTATAACTTTTTAAGGTTATTAATGTCTTATTACTTTTACTGCTTCTGTTTTCTTATGTGTAATATTGCTTTATTAAACACAAAATAATAATAGTAAAGGCCTTCTCATTATTAATATTAATAAGAAAGTGTCTCTGTAACTTAAGATATATAGTAGGAATTTTTTTTTTCTTTCTCGTCATAGTAACCCTATGAGGAGTTATTTATTTGAATACATGTTCCATTACCACATGGCATATTACACGTATGATTTTGTTTAAATACATTTTTATTTTATAATATATGAGGCGTTTAGTGTCAAAACCAGCTCAATCCATAAATTTTGAAAACAATTTTTTTTTTGTTATCTGATAGTTCTTGGTCGATATTATAATGCTACAAAGCCATTTGGAACAAATCGATCTCAATCGGCTCAACAAATTATTTTACTATCTTCAATTTTATAATATTGACATTTTAATCTGTTTAGAATAAGTTTAATGTTTGGTTTTTTCCACGAAAGTAGTACTACATTAAAATGTTTTGATTAATATTTTTGTTTAGAGATTTTCTTGTATATTTCGTTTATTTATTATTGTATTTTCAGTTTACTTGTACATTCAGATGAGAAATAAATTATCACCAGTAATATGGTAAATTGATTAATAAACTCACCTTTTTGATTTTACAGTCTAATACATGGAGAAAACTGAGAAAAAAACATAAATTTAAATGTAATCTGAGAGGAAGGATGAGGAAAAAAAACCAATTTTTTTCAAAATCAGCTCAATCCAAATTATTTTTATTTATAAATAATTAGACAGTCCTGATAAGTTAAAAAAGAATAACAACTTGCAAACATATACCAAAGGTTGTCAAAACAAAAATAAATGTTTTCAGAAAAATTGAATGGGCAGAGCATGAAATGTTTTTTGTCTCTCCTATAAAATTTATAAAAACGGATTGAGCTGGTTTTGATACTAAGCGCCTCATATACACGTTAATAAACCATCTAACCAAATATAATATAAAAAAAATAATAAAATAAGTAAGACAATTACAAATAAAATTAATAAATGAAGTGAAAAAATAAAATTAAAACAGTTAAACTCAACAGATGTTTAATTTGCGAGTCTATGTAAGGAAAATATATTGAATTATAATTCCTATTCGTCACAATCAACTTTACATTCTAATGTATTTTTGCTACATCCATATCTATAATATAGTTTGATAAACTTTATAAGTTCTTTATAATAATTGTTAAATATAATATGAGGTGGTTCTGGCCAATTACTTCCTCTTAAAAATATTCATAGAAATGTCCCGTGATGAAGTATCTCTTCAGTCCTCCGGCTATTTCATCGTATTGTAGTATCATCTTCTTGCTCTTAGAAAATCTTATTTTTTCCTTATCGGCAATTTATCAGTGAAAGCTTACCCTCTCAGACAAGCAGTTCTCATTTATCTTCTTTTTTTTGCTCGTTTTACTTTATTTCCAATCAAAACTCCTATTGTTTATTATTTATTTTTTCTCTTTTCATAATTAAATTTCCCAGTTATCAGTTGCAGGGTCATGATTTCAATAGATTTGCTTTTGGTTCCTCAACCAGCAATTTTCTATCTCTTTTATTTCTTCTTATTTCCACTAGACTGACAAATATTCATATTTTTTCTCTCTGTATATGATTGCTAAGAGCAACTTATGGAGCTTACACCTCAGCAACAGGTTTCTAGTCGGGTTTGCCTTAAAATGAAAGAATGTTTCCTTCATGCAGATTCTTTCACTTGGAATATCCAAATCGCCAAGCCTTGCTCGTATCTAACCAGTCCTTGTGTATTCCATCATGCTACCATTTCTGTTTTATTTCAGGACCATCTTCTTGGTCCATGAAAACATCTTTTTTCCTTATCGGCCAATTCTCAATCCTAGTTCATCATCTCTGGCAAGTATAGAGTTTGCCATAATGATGCAATACTGAGATTTAGAGTAATTTTTTTCATATAAACTTTTATTAGATAACAAAAGTAATGGTATTTTACATTTTAACTAAAGCAGCAATACATGGTGTTTAATATTAAAATCAGTGTTCATTAAACTATACATGATAATACTTAACATGAATATTACATGAGTAAATGTAAATTTATTATATTTCATAAATCATTTATACAATATTATAGGAGAGTGAAAGTGTTGGGGAGGTGTAAGCAGCTATTTATTAACATTGCTCTGTTAATGTGTTACACATAACACGACATGTTTATGTACCACAATGAATGTGAAAAATTTCTATACACTGCCCAAATTGGTCGATTTCTGAGTTAATCCTTGGTTAGAAAAAATTGGCTGTGATTTGATGGTGTTTTTCTTTATGTGCTCCTAGCTACCTCCCAAATGACTAACTTGGCCCTCTGCTCCTTCGTTCTCTCTCAGCTCATCATTAAGTTCGTCTTACAGCAAGTTTAGCCGTCTGCACTCCCAGGAGTACATCTTTTCACTTGATACCTCCTAATCCCAAGCCCTGTGCATCTTGTTCATATCTAACCAGTCTTTTGGGTATTTTATTCCATCATGCTACCATTTCTGTTATATTTCGGGATCATCTTCTTGGTCCATGAAAACCTCCTTTTTCCTTACCGGCCAATCCTCAATCCAAGCCGATCATCTCTGGCAAGCAGTTCTCATTTTTCTTACCTTTTTCCCTCTTTATTCCTTTGTTTTGCGATATTTGAAGAGGAGGATGGTTGTGATAGGGGTAATAGGAAACAGATATTTTATCAGCGATAGCCACTGTCATCTGACAAGGGCAATCTGTCGACTGGATCTTACTCCCCTCTCGTTTATGGTTAAATACACAGTAATAATATTCCTTTTCCTTTTTCCTCCCGCAAGTTATGTAAAAACGCGATTGAGTCATAACAGATTCTTCCTCTTTCCATGTGGCAAAATGAGAGTATGAATCGAACTCCAATGTCACTATATTCGAATCTAAATTGTGATCATACTCGAGGTGTTTAATTAAAGAAATCTTACCCCTCGAAAAATATTCACAATTTGGTTTGGGGCATTTGAAGAAATTTTTAGTAGGTATTTTATTACATGTTCTTTTGTGTCCCCAATAAGTGCTAGAATTTTTGTAAATCTTCCTGCAATGAGGGCATAACCTTGGATAAGTTATTAATGGCATCTTGCCCTGAAAAGAAAGAAAAAAAATAGGCATTACTAAGCGTATTGTTGTCAATATATACTAATGGCATAATTTTCAAAGAATTTCTTCAAATGTAACTAGGAGTCGACAAAAATAAGGTCCATTCAAAACTATAAATATACATATGAGTCTGTCTGTCAATGCTATGGCAGTTTTGTTTGATCGTTACCAAATTCGTCATTTCAACATTCTTTGTAAAACTAAAGATCAAGTTCGTTAACAGTTGAAATCTCATGAGGGGAAGGGGTGATTTGAAGGAGAAATCGAAAACTCGAAATAATACTATTATTATCGTTATTGAGATCATAAAATGTTATAGAACCAATTGTGTGCAAATTCAATTGTCTATAATTGCATTCTTTTGTATTTAGCCTTCTATAAACACCCCACTTTTAATCCTCGCACATTAACAAATATACAACATATCATTAAAGTTCTTATTCCAAGCGTAAATGCCAAATATAGTATTCGAAAGACCTTTACTCTGTGAGATATATGCAAATGCACTATTTGTGAAGATGATATCATCAATTAACATTTAATGTTCATGACATGAAAATGTTTATTCTATCTATTCCATACTTGATAATTAACGGTCAAGATTAAAGATTATATTCGTTAATGGCTGAAGTCAGACCGGTAAGAGGGGGAGGGGGAGGTTTCGAATGGAGAAATTCAAAATATTGTTACTATGAAGATCTATAGAAAAATTGTATAGAAACAATCTTGTTTAACACATTTAATGTTTTTCAATTGCTCTGTCATTTCCCCCCTTAACTCGAATATTAAGCAAATTATTTGATTTTGTACGTTTTCAGCCTTTTGTAAATCCCATCTACTTATGGCATTTTCACTTTAAGTACCTCAGTCACTAAACATTTTCTGGGGAAATGAATATTTATTGTTCTAGCCATCCCCTAAAATTTACTATACAATAGATCACTCACATCACTAGAAAAAAAAAACAAAAAAAAACTCTTAAATATTTCAATGAGATAAAGAATAAATTAAGCATAATTTTTAAAGAAAAAGATTATTTGGAAGAAAAAGAAAAAAAAAAGACATCTCATGAACCAAAAAAAACAAACAGGAAATTTGAAGGAAAGCTGGAAGAGGAAGACAGGTTCATATGCGATTTCCATGTTTTTAATTTTAGCAATGACCTGTTCGAATAAACCTTATAAAGAAAACGGTGGTGAAGATTACGAGAACAAAAAAGAAGAAAATGAACTCAAGACGTCGAAGCTAATGGCAGCTCTATGACTAAACTAAGTATTAGAAAACGAAATATGGTTGACACAGAAGTCGATAATACAAAAACAAGCCTAATAAAAACTCACACAGTTGAAGATTGACGACTCTTTTCACCCAAGAACGATGAACCGAACAGTATCGAGGAATGAAGAAATAGTAATAAACAAGCTACGCAAACTAAGCAGATTTCCCTCGTGATGTTTAACAATAAATAAATATACATACTTGTAACACAATAGCACTGTCAACATCAAGTGAATAAATACAAACGATAATAAGAAACCTTCAGACGGGAAGCATCTGAAATGTAAAAAAACCGGTGTGCCAACTACACAAAGGAAAGAAAAACAATTATGGAAATATATCAGAATATAAAATATTAATTTTATTAAAAACTATTTACTATATCTAGTAGAGGCTTAGGTTAGCCATGCGAGTTAAAGCGTTGACCTTTATCTCACATGGTAAACCTAGAGTGGCGAGTTCGATTCTTGCCTGGGCAAAGGAAATTATTTAGTGACGAAATTCATTAAATAACGTACTAAAATCCACACTGGCTAGAAAAGAGTGGTAACCTGTAGATAACCCGTCCCGATTAGCCTAAGTTGCAAAAAGTGGACGTTAATAAATAATAATAATAATAACTATATCTAGTACTGTAATTTATAATGGATCAGAATAATTTTTGTCTCAATCAATCAAATTTTAGTAAACCAAGAACTTGGGATGGGGGGGGGGGTCACCAGAACACATTTGCATTTATCACGTATAATAGAGGTCTCTTGAAAACAATTTATGGTATTTAAGCTTCGAATAATGTGGTTTATTAAATAACAGAGTATTGTTTTTTGTAACATGAGTAGAAGTGGGGGTTTGCTGAAGGCTGAAAAAATGCAAATATCTCGGTTAATATTCAAGTTAGAGAATAAATGTATATAACAATAATTATAGTACATTTTAAATGTAACCCAGCAGTAGCAAAGCACATTAAGAAAATCTGGAAGGGCATTCGACCAATAGCCTGGACACACGGGGATAAAATCAGTAAAACTTTCACTTATTTAAAAGATAAATTAAAAGACAAGGAAACAAAATACAATGTTTATAAAATAAAAACATGCATCATACATGAAGTTCTTTCATTTATTTTTAAACAAAGAATATTTTTTAATAGATTTACACAAATTTGGGCAGAGGGTTAAAGAGGTTCACTCGCTTTTCTCAAAACATTTCTATTTGCGGTACAGGGTTTGAAGCATATTCTTGCAATTTGTTTTATGATTATCTTTTCATGAATCATGGAGATTATTCAAATTTACATATCCTAACAAAAAAAGAAAAACGTCCCATCTTGTTTATTATTCATTCACAGAAATGTTTATTATTATATGAGATGAATTTTGAAATTAACACTCCTTTTAAGAACATTTTCAATGTGTGGCCAATTGATTCTAGGGTCATTCCACATCAGTTCATCCACACCATTACACCTACCATTTCAGATTTTGATGAATCTTATTTCGGGCGTCCTATTCATTGATGTCAGAAACCATAACAATTTTTTATTTTTTTATTATTATTATCTTTCTTTAACTGTTTGGATTTCATGACCTCTTAAAGTTTTGAAATTTTTGTGTTTTTTATCGATAGGACATAGTAAAAGTAATTTGTTTTGAATTAAAAAATAATTTATAACTTTCTTATTTACTTACCAATTTTGATGAAATTTTTTGAATGTATTCATAAATATCTTTGAAAACAATAAAAAAGTAAACAAATGTACCAAGTATTTGTGACCAGTAGAAAATTACAAAGTGTCAATTTGAGTTTTACAGAAAGCAAATATAGTTTCACGTTAAATTGAATATCACTGAAGGGGAAAAGGATAATCATGGAAAACCTTTTTTTATCTCGGTTCTAAGACATGTGATCAACCTCCAAAAACAATAGAATGAATGGTTACTGGACTCCTTAATTGTTTATTCCAAGTTTAAAATCTGTGGTTGTGTTTTTGAAAGAAAACTGCCCACACATCAAAAAAAGTTCATTACTTCAGTGATGGCTGTGCTGCTCAGTACAAAAATAAGTACAATTTCATAAATCAGTGCAGAAGATTTTGAAATTGAGCCCAGTGGTCATTTTTTGCAACTAGTCGTTGTAAAACAGAATGTGGTGGAATTAGGGGTACTATTAGCTCGGAAAGAAAGTTTGCAAAGATCCTTAGAAAACCGAATAATATCAGAGACTAAACTGTTTGACTTTTGCAAAACCAGAATAGAAAAAGATCGTTTTTTTGTATCTAAAAAAACAGTGGAATTAACTCTTCCTGCTTTGGAAAGTCGCTTCAAAGATGTTCCAACTCTTCCAGGGACAAGATCATTTCACAACTTTCGGCCAATAGATGGCTCAGGAACCACTGAGATTCGAAGAAAAAGCAGCCATCACTTTTAATTTACTTAACAATCGACGAAACCATCAAGTAACATTGGAAGATTTAAGCGGAGGATGTTTCATTGCCTGTGTATATGCCAGATTGTGATGCTTTCGCATCGTGAGTGAGGTGATCACCATGAAACAAGATGTCATTGTACAGTTCCTTCATCCCCATGGACATTCAGTATCATTTTCTTCGCCTAAAAAGGAGGATATATGTGCTGGACCCATTCATCATATTATTACGACTGTGGAGAAAAAACAATGACAGGAAGAACATACCAGTTTTCTCAACAATCTATGCCAAGTGTTGAATCACAATTAAACAATATATTAAAATTGTAAAGAACATCGACCAAAACAACCATTTTAGGGGTGAGAATTGTATATATTAAAATACATTTAACTGGTGTATACTATAATGTAAACAGTATTTAATTTAGAATAAACCTATGTAATGTAACTATGCTTTTAGTTACCTTTATTTATCACTTTCTTTTAATTCATACAAATTTCTAAAATCTTCTAAATGCTTATTTTCAAACTGAGAATAAACAATGAAGGAGTCAAATATCCATTCATTCTATTGCTTTTTAGGAGGTAGATCACATGTCTTAGAATAAAAACAAAGGGATACCTCCATTTGGAATTTAAACATTCAATTTAACACTGAAAAATGATCTTGACGTATCAAATGATAGCTTAGAACTTATTATACATTTCTTTTATATTCTCAATTCCATTTAGTAATTGTAAACATTCACAGATAAAAGAGTGCATGGAAATTTTTTAGACCTATAATCCTGCAATATTTTCTCCACTCAGAATTTCTTATCTAAAGAGTTGCAAAAGACAAATGATCATATATACATTTTGTTCTATTGCTCATAGAAATAACCATAACTAATTCAAGAATGGAAATATAATGAAAAGTAAACCAGTTTAAACACTTCAAAACAATGTGTATTGAGACTTTTTTGGCCCAGTGTGTGTATTTGCTTTCGAATTGACACTTGGTACCTCCCAAATACTTACTTGGTACCATTGTTTATTTTTTTTAAGGATACACACAAAACATTTCATCAAAATTGGTTTGCAAATAAGAAAGTTATAAATTATTTTTGAATTGAAAACAAATTAATTTTACCTTTCCTAATCGATAAAAAATACGAAAATCTCAAAACTTAAGAGGCCATAAAATTCAATATTCTTCGCTTATTTACAATAAGGGTCGTAATGATGAATTTATTAAATGATTAAACAAAATTTCAAAAATATTAAGGAATTTTTGAGTGTCACCAATTAATGCATTCAGTAATCGCATAAACCTCATGTCAAACATTAATACTAACAAATATTTTAGACAGATAAAAAGTTGAATGAAACTCACCGAGTATTATGACCGTTTGCTAATTAAAATATATAAGGCCAAAAAATAACGTAAACTTATAATTGGAATAAGTGCAACCTTCCACAACTATCACATTTCAGGACAGCGGGCTTTCATACAAAGAAGAACAAAATATACGGGACAAAGAGGTAGAAGGAAAACATGGAGGCAGACTAACCTATATAATCTGAGTTGGTATTCTGGCATGTGGAAGTGACTTCTAATGTAGGTAGGATGAAAAAATTGTTGGCTACGCTTCCACTATTATAATTTATTAACACGGCAAAGCGCTTTCGATGCTGTGCATCATCGTCAGTGCCCTGTTGGCACACACAATAATAGTTACAATTTTCTATAAAATATGTTAGGCACATATAACAAAAAACTTATCTTTCTTAGGACTAAATAACATATAAAATCTAACGTGGAACTAAATAACATATAAAACATTTCATACATCAACAGTTATTTTTTATTAAATTAAGTTGGTACAAGTAGGAAGTTAAAGCTACTACTACTACCAACAAAAGGAATGATAATTCCGGCTACCCACTTAGCATCCCCTTTACTAAACCCCTCTCAGTAAAAATAGGCAACTTACTGGGAAAGGCAGGCATCAAGACAGCTTACCGGAGCAAGAAGACCCTTAAAAATCTCTTCCCCAACCCTAAAGATCCTGTTTCCGCTATGGAGAAGTCTGGCGTCTACCGGATATCTTGCCATTCCTGTGGAGCTACATACGTAGGGCAGAGTGGCAGGAAGATAAAAAGTCCGTCACGCAGGGGCCGAACTAGCTTTCTCTATTAATATGTTATTTAGTCCTAAGAAAGATAAGTTTTGTGTGCCTAACATATTTTATAGAAAATTGTAACTATTATTTTGTGTGTCAACAGGGCACTGACGATGATGCACAGCATCGAAAGCGCTTTGCCGTGTTGATAAATTATTATAGTGGAAGCGTAGCCAACAATTTTTTCATCCTACCTACATCTATATATATATAAAATTGTAACCTCTGTCTGTACATTGATTTTTTTCGCGAAATTTCACGATAACTTTTCGTTTCACATGTCATAGACACCATAACTGCAATTTGTTTCTTTGGTGACTGTTTGTTTGTTTGTTTGTTTGTTACCTTTTCACGCATAAACAGCTGAACCGAATTTTATGAAACTTGGTATGTGTAGTACTACTAACCCAACTTAGACTTTCGCTATATTAATATTCTCTGAGACGAACAGGAGTGGGGGTTATAAGGGAGGCCTGAAATTAAAAATAGCGATATTTCGTTTCCTATTGCTTTTTCAGCAAAACAGCTCATAAGAAAAGTTGTTTATTATGTAATTTAGAGTAACTTTTGTTATATGCACTTTTGCCGTATACGGAAGTATAAATGAGTTATACGCTAAAAACTATAGAGGGAGTCCACAATTTTATTTGGCACAAAAGACTCAACCGAACTAAACCAAACTCTGTATGTGAATTAGTACTAACGCCTTCCTGATAACAAACCATACTAACACTTCTAGGGACGGGCAGGAGTGGGGGTTATAAGGGAGGCCTGAAATTAAAAATAGAGATATTTCGTTTCCTATTGTATTTTCGGCAAATATAAACATGACAAAAGTTGTTTATTTTGTTATTTAGAGTAACTTTTGTAATACACACTTATTTCGTATACCGAATTATGAACGAGTTATACGCTAAAACCTATAGCGGAAGTAAACAATTTTATATGGGACAAAAGACCCAACCGAACTAAACCATACTCGGTATGTCAATTAGCATTAATTCTTCCATGATTGTAAGTTATATTAAAATGTTTAGGTTCGAACGGGAGGGGGGTTATAAGGAAGGCCTGAAATAAAAATTCACCATATTTACATGTATAAGAGACGGGAAATATAAAAATATCGAAGACAGTGAAGCCTTATCGAACAAATATTCTATTATTAGCAAATCCACGGCAACGACGGGTATCAATCCTAAACACTGGGACGGGTAAATGTCAAAATATTGTGCGAAGTAAAGCCTTGCCAAAAAAATACCATCACCATTCAGCCTCAAGTGAATTCCCGGGCGAAGCCGGGTATCTGAGCTAGTAACCTATATAATGTTTGAGGGGGGTGCCATTCGGCAGGTGCGCAGATCCTAACTTTTTTGCGACTTTGGCGCATGACGTCAATCCACTTTTAGCTTTGTTTACATCGTGAGCATAGCTGTCTTTTTGTGAATTGTTTTATTTTTTAGGGTTATTACTTATTTTTTTTTTTTTCAAAATGCCGAGTGACTGTCCTGTAGCAACATGTTCCAACAATCCTAGGAAATCAGGCAAGTCAGTATCTTTTCACCGGTTCCCGAAAAACCCAAAAATTAAGAAACAGTGAGCAGTCCTGTACAGACGAGGAGATTTGAACTTTAATCCTGATATTCCAAGGGTTTGTTCAGAACAATTCAGTGACAGTGACTATGGAAGGAATTTCCAAGCTGGAGTGATAGGCTATGTTCCTAATAGATTGAAATTAAAAGAAAAAGCTGTGCCCCATCTGAATTTACCAGTTTCGTCCTTAAGTAAATATTTATTTATTCATTCATATAATAATCGCATTTCGCAACAGGGGTGATTTAGCGACGAATCAGTTATTTAATATACAGCATAATAATTAACATAAAACATATTTAACATATAACCTATTTAACATATAACCTATAACATATTTAACATATAACCTATTTAACATATAACCTATAACATATTTAACATATAACCTATTTAACATATAACCTATAACATATTTAACATATAACCTATTTAACATATAACCTATTTAACATATAACCTATTTAACATATAACCTATTTAACATATAACCTATAACATATTTAACCTGTAACATATTTAACATATAACCTATTTAACATGTAACCTATAACATATTTAACATATAACCTATAACATATTTAACATATAACATAATCAACATATAACCTATAACATATTTAACATATAACCTGCAACATATTTAACACATAACATATTTAATATATAACATATTCAATACATATAACATATTTAATATATAACATATTCAACACATATAACATATTTAACCTATAACATATAATTATTATATTTAGGTAAGTATGTTCATTTCTGCAAATATTTTCAGTATTGCCCTACATTATAATTTTTTGAAAATGTTGTTTTGTTTCAAGTATTGTAATACGCGGTCTATGTACGGGCTACAGTTATGTAGTAATTCAGTCAAAGTGTATGGTAGGTCTATGTGAGTCCTTAGATAGCAGTCAGTAAGTATATGTTTTATAGTAAGTCTACAGTTACAGTGTTGGCAGTAGGGTTCGTCTTTTCCAGTAAGTAGGTAAGTGTGAGTTAGTCGTGAATGGCCAATTCTCAACCTCGTTAAAACTACTTCTTCTCTTCTAATTAGCCTTTTTGAGGAAGGCCATTCACCAAGTGTATGTTTCAGTTCTCGAAATTTGTTATCAGTTGTGGTAAACCAAGTTTTCTGCCATGAATTGAGTATCATATGTTTTGCTTGGGCTTGAATATCTTGGTATGTACAGTATGTGCTTAAGTAAACAGACATCTACTTCTGACTCAAAACGTGAAACATCTAGACAATGTAGGAGTGAAAATATGTAGTATCACATTGATGAGATTTCTCCCAAAAAGAAGAAAAGTGATTTTTCAGCTAATACAGAAGAAGACTACATGCCATTGTCAGCTTTTAAAAAGGTAACATTTAAAATGTAAGAAAAAGAATTATTTTCTTTTGGAGTATCCTATAGAGCACTATAGGAATTTATTTCCCATAGTCCATTAGTAATGATATTACACGTTTCTTTCACAGCTATTTATTCTATGGGACAGTGCGGTTTAAATTCATACACTCTAAATATATCAGCAGCAACTGTTTTGGACAAGACAGACTACATGCCAATAACAGCTTTTAAAAAGGTAAGATTTAAAATGTAAGAAAAAGAATTATTTTCTTGTAGTGTATCCTATAGTGATGTTTAGGAATTTATTTCCCATGGTCCATTAGTAATGATATTACATGTTTCTTTCACAGTTATTTATTCTATGGGACTTCAATGCATAGGCTCCATCAGTGCCATTCTCTTCACAAGAATCTAACTGGAACCGAGGCGTCCCTGCGACTCGAAATATATGCATCTTTTTAGGACAAGAAGGATTACATGCCAATGATAGCTTTTAAAAATCTTGTACCTGAATGGACTAGTTGATGTTTAAAATAATTTACTAAGTTATATTCTAGTAACTGATATCTTAGTCTATTGCTTGTTTAGTTCAATGTTATTAACTTTAATTTCTTTGTATAATATTGGGCATTACTGTTTTCATGTTTTGAACATTTCATCTTATTATAGTAAAGTTTTTCTTTTTTTATTGTGCTGATTGTGTAGAAAAAGTACGATTTTTAAATGTAAAGGAACATATCTCATTTTTAAGGAATTATTGTGTATTTATTTTTAATGGAATCTAATTTGTACATGGTTTATTTCAAGTAAAATATATTCAACGAAAGTAATTTGTATCATTTACTGACCTATACCATTTTATTAATTTTGTATTCAGCAAATTAATCAGAAAACAGCTTATATTGATCGTATTTAAGCTGGTCGGCCCGGGGTTTGGATCTGAGTGACGTAGCAGGCTTTCTGCATTCTGATTGGCTATTCGTCAAATGGCGCTACCTTATCTTATACCTACCTTCAATGTACGTAGATGAAAGAATGGCTACGCTTCATCTGAAACAATTTATTAAATATCCTTCTCCTCTGTTCATCAAAGATTGTCTTTCTTTGTCTAAATAGTCCAGTTTAATTTTCTTAGATAGTTTTAATGTTCTACTTGTACTTACTTAATTTAATAAAAAAATGCCTCTGTTGATGTATGAAAAGTTTTATGTGTTATTTAGTTCTAAGAAAGATAGTTTTTATTGTCTATGTTATCTATTTCACCCTCCATCTAAAATATTTGAATAGAAATAAGTAATTATTGCTTTTGTGTGTCAATAGGGCACTGACGATGATGCACTGCATCGAAAGCCATTTACGAACTTGATCTTTCTTTTTACATAAAACGCTTAAATACCGAGTTTGATCGTTACTAAGATCAAACAAAAGTTGCGACCGTTATATATATATATATATATATATATATATATATATATATATATATATATATATATATATATATATTCTATTTTTGAGGCTGCATCACTGGGGAGTATTATCATTGTGAGTACCTCGGCTGTATATATATATATATATATATATATATATATCTATATATATATATATATCTTTTGAACGGACCTCATTTTCGTCATCTTCCGGGTAGGATCGATGTGCATTTGAAGAAACTTTTCGAAAACCGCGTCATGAGTACGACCTCAATAGCTGATTTCCCTTAAGAGAAATCTGCTAAAACATAGAAAAAGAATTGTAGAGCATCAATAGTTTAACAAGATTGGATTTTGTGATCCGGCTCATATTAACGGAGATATTTTGAATTTTTGAATCCCCCCCTCCTTTGCCACCCCCCTCCTTGCCCCCCCCCCTCCTTGCCTCCCTCCGTGCCCCCCCTCCTTGCCCCCCTCCTTGCCTCCCTCCTTGCCCCCCCCCTCCTTGCCTCCCTCCCTGCCCCCCCTCTCTTCCTCGACACATACTGCTAATAACAAATATGATCTATAGTGTTGACTGAAACGTTTAAAGATCATTATTAATTAATCGAATCAAGTATAGTATAACTAATTCACTTACCGAGTTTTGTTTAGTTCGGTTGAGTCTTTTGTGCTAAATAAAATTGTTGACTCCCACTATATTTTTTAGCTTATAACTCATTTATATTTTGGTATACGACAAAAGTGTATATAAAAAATGTTACTCTAAATACTTAACAAAATAAACAAATTTTGTTATGCACATATTTGCCGAAGAAGGAATACGAAAAGAAATATCGCTATTTTTAATTTCAGGCCTCCCTTACAACCCCCACTCCTGCTTGTCTGGAGAAATGTTGGTGCAGCTCACTATCATGGAGGAGTTAGTGCTAATACACATACCGAGTTTTGTTTAGTTCGGTTGAATTTTGTGCCAAATAAAATTGTTGACTCCCGCTATAGATTTCAGCGTATAACTCATTTATAGTTCCATATGTGACAGAAGCGTATGTAATTTCAGGCCTCCCTTATGACCCCCACTCCTGTTCGTCTCAGAGAATACTCGTATTAATATAGCCTAAAGTCTAAGTTGGGTTAGTAGTAATATACAGACCAAGTTTCATAAAATTCGGTTCAGCCGTTTGTGCGTGAAATGGTAACAAACAAACAAACAAATAAACAAACAAACAGACACCAAAGAAACAAATTGCAGTTATGGTGTCTAGGACATGTGAAACGAAAAGTTATCGTGAAATTTCGTGAAAAAAATCAATGTACAGACAGAGGTTACAATTTTATATATATACTAGCTAAGGTACCCGGCTTCGCTCATGAAATCATTAGGGGCTGAATATTGAGGGTATTTTTATTGCAAGGGTTGAGTTATAGCATGTTTGTGTGTGTGTGTGTGTGTGTGTGTGTGTGTGTGTTTGTACATATAAGTTTGAACGAACCTCATTTTCGTCATGTTGTACGTAGGATCGATGATCATTTGATTTCCCTTGAGAGAATATGAATTTTCGAATTCCCACCTAACTCCCCTCCCCTTCTTGATGCTATTTCAGCCAACGATCTATTCTATGTTCTTTAGTGTGGTCTGAAACGGTTAAATATTGAGAATGGTATTGATCAAATAAACATTTTCGAGATTAAGATAACACGTGATGGTATGTACCAAGATGTCGTCTTTAAATTTGGAATAAGACGATTCCTCATATATCAGCTTATTCATGAAGTGTGATGACTAAAAGTTGAAGTTCGCTGAAAACTAAAAATTCAAATATCTTGGAAAATATCCTTGAAAGAGTCATAGTGTATATGAAAGTATATAGGAAAACAATTTTTAATAAGATTAGTCAGTAGTCGCAAGATTGTTTGGTCAGTAGGTAGGTCAGTGGTCAGAAGTTTTGAAGTGAGCAAGTCAATGGTCAGGAGTGCAGTAGACAGCGGGCCAGTAGTTAGTAGGCTAGAAGGTCTGTAGTGAACAGGTCATTGGTCAGGAGTTCATTAGTCAGCGGGTCAATAGTCAGTAGGGCAGAGGTCAGTGGTAAGCATATCAGTAGCCAGTAGTGAGCAGTTCATTGGTCAGGAGTTCAATAGTCAGTATGCCAGAGGTCAGTGGTAAGCATATCAGTAGCCAGTAGTGAGCAGTTCATTGGTCAGGAGTTCAATAGTCAGCGGGGCAGTAGTCAGTAGGCCAGAGGTCAGTGGTAAGCATATCAGTAGCCAGTAGTGAGTAGTTCATTGGTCAGGAGTTCAATAGTCAGCGGGTCAATTGTCAGTAGGCCAGAGGTCAGTGGTAAGCATATCAGTAGCTAGTAGTGAGCAGTTCAATAGTCAGCTGGTCAATAGTCAGTAGGCCTGAGATCAGTGGTAAGCATATCAGTAGCCAGTAGTGAGCAGTTCATTGGTCAGGAGTTCAATAGTCAGCTGGTCAATAGTCAGTAGGCCTGAGATCAGTGGTAAGCATATCAGTAGCCAGTAGTGAGCAGTTCATTGGTCAGGAGTTCAATAGTCAGCTGGTCAATAGTCAGTAGGCCTGAGATCAGTGGTAAGCATATCAGTAGCCAGTAGTGAGGCAGTTCATTGGTCAGGAGTTCAATAGTCAGCGGTCAATAGTCAGTATGCCAGAGGTCAGTGGTAAGCATATGAGTAGCAGTAGTGAGCAGTTTCATTGGTCATGAGTTCAATAGTCAGCTGGTCAATAGTCAGTATGCCAGAGGTCAGTGGTAAGCATATCAGTAGCCAGTAGTGAGCAGTTCATTGGTCAGGAGTTCAATAGTCAGCTGGTCAATAGTCAGTATGCCAGAGGTCAGTGGTAAGCATATCAGTAGCCAGTAGTGAGCAGTTCATTTGTCAGGAGTTCAATAGTCAGCGGGTCAATAGTCAGTATGCCAGAGGTACGTGGTAAGAAAATCAGTAGCCAGTAGTGAGCATTTCATTGGTCAGGAGTTCAATAGTCAGCTGGTCAATAGCCAGTAGGTCAGAGATCAGTGGTAAGCATATCAGTAGCCAGTAGTGAGCCGTTCATTGGTCAGGAGTTCAATAGTCAGCTGGTCAATAGTCAGTAGGCCTGAGATCAGTGGTAAGCATATCAGTAGCCAGTAGTGAGCAGTTCATTCGTCAGGAGTTCAATAGTCAGCTGGTCAATAGTCAGTATGCCAGAGATCAGTGGTAAGCATATCAGTAGCCAGTAGTGAGCAGTTCATTGGTCAGGAGTTCAATAGTCAGCGGGTCAATAGTCAGTATGCCAGAGATCAGTGGTAAGCATATCAGTAGCCAGTAGTGAGCATTTCATTGGTCAGGAGTTCAATAGTCAGCTGGTCAATAGCCAGTAGGTCAGAGATCAGTGGTAAGCATATCAGTAGCCAGTAGTGAGCAGTTCATTCGTCAGGAGTTCAATAGTCAGCGGGGCAGTAGTCAGTAGGCCAGAAATCAGTGGTAAGCATATCAGTAGCCAGTAGTGAGCAGTTCATTGGTCAGGAGTTCAATAGTCAGCGGGTCAATAGTCAGTAGGCCAGAGGTCAGTGGTAGGCATATCAGTAGCCAGTAGTGACCAGTTCATTGGTCAGGAGTTCAATAGTCAGCGGGTCAATAGTCAGTAGGCCAGAGATCAGTGGTAAGCATATCAGTAGCCAGTAGTGAGCAGTTCATTCGTCAGGAGTTCAATAGTCAGCTGGTCAATAGTCAGTAGGCCAGAGATCAGTGGTCAGCATATCAGTAGCCAGTAGTGAGCAGTTCATTGGTCAGGAGTTCAATAGTCAGCGGGTCAATAGTCAGTATGCCAGAAATCAGTGGTAAGCATATCAGTAGCCAGTAGTGAGCAGTTCATTCGTCAGGAGTTCAATAGTCAGCTGGTCAATAGTCAGTATGCCAGAGATCAGTGGTCAGCATATCAGTAGCCAGTAGTGAGCAGTTCATTCGTCAGGAGTTCAATAGACAGCTGGTCAATAGTCAGTAGGCCAGAGATCAGTGGTAATCATATCAGTAGCCAGTAGTGAGCAGTTCATTGGTCAGTTCATTCAGTCACGGGTCAATAGTCAGTATGCCAGAGATCAGTGGTAAGCATATCAGTAGCCAGTAGTGAGCAGTTCATTGGTCAGGAGTTCAATAGTCAGCTGGTCAATAGTCAGTATGCCAGAGATCAGTGGTAAGCATATCAGTAGCCAGTAGTGAGCAGTTCATTGGTCAGGAGTTCAATAGTCAGCTGGTCAATAGTCAGTTGGCCAGAGGTCAGTGGTAGGCATATCAGTAGCGAGTAGAGAGCAGTTCATTAGTCAGGAGTTCAATAGTCAGGAGTCATTGTCAGTAGGACAGAGGTCAGTGGTAAGCATATCAGTAGCCAGTAGTGAGCAGGTCACTGGTCAGGAGTCCAATAGTCAGTAGGCCAGAGGTCAGTGGTAAGCATATCAGTAGCCAGTAGTGAGCAGGTCACTGGTCAGGAGTCCAATAGTCAGTAGGCCAGAGGTCAGTGGTAAGCATATCAGTAGCCAGTAGTGAGCAGGTCACTGGTCAGGAGTCCAATAGTCAGCTGGTCAATAGTCAATAGGCCAGAGGTCAGTGGTAAGCATATCAGTAGCCAGTAGTGAGCAGGTCACTGGTCAGGAGTTCAATAGTCAGTAGGCCAGAGGTCAGTGGTAAGCATATCAGTAGCCAGTAGTGAGCAGGTCACTGGTCAGGAGTTCAATAGTCAGCGGGTCAATAGTCAGTAGGCCAGAGGTCAGTGGTAAGCATATCAGTAGCCAGTAGTGAGCAGTTCATTGGTCAGGAGTTCAATAGTCAGCGGGTCAATAGTCAGTATGCCAGAGGTCAGTGGTAAGCATATCAGTAGCCAGTAGTGAGCAGTTCATTGGTCAGGAGTTCAATAGTCAGCTGGTCAATAGTCAGTAGGCCAGAGATCAGTGGTAAGCATATCAGTAGCCAGTAGTGAGCAGTTCATTGGTCAGGAGTTCAATAGTCAGCTGGTCAATAGTCAGTTGGCCAGAGGTCAGTGGTAGGCATATCAGTAGCCAGTAGTGAGGAAATCTTGGTCCAGGAGTTCAATAGTCAGCGGAGAGCATAGTTCAGTAGGCCAGAGATCAGTGGTAAGCATATCAGTAGCCAGTAGTGAGCAGTTCATTGGTCAGGAGTTCAATAGTCAGCTGGTCAATAGTCAGTAGGCCAGAGGTCAGTGGTAGCCAATAGTCAGTAGGCCAGAGGTCAGTGGTAAGCATATCAGTAGCCAGTAGTGAGCAGTTCATTGGTCAGGAGTTCAATAGTCAGCTGGTCAGTATTCAGTATATTTTTTAAAATATGTAGTTCTCCTGCTGGTTTTTTACTTGTTTTTATTCTAACTGTCGGATCAATAATTACCTTCTACCTTCTAGAATATTCTTCTTTCCTTGATATGGCAACAATATCGGCTCTTCTACTGGCCCCATCTGATGAAGTACAACCGGCTTTCTCATATATTTCCCACTCTATATGCCCAAAATTTCACACACACATATATAAATATATATGTTTGTGTGTGTGATGGAGATAGATAAATAGATGCTTTTATTGTCATAGGACCAATGGTCCTCTCTTACAGTCAATAGACAAATACGCGTGTCTGTGTCTGTATGTTTGTGTATGACCCTATTTTCATCATTTCGTAGAGAGGACGCTTAGAGATTTGTTTTTTTCGAAAATGGCGTAATTTGCAGAACCTCAGTAGCCCAGTTCTCTTTTGGTAAGTCTGCTAATATTTTTTTTTATTATTATTTATTAACTTCCACTTTTTGCAACTTAGGCTAATTGGGCCTAATAACTAAGTGAAAGCGATTTGGTTCTGTCAACTGTCCATTTACCTTTGTCCATTTTTCCTTTCAAAGAAAATTGTATCGCTGTCACTTTTCACGGCTGAGGAAGGAACAAAGGAGTGAGAGAGATGTAGGATAGAGACACCCTGCCAAGCACCGTACTAACGGCAGCTAACATTTCATATACATAGGAATCCCGCCACCAGGTAGCGGGAAGCTCTTACACTCAGCACTTCTTGACTCGTTCGCCAACGGCTAACTCAACAATTAGTCGATTCTCTTGGGCATAGAGGTAAGAAGGCAAGATGAAGACGCCCAAAGTCCAGGCATCTCACGAACTCCAGCCGAGTCAATAGCACTGACGCCACACGCAACGAGATTGGAGCTTCTTTGCTAGATATTTGGTTGATGCGAAATGGATGTAGGTTTTCTCCACTGAAATATATTAATGCCAATTCTGTAAACAAAGCTAAATATATTATTCATACCTTGTATACAAAAGTCGCTGGCGCAGGGGCCACGTGAAGGGGAAAATAGATAAATGTACATAGTGCTAACTGAACAGATAGAAAGAAATATTCTTCACTAGAAAGAAAAACAATTACTAAAATATATCCAAATATAACATTAATTTTATTGAAAACTATTTACTATATCTAGTACTGTAATTTATAATGAACTAGCTAAGGTGCCCGGCTTCGCCCGGCAAATCATTTGAGGCTGAATGATGATAAAATTTTTTTTGGGCTTTACTTTGTACAATATCTTGCTAGGGATATGTTAACAATAAAAATATTTGTTGTGTACTTAATTCTACAAAATACACAATATTTTTAAATTACCCGTTTCCTGTGCCTGTGTCTTTTTTTATAAATATCATAATCATAGATTATCGTATTAACCATATTATTCATAATCATAAAAAAAATTCTGCATTTCGAACCATCTATGAATAAAAGTTCATTTCCTGAAAAGTGGTCCAAAGCGCCATTTGGATGGCAGCTGTTTTACAAACGTAATAAACACTATTAAAAAAAGTCCGTCACGCAGGGGCTGCGTAAACTAAGCAGATTTCCCACGTGAAGTTTTACAATAAAGAAATCTGCCTAATAACAACTGTAGTAGTAAGAAACCTCTAGACCTAAAACATTATTTAGGGCGTAATAACCCAGTAGTTTCTAGCCCCAAAAAACAGTTAACCTAACCTCTAAACCTATCCACGAGGGACGATAGTTATGGAAACGGCCGCCAGAGCTCTCGTCGGAAACTCCGAACATAGCCTATTGGTGACCACACGCAGAATACAAATGCAAATATCTCGGTTAATATTCAAGATAGAGAATTAATGTATAGAACAATATTTATAGTAAATTTAATTTGCAATAAGATTGATTCTATACAATCTTTTGATCCCACGTATAGTAACGGAGATATTTCGAATTTTCGAAAATCCTCCCCTCTAAACCCCCCCCCCCCTCCCACTGGTCTGATTTCAGCCATTAACGAACTTGAAACGTTAAATATGAAGTTTTGTAATGATCAAACAAAACTTGCGACCGCTAGAGCGGTAACAGACAAATATATATATATATATATATATATATACAGTTTTGAACGGACCTCATTTTCGTCATCTACTAGGTAGGATCGATGGACATTTGAAGAAAAATGTCGAAAATTCCGTCATGAGTACAACCTCAATAGCTGATTTCCCTTAAGCGAAATCTGCTAATACTCTTTTGTATGTTGGAAAGTGAACTGTATATTCTTAATGGTACACAGCATGTTCAGCTATGTATAATACATTTTAACGGTGCAGAGTGAATAAATTCCAGAAATAACAGGATGTAACTCTCCAGCAATCATTCTTTTAAATTATATATTTATGACACTTAAAAAAATTAACATTTCTGAGAAAAATTCTATATTCCTGAAAGTATAAGCATCAAATCCCATGTAAACATAAGCCAATGTGAGGTCGGGAGGGGTGAGGCAGAAGTGATTATAACATATTTGTGCTTTACCTTCATAATACGTCTAGTTGTACAACTTTTCCTCTTACACTAAAATAACTTTTCCTCACTTCAAATCCAACCAGCATTAAAATCCAAGAGTTTTATACATACACTCAGAATAATGAAGTAATCTTAATTATCAGGAAAAAGTAATAGCTTAAACAACTGACTGAAATATAAGGTTAGCAGTGAGAGGACAGAAAGGAAGTGTCCCACCTCTCCTCCCTACACTCACTGTTGCCAACAAACATCATACTTTTTTAAGATATCAGTTCTGTTTACATTAAATTATGTTAATAATTCTTATTACATTTTCTTCACAATACAAAAGTGTTTGTTGAACTACTTTTTCTATTTTAATAAAATAAAGTATTATATACATTTAAGGAGGAACTGACATTTGTGATTAATTGATGTTTGGGAAATAGGGGCGGGAGTGGCATGGAAATATACTTTGGTCTTCATTCAACCAGTTAATAATGGCTGTTAAGTTTAATGAAAGTGTATTAATCCATCGAGGTACTAAGTTGAAGAAATGCATACATGGATGGAGCTGCAGCAGACTTTTGCAAAGAAGACATCTACCTAAAATTATTAAAATTGAAGAAATTGTGAACTGTCGTGTAAAAGCGTTTTACTATTATTTTGGAATCAATATTCATATAGCAACGACACTTCCGCACTGGGGAGGTCCTTGAAGAGGGCAGTTTCAACTAATGTACGGGTAGGAGCGAATAAACAATTCAGAACTGAATGGCCACTGAAGAGGTGGTAGATAAGCCACGAAACATGTAGGGCAATTGTAATAAAATTTGTGGGGAAAGAAATGTGTTTTTGTTGTTGAACCTTGCCATTATACTATGAAGTAAACTGTGTATAATTAGTCGATAATCAGAGTACAATATCACTGATAAAAACCGGGATTATATATCGTGAAGCGAATTGTATAAATGTGACAAAAATGGTGAATTAGTTTTGTTCCATCGTCCGCTTCTGTGCATAAATATAATAATTATTAGTTTTTCTGTAGGTACTAAGTGCTAAAAACATTGAAATGTCCATATATTATTCTATATTCTGGCTACTTCTATGCCTACTACTGAACGAGTATATTTCGACTTATTCAGCTCTGAGAGGTTGGCTGACCTGTTTGTTTACAATTCTGAATGCTTCCTGTTGTTATTATAAATTGACTGAATCGTTTCTCATTACCATTTGTATTTTCGTTCACTTAATATTCATGGTAGTTTTAAGTGTTACCAGTATGCAGATAAATCTACTGTAATACTTCACGAGGGAAATCTGCTTAGCTTAGACTTTTTTTTATTTTTTTTATTTTATTATATAAAAAGCCATTAGAGGATTAAAAGAGTATTTGTTGGCGAGAGCAGATCAGCATTAGGCAGTCCCGTTCTTCTGATAGGGTTCGTTCCCGCCTTTTTTATGGCGGGAAGGAAAATCAATTAAATGGAAGCGGCTTCCCTTTTTAGCTTTACTCCTGTAAATCCAGCGGAACAGTTTCCAAGATTGGCCAATCCATGCGCAACTATACACAACATATTGCTCAATATATTTAGCAGATTTCCCTTTGGGGATCCGACTCATTAAACCGAAATATTTTGAATTTTCGAGTTTTTGTATTGTAACTTTAGAATGGAGATGTTAATTTTAAAACAGCTTATTGTATTATGACGTGAGTCGGAGTGGGGGCTTACTGAAGGCTGAAAATAGAAAGTCCGCCACGCAGGGGCTGCGTAAACTACACAGATTTCCCACGTAATGTTTTGCAATAGATAAATCTACATACTGCCAAACTTGACACCAACACTTTGTGATTCATTATAAAAAAAATTTATAAAGAATCACAACAGTTTTTATCTCAATGCCTCAAATATTAGTAATCCAATAACTAAAGAATGAAAGGGGGGGGGAATCAACAGAACGTTTTTGAATGTATTTGTCTGTTAACGCTCTATAGGTCGCATGCTTGTTGATCGTTACCAAACTCGATATAATATAATTTTGTACGGACCTCATTTTCGTCATCACCTAGGTAGGATCGATGGCCATTTGTAGAATTTTTTCAAAAATCGGTTCATGAGAACGATCTCCATTGCTCATTTCCCTTAAGGAATTTATAAATTTCTTAATATCTCCGTTATTATGCGTCGGACCGAAAAATGGTATAACACCAATCTTATTGCAAATGTAATTTTATATAAATGTTGTAATGTACACTGTATCACTATCGGTAATTGTAACCGAGATATTTGCATTTTTCAGTTTTTGGTTTTCAGTAAACCCCCGACTCAGCCATATAAACATTAAGCTGTTATATTATGAACCTAACCTCTAAACCTATTCACGAGGGACGAACAGTTACGGAAACGGACGCCCTAAATCTCGGCGGAAAGTCCGAACATAACAGAGACCTGCCGACCACACACACAATACAAATGCAAATATCTCAGATAATATTCAAGATAGAGAATAAATGAATATAACAATATTTATAGTAAATTTAATTTGCAATAAGTTGGCCTCTATAGATGTTTTCTATCCGATGGTTCCAGCCATTAACGAATTTGATCTTTCTGTTTGGATAAAACGAGTAAATATCGAGTTTGGTAACGGTCAAACAAAAATTACTACCGCTAGACCGTTAACAGACATATATATAATTTTGAACGGACCTAATTTTCGCCTTCTCCTGGGTAGGATTGATGGACATTTGAAGACATTTTTCGAAAATCGCGTCATGAGTACGACCTCAATAGCTGATTTCTCTTTAGGGAAATCTCCTAATATATCCATTTCTACAAGTAGGATAGAAAAATTGTATAGATCCAATGTTATGGCAAATTGACTCATACCATATAAACAATAATCTGTTATATCATGAACCACTTCATAACAAGGTTCAATATTGTTTTCATTGAACTTTTACTTTGTGAGTTATATGCAAATACGTTCTGATGACCCCCTCATTTTTTTGTTCTTGGATTACTAAGTATACTAAGTAATTGAGATTAAAATTATTCTGATTCATTAAAAAATACATCATTAGCTTTAGTAAATAGTTTTCAATAAAAAATAATGTGATATATTCAGATATATTTCATTAATGGCTTTTCTTCCCGGTTTAGAATTCAGGTTGGCTGGCCTGTTTGTTGACAATTCAGACGCATTCCGTTGTCTAGATTATTAACTTGTAACTGAAAGATTTCTCATTACCATTTGTATTTATTCACCTAATATTCACGGTAGGTATATCTGCATGTATCTATTGTAAACCTTCGCCTGGGAAATCTGCCTAGTCCCAGGGGAATGGAGAACTTTCGCCAATGAAAAGTTGGAATAAAATTCTGAATGAATGATAATGAACTTGAAGTATAAGGTTCGAGGCCCGTAGCGGATGCAGTACGGTTCACTGCTTTCATAAACCATTAGTCACAGGAGCGGATATTTCCACCGATTCTTGCACCCAGAGCCGAATAAATATTCTACGCTTCGCTTGTGAAAAAAGAAATCTTGCGAATAAATACATAAAAGAACAAAAAACAAACTTTTTTTTTTTCATTATACTTCGTTTTCAAAGCGAGAAGGCCGCTTCGGATTGAGATTGAAATTATAAAAAAAAATGTATAACTTTGCCATGCGAGTTAAAGCGTTGACCTTTATCTCACAGGGCAAACCTAGAGTGGCGAGTTCGATTCTCGCCTGGGTAAAAGAAATTATTTAGTGACGAAATTCATTAAATAATATCCTAAAATCCCACCCTGGCTAGACAAGGGTGGTAACCTGTAGATAACCTGTCCCAATTAGCCTGAGTTGCAAAAGGTGGACCAATGCAAATATCGGGAGGGGGGATTTTCGAAAATTCGAAATATCTCTATTACGCTGGATTGAAAACTTTTATAGGAGCAATCTTATTGCAAATTAAACGTACTATAAATATTGTTATATACATTTATTCTCTATGTTGAATATTAACCGTGATATTAGCATTTTTCATATTCGGCCACTGTCGGTTCTGTTCTTGTGATTCCGCTGAAAGTTAGTCCTGCCGTTTCCGTAACTGTTGGGGTTTTGAGAGTGGTGTAAGCTTGTATTTTGCGAGATATATGCAATTGCGCTCTGTAGATCCCCTCCTCCCTTCTTTAGTTCACGAACTACTAAAGTTGTTGTTTGTTTATTATTATTTACGTCCACTTTATGCTACTAGGCTAATTGGGACGGGTTATCTACAGGTTACCACCCTTTTATAACCAGGGTGGGCTCAATGAGTTGATTGAATTAAAAATATTCTGCTTCAGAATATATTACAGTACTAGATATAATAAATAGTTTTCAATAAAATTAATGTGTTTTATTCAGATATATTTCAGTAGTTGTTTTTCTTTCAGGTGAAGAATATTTTTGTCTCTCTGTTCAGCTCTGAGTGTTGGCAGACCTGTTTGTTTACGATTCAGAGCTTTCCGTTTAGAGTTTATTAAAATTGACTAAAATATTTCTGATTACCGTTTGTATTTATTCGCTTAATATTCACGGTGGTGTTACCAGTGTATACATTTATCAGCTGTAAAACTTCACAAGGAAGATTAGTTTCGTTTACGCAGCTCATCCTGCGTTATGGAGTCTTCCCTGCCATCTATATCCATATGAGGGTGTCAGCCATCGGTGGAATGAAGAGATGAGTGACAGCTGGCAGCAAGTGGAGCAGACAGAATGGTTGATCGGCTGTGGATAATGTCACAGCAAAGAGCTATACAGCGAGGTATACATCGAGGTATACAACGAGCTATACAAAGAGATATGCAACTCCCATCAACAAGTCTACAATGCAATACAACATGGCACAATCGATCCTACCTAGGAGATGACGAAAATGAGGTCCTTTCAAAACTGTATATATATATATATATATATATATATATATATATATATATATATATATATACTAGCTCAGATACCCGGCTTCGCCCGGGAATTGATTTGAGGCTGAATGGTGATGGTATTTTTTTTGGCAAGGCTTCCTTTACACAATATTTTAACATTTACCCGTCCCAGTGTTTAGGGCTAATACCCGTCGTTTCTGTGGATTTGTTATTAAAAAAAATTGTAAATTCAGGCCTCCCTTATAACCCCCACTCCTGCCCGTTCCTGAAAATGTTAGTAGGGCTTATTATAAGGATGGCATTAGTGTTAATACACATAACGAGTGTTTTATTTAGTTCAGTTGAGTATTTTGTGCCAAATAAAATTGTTGACTCCCGCTATAATTTTTAGCGTATAACGCCTTTATACTTCGGTATTCGACGATACTGTATATAACAAAAGTTTTTCTAAATAAGAAAATAAACAACTTTTGTTATGTACATATTTGCCGAAACCCCAATAGGAAACGAAATATCACTATTTTTAATTACAGACCTCCCTTATAATCCCCACTCCTGCCCGTCCCTAGAAATGTTAGTATGGCTTATTATAATGAAGGCGTTAGTACTAATTCACATACCAAGTTTGGTTTAGCTCGGTAGAGTCTTTTGTGCCAAATAAAATTGTTGTCTCCCGCTATAATTTTTAGCGTATAACGCCTTTATACTTCGGTATACGACGACAGTGTATATAAAAAAAGTTTCTCTAAATAACAAAATAAACAACTTTTGTCATGTACATATTTGCTGAAAAAGCAATAGGAAACGAAATATCGCTATTTTTAATTTCAGGCCTCCCTTATAACCCCCACTCCTGCCCGTCCCTAGAAATGTTGGTATGGCTTATTACAATGAAGGCGTTAGTGCTAATGCACATACCGAGTTTTATTTAGTTCGGTTGAGTCTTTTTTGGCAAATAATATTGTTGACTCCCGCTATAATTTTTAGCGTATAACGCATTTAAAATTCGGTATACGACAAAAGTGTATATAACAAAAGTTACTCTAAATAACAAAATAAACAACCTTTGTTATGTGCATATTTGCCGAAAAACCAATGGAAAACGAAATATCACTATTAGTATTTCAGGGTTCCCTTACAACCCCCACTCCTGTTAGCCTCAGAGAAAATTAATATAGCCTAAAGTCTAAGTTGGGTTAGTAGTAATATACATACCAAGTTTCATAAAATTCGGTTCAGCCGTTTATGCGTGAAAAGGTAACAAACAAACAAACAAACATACACGAAAGAAACAAAATGCAGATATGGTGTCTATGATATGTGAAACGAAAAGTTATCGTGAAATTTCGAGAAAAAAATCAATGTACAGACAGAGGTTACAATTTTATATATATATATATATATATATATATATATATATATATATATATACTAGCTAAGGTACCCGGCGATGCCCGGGAAATCATTGCTGACTGACTAATGATTGTATTTTTGTAGCAAGACTTCAATGTGTACAATTGCACTTCCCTCCACGATGTATTGTTTTTTCAAAACAGCCAATCCTAAAGTGTAACTTTCAGGGTTAATAGAATAGAAATTTTAGTTTTGAAGAATATATGAAAATGGGTTCCTAATTTATCCCTCACGACTTTTTGACTCATGGTTTTTGAATAATTCAAACCATAATCATGGGTAACATTTATCACAATTAAATGTCATCTATAATGAACATATTTCCTGCCAAAAATCAAACCAAGCACATATAGTTTTAGCATAGTTTTATACATAAGTTTATATTCGTATTATTAAGCCTCAGTGGAAATCACTTCCCGTCGTGGCAGCATTCCACAGGAAATAACTAAACTCAATTACCTCCCGTCCATTTCCGCTCTCGCAGGAGCGTTATCATCGTTGTTTTCTTTAGAATATTGATTCAGAATATTATTTTAATAATTTATCTCCCTGATGGAACTAAATAATAGATCCCTAAACATAATTTCATTTATGTTCAAAAAGCTAGATGAGGGGAAGAGAGCCCCCCTGCAACCTAGTAATACTTTAAACATTGATATCGAGTATATATTAAATACCAGAAATGCTCTTATAGTTTATATTCTATTAGAAATAAATAAAAAAGTTATAGGGAAAATAAATAAATAAATGAGGAGGTGACGGAGATTTATAAGCTCACTAATCCGAATCATACTTGCAACTATCATATAAGACTAAAACATAACATCTTTTGTCATAATATCCATTTATTAAAAACACTTAAATAAGCACTAATAAAATTAATGACTCCCGCAATGGATTTAGCGTATATGCCGTGTTATCTTCATTTACGACAAAAGTGAATACAACAAAAGATACTTTAAATAACAAAAGTAAACAACTTTTGCTATGTGCACGTTAGCCAAAAAAAAATAGAAAATGAAAATTGCGAATTTTTATCTCAGGCCTGTCTTATAACCACCACTCCCGTTTGAACCTAAACATTTTAATATAGCTTATAATCATGGAAGAATTAATGCTAATTCGCATACCAAGTTTTGTTAAATTCGGTTCAATCGTTTGAGCTCAACAAAATTGTTGGCTTCCGCTTTAGATTTTAACGCATATCTCGTTTATGTTATACAGCAAAAGTGAAAATAACCAAAGTTACTTTAAATAACAAAATAAACAACTTTTGTCATGTGCATATTTGCAGAAAAACCAGTAGAAAAAGAAATATTGCTATTTTTAATTTCAGGCCTCCCTTATAGCCCCCACTCCTGCCCGTCCCTAGAAATATTGGTATGGCTTATGATAATTAAGGCGTCAGAGATAATACACATACCGAGTTTTATTTAGTTCGGTGGACTCTTTTGTGCCAAATAATATTCTTGACACCCGCTATAATTTTTAGCGTATAACGCCTTTATAGTTCGGTATACGAAAAAAGTGTATATAACAAAAGTTATTCTAAATAACAAAATAAACAACTTTTGTTATATGCATATTTGCCAAAAAACCAATAGGAAACGAAATATCGCTATTTTTAATTTCAGGCCTCCCTTATAACTCCCACTCCTGTTCGTCTCAGAGAATATTAATATAGCCTAAAGTCTAAGTTGGGTTAGTAGTAATACACATACCAAGTTTCATAAAATTCGGTTCAGCCGTTTATGCGTGAAAAGGTAACAAACAAACAAACAAACAAACAAACAAACAAACAAACAAACAAACAAACAAACAAACAGACACCAAAGAAACAAAATGCAGTTATGGTGTCTATGACATGTGAAACGAAAAGTTATCGTGAAATTTCGCGAAAAAAATCAATGTACAGACAGAGGTTACAATTTTATATATATATAGATATATATATATCTATATATATATAAAATTGTAACCTCTGTCTGTACATTGATTTTTTTCGCGAAATTTCACGATAACTTTTCGTTTCACATGTCATAGACACCGTAACTGCATTTTGTTTCTTTGGTGTCTGTTTGTTTGTTTATTTGTTTGTTTGTTTGTTTGTTTGTTACCTTTTCACGCATAAACGGCTGAACCGAATTTTATGAAACTTGGTATGTATATTACTACTAGCCCAACTTAGACTTTAGGCTATATTAATGTTCTCTAAGACGAACAGGAGTGGGGGTTATAAGGGAGACCAGAAATTAAAAATAGCGATATTTCGTTTCCTATTGCTTTTTCAGCAAATATGCACATAACAAAAGTTGTTTATTTTGTTATTTAGAGTAACTTTTGTAATATGCACTTTTGCCGTATACGGAAGCATAAATGAGTTATACGCTATAAACTAAAGTGGGAGTCCACAATTTTATTTGGCACTAAAAACTCAACCGAATTAAACCAAACTGGTTATGTGAATTAGTACTAACGCCTTCATTATAATAAGCTATACTAACATTTCTAGGGACGGGCAGGAGTGGGGGTTATAAGGAACGCCTGAAATTTATAATAGTGATATTTCGCTTCCTATTGCATTTTCGGCAAATATGCACATAACAAAAGTTGTTTATTTTGTTATTTAGAGAGACTTTTTTTATATACACTATCATCGCATTCCGAACTATAAAGGCGTTATACGCTAAAAATTATAGCGGGGGACAATTTTATTTGGCACAAAAGACTCAACCGAACTAAATAAAACACTCATTATGTGTATTAGCACTAACGCCTTCCTTATAATAAGCCATTCTAACATTTCTAGGGACGGGCAGGAGTGGTGGTTATAAGGGAGGCATGAAATTAATAATAATGATTTCCTATTGGGTTTTCGGCAAATATGCACATAACAAAAGTTGTTTATTTTGTTATTTAGAGAAATTTGCTCAACACTTCTTTTCAATATGAACTACCAGGTACCTCACCTGAAAAAATTAATTCAAATGTATATCAATATTTTCTCCTTAATAATTCAAATCTATGCATAATGCACAGGAGACGGGAAATATGACAATATGCAGGACAGTGAAGTTTTACATAAAAAAAATAATTTTATTATTAACAAATGCCAACAACGGGTATTAACCCTAAACACTGGAACGGGTAAATGTCAAAATATTGTGCAATGTAAAGCCTTGCCAAAAATATACCATCACCATTCAGCCTCAAATGAATTCCCGAGCGAAGCCGGGTATCTAAGCTAGTATATATATAAAATTGTAACCTCTGTCTGTACATTGATTTTTTTTGCGAAATTTCACGATAACTTTTCGTTTCACATGTCATAGACACCATAACTGCTTTTTGTTTCTTTGGTGTCTGTTTGTTTGTTTATTTGTTTGTTTGTTTGTTACCTTTTCACGCATAAACGGCTGAACCGATTTTTATAAAACTTGGTATGTATATTACTACTAGCCCAACTTAGACTTTAGGCTATATTAATATTCTCTAACACGAACAGGAGTGGGGGTTGTAAGGGAGGCCTGAAATTAAAAATAGCGATATTTCGTTTCCTATTGCTTTTTCAGCAAATATTTACATAACAAAAGTTGTTTATTTTGTAATTTAGAGTAACTGTTGTTATATGCACTTTTGCCGTATACGGAAGTATAAATGAGTTATACGCTAAAAACTATAGCGGGAGTCCACAATTTTATTTGGCACAAAAGACTCAACCGAACTAAACCAAACTCGCTATGTGAATTAATACTAACGATTTCCTTATAATAAGCCATACTAACATTTCTAGGGACGCGCAGGAGTGGGGGTTATAAGGGAGGCCTGAAATTAAAAATAGAGATATAGCGTTTCCTACTCATTTTTCAGAAGTATGCACATAACAAAAGTTGTTTATTTTGTTATTTAGAGTAACTTTTGTTATATGCACTTTTGCCGTATACGGAAGCGTAAATGAGTTATACGCTATAAGCTATAGCGGGAGTCCACAATTTTATTTGGCACTAAAGACTCAACCGAATAAAACCAAACTCAGTATGTGAATTAGTACTAACGCCTTCATTATAATAAGCTATACTAGCATTTCTAGGGACGGGCAGGAGTGGGGGTTATAAGGGAGGCCTGAAATTAATAATAATGATTTCCTATTGGGGTTTCGGCAAATATGCACATAACAAAAGTTGTTTATTTTGTTATTTAGAGAAATATGCTCAACAATTCTTTTCAATATGAACCATCAGGTACCTCAACTGGAAAAATTAATTCAAATTATAATATTTTGTCCTTAATAACTTAAATCTATGTATAATACACAGGAAACGGGAAATATGACAATATGCAGGACAATGAAGTCTTACATAAAAAATTAATTTTATTATTAACAAATCCATAGCAACGACAGGTATAATAAACTCTAAACACTGGGGCGGGGAATGTCAAAATATTGTGCAAAGTAAAGCCTTGCCAAAAAAAAAAAAAATACCATCACCATTCAGCCTCAAATGAATTCCCGGGCGAAGCCGGGTATCTGAGCTAGTATATATATATATATATATATATATATATATATATATATATATATATATATACTAGCTCAGATACCCGGCTTCGCTCGGGAATTCACTTGAGGCTGAATGGTGATGGTATATTTTTGGCAAGGCTTTACTTTTCACGACATTTACCCGTCCCAGTGTTTAGGGTTAACACCCGTCGTTTCTGTGGATTTGTTAATAATGAAATTAATTTTTTATGTAAGACTTCATTGTCCAGCATATTGTCATATTTCCCGTTTCCTGTGTATTATGCATAGATTTGAATTATTAAGGAGAAAATATTGACATACATTTGAATTAATTTTTTAAGGTGAGGTACCTGGTAGTTCATATTGAAATGAAGTGTTGAGGAAATTTCTCTAAATAACAAAATAAACAACTTTTTTTATGTGCATATTTGGTGAAACCCCAATAGGAAATCGGTATTATTAATTTAAGGCCTCCCATATAACCCCCACTCCTGCCCGTCCCTAGAAATGTTAGTATGGCTTATTATAAGGAAGGCATTAGTACTAATTCACATACCGAGTTTGGTTTAGTTCGGTTGAGTCTTTTGTGCCAAATAAAATTGTTGACTCCCGCTATAATTTTTAGCGTATAACACCTTTATACTTCGGTATACGACGATAGTACACTATATTATTTGTTATATACATATAACAAAAGTTACTCTAAATTACACAATAAACAACTTTTGTTATGTTCATATTTGCCAAAAACCCAATAGGAAACGAAATATCGCTATTTTTAATTTCTGGCTTCCCTCATAACCCCCACTCCTGCCCGCCCCTAGAAATGTTGGTGTGGCTTGTTATAATAAAAGCGTTTGTGCTAATACACATACCGAGTTTTATTTATTTCGGTTGGGTCTTTTGTCCCAAATAAATACATACATTTGAATAAATTTTTTCATTTGAGGTACCTGGTAGTTCATATTGAAAAGAAGTGTTCAGAAAATTTCTCTACATAACAAAGTAAACAACTATTGTTATTTGCATATTTGCCGAAACCCCAATAGGAAATCACTATTTTAATTTCAGGCCTCCCTTACAACTCCCACTCCTGCCCGTCCCTAGAAACAGTATGGCTTATTATAAGGAAGGCGTTAGTGCTAATTCAAATACCGAGTTTGGTTTAGTTCGGTTGAGTCTCTTGTGCCAAATAAAATTGTGGACTCCCGCTATAGGTTTTAGCGTATAACTCATTTATACTTCCGTACACGGCTAAAGTGAATATAACAAAAGTTACTATAATTACACAATAAACAACTTTTGTTATGTTCATATATGCCGAAAAACCAATAAGAAACGAAATATCGCTATTTTTAATTTCTGGCTTCCCTTATAACCCCCACTCCTGCCCGTCCCTAGAAATGTTGGCATGGCTTGTTATAATGAAAGCGTTAGTGCTAATACACATACCGAGTTTTATTTAGTTTGGTTGATTCTTTTGTGCCATATAAAATAGTTCACTTCCTCTATAGGTTTTAGCGTATATCTCGTTTATAACTCGGTATACGACGAAAGTGTATATAACAACAGTTACTCTAAATAACAAAATAAACAACTTTTGTTATGTGCATATTTGCCGAAAAACCAATAGGAATCGAAATATCGCTATTTTTAATTTCTGGCTTCCCTTATAACCCCCACTCCTGTTCGTCTCAGAGGATATTAATATAGCCTAAAGTCTAAGTTGGGTTAGTAGTAATATACATACCAAGTTTCATAAAATTCGGTTCAGCCGTTTATGCGTGAAAAGGTAACAAACAAACAAACAAACAAACAAATAAACAAACAAACAAACAAACAGACACCAAAGAAACAAAATGCAGTTATGGTGTCTATGACATGTGAAACGAAAAGTTATCGTGAAATTTCGTGAAAAAAATCAATGTACAGACAGAGGTTACAATTTTATATATATACTAGCTCAGATACCCGGCTTCGCCCGGGAATTCATTTGAGGCTGAATGTTGATGGTACTTTTTAGCAAGCTTTACATTGCACAATATTTTGACATTTACCCGTCCGAGTGTTTAGGATTGATACCCGTCGTTGCCGTGGATTTGCTAATAATAGAATATTTGTTCGATAAGACTTCACTGTCTTCGATATTTTTATATTTCCCGTCTCTTATACATGTAAATAAGGTGAATTTTTATTTCAGGTCTTCCTTATAACCCCCCTCCCGTTCGAACCTAAAAATTTTAATATAACTTATAATCGTGGAAGAATTAATGCTAATTGACATACCGAGCTTTGTTAAGTTCGTTAGTGCCCAATAAAATTGTTGGCTCCCGCTAAAGTTTTAACGTAAAACTCATTTATACTTAGGTATACGACAAAAGTGTATATAACAAAAGTTACTCCAAATAACAAAATAAACAACTTTTGTGAAGTTTATATTTGCGGAAAAACCAATAGGAAACGAAATATCACTATTTTTAATTTCAGGCTTCCCTTATAACCCCCACTCCTGCCCGTCCATAGAAATGTTGGTATGGCTTATTATAATGAAGGCCTCACTGCTAATACACATACCGAGTTTTATTTAGTTCGGTTGAGTCTTTTTTGGCAAATAATATTGTTGACTCCCGGTATAATTTTTAGCGTATAACGCATTTAAACTTCGGTATACGACAAAAGTGTATATAACAAAAGTTACTCTAAATAACAAAATAAACAACTTTTGTTATGTGCAAATTTGCCGAAAAACCAATAGAAAACGAAATATCGCTATTTTTAATTTCAGGCTCCCCCTATCACCCCCACTCCTGTTCGTCTCAGAGAAAATTAATATAGCCTAAAGTCTAAGTTGGGTTAGTAGTAATATACATACCAAGTTTCATAAAATTCGGTTCAGCCGTTTGTGCGTGAAAAGGTAACAAACAAACAAACAAACAAACAAACAAACATACACGAAAGAAACAAAATGCAGATATGGTGTATATGACATGTGAAACGAAAAGTTATCGTGAAATTTCGCGAAAAAAATCAATGTACAGACAGAGGTTACAATTTTATATATATACTAGCTCAGATACCCGGCTTCGCCCGGGAATTGATTTGAGGCTGAATGGTGATGTTATTTTTTTGGCAAGGCTTTAATTTGCACAATATTTTGACATTTAACCGTCCCAGTGTTTAGGGTTAATTCCCGTTGTTGGCATTTGTTAATAATAAAATTAATTTTTTATGTAAGTCTTCACTGTCCTCCAAATTGTCATATTTCCCGTAGACAAATAGACAATGAAATATCGCGAATTTTTATTTCAGGCCTCCCTTATAACCATGGAAGAATTAATGCTAATTGACATACTGAGTTTTTGTTAGTTCGGTTTACTCGTTAGCGCTCAATGAAATCGTTGACTCCCGCTTTAGTTTATAGTGTATATCTCGTTTATACTTTGTTAAAAGACAAAAATGAATATGACCAAAGTTACTCTAAATAACAAAATAAACAACTTTTCTTATGTTTATATTTGCCGAAAATGCAATAAGAAACGAAATACCGCTATTTTTAAATTCAGGCCTTCCTTATAACCCCCACTCCTGCCCATCCCTAGAAATGTTAGTATGGCTTATTATAAGGAAGGCGTTAGTGCTAATTCACATACCGAGTTTGGTTTAGTTCGGTTTAGTCTTTTGTGCCAAATAAAATTGTGGATTCCCTCTATTGTTTTTAGAGTATAACTCATTTATACTTCCGTATACGGCAAAAGTGTATATAACAAAAGTTACTCTAAATAACAAAATAAACAACTTTTGTTATGTGAATATTTGCTGAAAAACCAATAGGAATCGAAATATCGCTATTTTTAATTTCTGGCTTCCCTTATAACCCCCACTCCTGTTCGTCTCAGAGGATATTAATATAGCCTAAAGTCTAAGTTGGGTTAGTAGTAATATACATACCAAGTTTCATAAAATTCGGTTCAGCCGTTTATGCGTGAAAAGGTAACAAACAAACAAACAAACAAATAAACAAACAAACAAATAAACAAACAAACAAACAAACAGACACCAAAGAAACAAAATGCAGTTATGGTGTCTATGACATGTGAAACGAAAAGTTATCGTGAAATTTCGTGAAAAAAATCAATGTACAGACAGAGGTTACAATTTTATATATATATAGATATAATAGCTCAGATACCCGGCTTCGCTCGGGAATTCATTTGAGGCTGAATGGTGATGGTATTTTTTTTGGCAAGGCTTTACTTTGCACAATATTTTGACATTTGCCCGTCCCAGTGTTTAGTTTAAATACCCGTCGTTTCTGTGGATTTGTTAATAATAAAATTATTTTTTTATGTAAGACTTCACTGTTCTACATATTGTCATATTTCCCGTTTCCTGTGCATTATGCATAGATTTGAATTATTAAGCACAAAATATGAACATACATTTGAATTAGTTTTTCCCGGTGAGGTACCTTGTAGTTCCAAAGAATTGTTGAGCAAATTTTACTAAATAATAAAATAAACCACTTTGTTATGTGCATATTTGCCGAAACCCCAATAGGAAATCACTATTTTAATTTCAGGCCTCCCTTACAACTCCCACTCCTGCCCGTCCCTAGAAACAGTATGGCTTATTATAAGGAAGGCGTTAGTGCTAATTCAAATACCGAGTTTGGTTTAGTTCGGTTGAGTCTTTTGTGCCAAATAAAATTGTGGACTCCCGCTATAGGTTTTAGCGTATAACTCATTTATACTTCCGTACACGGCTAAAGTGAATATAACAAAAGTTACTATAATTACACAATAAACAACTTTTGTTATGTTCATATATGCCGAAAAAACCAATAAGAAACGAAATATCAATATTTTTAATTTCAGGCCTCCCTTATAACCCCCACTCCTGCACGTCCCTAGAAATGCTAGAATGGCTTATTATAAGGAAGACGTTAGTGCTAATACACATACCGAGTTTTATTTATTTCGGTTGGCTCTTTTGTCCCAAATAAAATTGTTAACTTCCGCTATAGGTTTTAGCGTATATCTCGTTTATAATTCAGTATACGAAAAAAGTGTATATAACAAAAGTTATTTTAAATAACAAAATAAACAACTTTTGTTATGTTCATATTTGCCGAAAAACCAATAGGAAACGAAATATGGCTATTTTTAATTTCAGGCTTCCCTTATAACCCCCACTCCTGTTCGTCTCAGAGGATATTAATATAGCCTAAAGTCTAAGTTGGTTTAGTAGTAATATACATACCAAGTTTCATAAAATTCGGTTCAGCCGTTTATGCGTGAAAAGGTAACAAACAAACAAACAAACAAATAAACAAACAAACAAACAGACACCAAAGAAACAAAATGCAGTTATGGTGTCTATGACATGTGAAACGAAACTCTGTCTGTACATTGATTTTTTTCGCGAAATTTCACGATAACTTTTCGTTTCACATGTCATAGACACCATAACTGCATTTTGTTTCTTTGGTGTCTGTTTGTTTGTTTGTTTGTTACCTTTTCACGCATAAACGGCTGAACCGAATTTTATGAAACTTGGTATGTATATTAGTACTAACCCAACTTAGACTTTAGGCTATATTAATATCCTCTGAGACGAACAGGAGTAGGAGTTATAGGGAAAGCCTGAAGTTAAAAATTGCGATATTTCGTTTCCTATTGGTTTTTCGTCAAATATGAACATAACAAAAGTTGTTTATTTTGTTATTTAGAGTAACTTTTTTTATATACCGATTTATAAACGAGATATACACTAAAACCTACAGCGGAAGTGAACAATTTCATTTGGTACAAAATACCCAACCGAAATAAATAAAAATCGGTTTATGTATTACCACTAACGCTTTCATTATAACAAGCCATACCAACGTTTCTAGGGACCGTCAGGAGTGGGGGTTATAAAGGAAGCCTGAAATTAAAAATAGCGATACTTCGTTTCCTATTGGTTTTTCGGCAAATATGAACATAACAAAAGTTGTTTATTTTCTTATTTAGAGTAACTTTTGTTATATACACTTTTTTAATATACCGAATTATTAACGAGATAAACGCTAAAACCTATAGCGGAAGTGAACAATTTTATTTGGGACAAAAGACTCAACCGAAATAAATAATACTCGGTATGTGTATTAGCACTAACGCTTTCATTATAACAAGCCTTACCAACATTTCTAGCGACGGGCAGGACAGGGGGTTGTCAGGGAGGCCTGAAATTAAAAATAGTGATATTTCGTTACCTATTGGGGTTTCGGCATATATGCACATAACAAAAGTTGTTTACTTTGTTATTTAGAGTAACTTTTATTATATACACTTTTTTCTTATACCGAATTATAAACGAGATATACACTATAAACTAAAGCGGGAGTCAACTATTTCATTAGGCACTAACGATTAAACCGAACTTATGTCAATTAGCATTAATTCTTCAATGATTATAAGCTATATTAAAATTTTTAGGTTAGAACGGGAGTGGGGGTTATAAGGGAGGCCTGAAATAAAAATTCGTGATATTTCATTGTCTATTTGTTTTTTGACAAACAAGCAAATAACAAAAGTTGTTTACTTTGTTATTTAGATTAACTTTTGTTTTATACATTTCTCCAGGAACAATGTGTGGAGCAAGTAATTTGCGTAGAAATATTGATATGCTCAACAATTCATTCTAATTTGAACTATGAGGTACCTCACCTGGAAAAATTAATTCAAATCTATGTTAATATTTTGTCCTTAGTAACTGAAATCTATGCATTATGCACAGGAGACGGGAAATATGGCAATATAACAAAATATGAAATATGACAATTTGGAGGACAGTCAAGACTTACATAAAAAATTCATTTTATCATTAACAAATGCCAACAACGGATATTAACCCTAAACACTGGGACGGGTAAATGTCAAAATATTGTGCAAAGTAAAGTTTTGCCAAAAAATACCATAATCATTCAGGCTCAAATAAATTCCCGGGCGAAGCCGGGTATCTGAGCTAGTATATATATATATATATATATATATATATATATATATATATATATATATATATATATATATATATATATATATATATATATATATATATATATATATAAAATTGTAACCTCTGTCTGTACATTGATTTTTTTCACGAAATTTCACGATAACTTTTCGTTTCACATGTCATAGACACCATAACTGCATTTTGTTTCTTTGGTGTCTGTTTGTTTGTTTATTTGTTTGTTTGTTTGTTTGTTTGTTACCTTTTCACGCATAAACGGCTGAACCGAATTTTATGAAACTTGGTATGTATATTACTACTAGCCCAACTTAGACTTTAGGCTATATTAATATTCTCTAAGACGAATAGGAGTGGGGGTTATAAGGGAGGCCTGAAATTAAAAATAGCGATATTTCGTTTCCTATTGCCTTTTCAGCAAATATGCACATAACAAAAGTTGTTTATTTTGTTATTTAGAGTAACTTTTGTAATATGCACTTTTGCCGTATACGGAATCATAAATGAGTTATACGCTATAAACTTAAGTGGGAGTCCACAATTTTATTTGGCATAAAAGACTTAACCGAACTAAATAAAACTCGGTATGTGTATTAGCAGTGAGGCCTTCATTATAATAAGCGATACCAACATTTCTATGGACGGGCAGGAGTGGGGGTTATAAGGGAAGCCTGAAATTAAAAATAGCGATATTTCGTTTCCTATTCGTTTTTTCGGCAAATATGTCCATAACAAAAGTTGTTTATTTTGTTATTTGGAGCAACTTTTGTTATATACACTTTTCTCGTATACCTAAGTATAAATGAGTTATACGTTAAAACTTTAGCTGGAGCCAACAAATTTATTGGGCACTAACGAACTTAACAAAGCTCGGTATGTCAATTAGCATTAATTCTTCCACGATTATAAGTTATATTAAATTTTTTAGGTTCGAACGGGAGGGGGCTTATAAGGGAGGCCTGAAATAAAAATTCACTATATTTACATGTATAAGAGACGGGAAATATAAAAATATCGAAGACATTGAAGTCTTATCGAACAAATAATTCTATTATTAGCAAATCCACGGCAACGACGGGTATCAATCCTAAACACTGGGACGGGTAAATGTCAAAATATTGTGCAATGTAAAGCCTGCTAAAAAATACCATCACCATTCAGCCTCAAATGAATTCCCGGGCGAAGCCGGGTATCTGAGCTAGTATATATATATATATATATATATATATATATATATATATATATATATATATATATATATATATATTGTAGCTAAGGTACCCTGCTTCGCTCGGGAAATCATTAGAGGCTGAATATTGTGGGTATTTTTATAGCAAGGCTTCAATGTGTACAATTATACTTCCTGTCTGCGCGTATTATTTTTCCATAATCGTAACTGTCAAGACTTATAGAATAGAAAATTTAATTAAAAAGAGTAAATGAAAATGAGTTCCCAATCAATCCCTCTCTACTGTTTGACACAAAGTGAATAATTCAAACAGGATAGCATTTATCATAATGAAATAGTATCTATAATGAGCATATTTTCTGTCAAACCCACTCCGAGCAGACATAGTTTAGAAATAGTAGGTTATAAGTAGAAAGAGATTCCAATAGTGCCAGGATTTAACAGGAAATAAGTTGATACAATTAACTGTATGGGCGGCACTCCGTGCGACTTTCCCTTCCGCTTGAGATTTATAACCTTACTAATACGAATTATACATAGAACTACCATATAAGTCGAAAAACAACATTATTACGCCTATAATAAATAAACATTAATTAGTACTAATACAATTGGTTACCCCTGCTATAGTTTTGGCGAATACCTCGTTTATACTTTGTTACGGCCCATTTTTACCGTCGCCGAAAATGATTGAGGAAAAAGGCAGGCGGGAGATTGGTGCGCGGGGCAGGCTGCGCGAGAGCCTAAGACAAGAAGCGAGAGCCGAAGACAAGCGAGCGGCAGACACGAGCGTCCACCTCGAGCTCCAGTGAGGATTTTGCTCCCGCTAATCGCTTAGGCGGATCAAAGTGTTCAGAAGAGTTCAGAGCTTGAAGAATTGCAGTTATCTCGTCGGATGAGAGGTACCTAAGTATAGTTATTGTGTATACACAATCAATTAAAAGAAAAGGCAAATGAATAGCATTTGTATTTTAAAGTCCCCATGGGAAGTATTGTTTAATCTTGTATTTAGTTATTATTTTTATAGTTAAGATTATAGATAAGTTTAGTTGATTTATTATTGTAAATAAACTGATTTGTTTGTAGAATATTGGTTTTCGTTGTTACCTGAGAAAACAAACAACGTGGCGCCCTTTTTATTTTAATGTCTGCCTATTGATATGAGGCTAGGTAAATTTAATTTAAAAACCCACACCCTTCTCCACTGAGCTTGGCAGTCTTGTTACTCGGTTGGGGGTGACATTAGTGGCGCCTTACAACGTGGGGCCTGATTAAAAATAATTAAGAATAATATAAAAATATTGATGTAAAATATATTATGGTTAGGATTAGTGGTATTAGTAATGATATATGAATTATTTTTTTTTGTGTAAGGATAATTTGTTCTGTGTTCTGTTTAGTGGATTTAGAAAAATTAGAATTATTTTAATTAGGAGTAATTAAAAAAAAAAAAATTTGCTTTCCTTAATATTTAAGATGGAAGAGTACATTTCTTATTTAGGGTTTAGTTAGTTAGTTAGTTGATGACTATTTTTAGAACTAAATATTTCTTCCTCTTATCTTACTATTATTATATAGAATAATATTATATTAATTTTTTTTTGGTATATATTGATAAACAATTAAAAATGGATATAGATAGATAGGTTAAATAAGGAGGATTTAGAGTATGAATTAAAAATTAGAGGAGTAACAGAATTAAAGACAGTTCATGACATGAGGAAAAAATTAAGATTATTACTGAAGATGGAAAAGGAAGGAAAGCTTTTTTCTCCAAATGTGGCTGACTTGGATCCAGCCACCGAATTGAAGCACTGTCAGGAGAGGCTGGAGAAACTGAACATTGAAGCACCTGAGGTAAGGAAGTTTGAAGCGGTTCTACTGCACTTAATAAATAGGATATCCCGCATTAATATGAAGGATGATGAAAGTAGCAAACAGAAATCAGGCTTTTTGGAGGAATGTTTGGAATTATATGGCAGAGTTAAGGAAGCTCTAGATAGTGAGTCTGAAGATGATGAGGCATCAGCACAGGGTAAGAAAACTGATCTTAGAAACACCGGAGACTCCAGAACGGTAGTTATAAAGAAACCTCAAATTCCAGTAAAAGATTGGGGCGTTCAATTTTCTGGTGACGGCGAAGGACTTAGCATTAACGCTTTTCTAGAAACAGTAAATGAACTACGACATGCTAGGAATTTAACAGAAGAGGACTTGTATAGCTCGGCTTACGATTTGTTCCAAGGACCTGCTCTTATCTTGGTGAAGTCATTGAAGAAGATGCTCGGAACTTGGGCGGAGTTGGTGGACGAACTGAAGTTAGAGTTTGAACCAAGGGATTATGAGGATCGACTATGGGAAGAAATTAGGAGACGCACTCAAGGTCCTAATGAGTCTATTGGAGTATATTGCGCTGTTATGAACAACTATTTTCACAGGTTGCCCAGGGTACCATCAGAAGCGGAAATGATAAAGATTCTTAGAAAGAATATTCTGCCTTTCTATGTCGATCGGTTAGCTCTGTATGACATCCAGACTGTTAGAGAGCTAATTAGACTTGGTCGTCAACTTGAAGATGCGAAATGGAGAGTCGAGAATCACCGACCACCTCCAACTGGAAGAAACCTGTTAGAACCGGATCTATCATATCGGCCATCCACCAGTAGATCAACGAACACAAGATTTCATGCCAACGAAGCTGAAGTGAAAGAAGTCCAGAGACCAATTAGATGTTTCATATGCTCTCGAGTGGGACATTATGCAAGAGACTGTCCTGCTAAGAAATGTAGAAACTGTGACCAGTCAGGACACAGCTTCAAGAACTGCACACAAGGAAAGAAAGACTTTTGTGAAAAATGTGAAAAATCAGGTGTTCCAAGGGAGGATGGTTCATGCGGAAAGAGTAAGGGAAACGGATCAGGGGGACGAGCAAATTAGGGCGAGGCTCGTGTCAAACCCCCAAGTCCTATCGCGAATCTTCAAAATGGCAGGAGTGGTTGGAGACTGTTAGGTCTGTATTTGCGGGTGAAGTTAAACCTCTCGTAAATATAATGGCTTATCTCAAGGTAAATATCATGGGTTTCACTTTGGTTGGTCTTCTTGATTCAGGAGCTTCACGATCTTTGATGGATAGGAGTACCTTCGAAGAGTTTCGGAAGACAGGAGTCCATATGAATCCAGCTGGGAGAGTAAGCCTCGCGCTTGCTGATGGGTCACCTACAGATGTACTTGGCTCTACCACCCTACCAGTGGAGCTGAATGGAAAAGTAAAGATGATTGACTTCCTAATCTTGCCTTACCTTAATCACCGCCTTGTATTGGGCATTGATTTTTGGGAGAAGATGCAGATAAAACCAGACGTACTGCATGGAGTTTGGGAGTTCAGTGAAGAAATGACTGACGCTAATGTCCGACCAGCATTAAACGCTCGATCATCGTTAAACGAAGAGCAAGCGAATACACTGGATAGCCTCCTCAACTATTGGAAGGGACAGAAATTAGGATGCACTAGTAAGGTTTCACATTATATAGACACTGGCAAATCGCAGCCCATTAAACAGCGTTATTACCCAGTGTCACCGCATATCCAATCTATCATGGACAAGGAGTTGAATGAGATGATAAATGACGGTATTGTCGTACCATCGAAGAGTCCCTGGTCCTCTCCAGTTGTGTTGGTCAGAAAGCCAGACGGCAGTTACCGGTTCTGTGTGGACTATCGCCAACTTAATGCGGTTACAAAGCGAGACGCATATCCTTTGCCTTACGTGAGTCATATCTTAGACAGATTAAGAGATGCCAAATATATTTCATCGATTGACATTAAATCGGCATACTGGCAAGTACCGCTTGAAGGAAGTAGTCAAGAAAAGACAGCATTCACAGTCCCAGGTAGGGGATTGTATAATTTTGTTCGGATGCCATTTGGCTTACACAACGCGCCTGCAACATGGCAAAGGTTGATAGACTCTGTCCTAGGAGCAGATTTAGAACCTTATTTATTTGTCTACCTCGATGACGTCGTTGTAGTAACTCCCGATTTTGAGACACATATTAAGGTCCAGGGAGACGTTTTTAGGAGATTAGCTGAAACTAATTTGACTATCAATTGGGACAAGAGCCAATTTTGTCGAGTAGAATTGAGATACCTGGGGTATGTGGTAAATGAGAATGGACTCAGAGTAGACCCTGATAAAGTATCAGCTATTATCGGTTACCCAACCCCAACTACAGTCAAAAATGTGAGAAGATTTGTAGGGCTAGCTTCGTGGTACCGTCGTTTTGTACCGAATTTCTCAATGGTCATTTCACCCTTGACAAGCCTGTTGAAGAAGAAGTCGAAATGGCACTGGCGAGAGGAACACCAGAAAGCTTTTGAGGAAATAAAAGAAAAACTGGTCTCATCACCACTTCTGACTTGTCCCAATTTTGACAAGCCGTTTACTCTCCAGACTGATGCATCCACATCTGGACTGGGAGCAGTGTTATCTCAAACTGGTACTCATGGAGAGCAACCCATAGCATACGCAAGTAGAGGTCTTACTACAGCCGAAAAGAAATACTCTGCAACTGAGTTGGAGTGTCTTGCAGTTCTGTGGGCCATTGAAAAATTCCGTCCATATTTAGAAGGCATGGAATTTAAGGTTATTACCGATCACATGGCCTTGAAATGGCTAAACAGTTTAAAAGATCCCAGCGGTAGATTAGCGAGATGGGCTGTAAAGCTACAACAATACAACTTCAAGATTGAGCATAGACCAGGAAAGCAGAACAAGGTTGCTGATGCATTGTCAAGGCTTCACGAAACAGAAGGAGTGAATGTTGTTGACATGAAGAACGACGAAGATAATCCGGACGTTTGGTACTCGAAGATGGTTGCAAAAGTCAGAAAGAAACCCCAGGATTATCCTCAATGGAGAGTAGAAAATGGACAATTACAAAAGAGAGTAATAGACAACCATGATATCCTCGGTGAAGATATGCCATGGAAGATAATAGTTCCTAAGCCAAAGAGGAAGCTGATACTAATGGAGTACCATGATAGCACAATTTCAGGTCATCTTGGTTCCTTCAAAACCCTACAGAGAATTAAGTGTAAATATTACTGGCCTGGGATGAGAACAGATGTAAATCGTTACATAGCACGGTGTGAAACCTGCCTAGAGCAGAAACCAGTTCAGAGGAAACCTACCGGATTTATGGGAAGACAGAAAACGGTGGATATCCCTTGGCAGATGGTAACTGCAGATCTGATGGGACCACTACCATGTACAGTTAAGAAAAACAGATATTTGCTAGTGGTATCAGATTATTTCTCTAAGTACTCGGTGATTCTACCCCTGAAGAAGGCTAACTCAAAAACAGTGGCAAATCTTGTCGAAGAACATGTCTTCATGATGTTTGGAGTGCCACAGGTCGTCATTTGTGACAATGGAGTGCAGTTCCGAGGGAAGGAGTTCACTCAGAAAATGGAAGACTGGAAGGTGAAGATATGGTTTACAGCACTGTATCATCCTCAGTCCAACCCAACGGAACGAGTCAATAGAGTTATCAAAACAATGATCGCTTCCTACGTGAAAGGGAATCATCGTTCTTGGGATGAGAACATTCCTCAGCTGTCGTTCGCTTTAAAGACTGGTGTTCACGAGGCAACCGGATTCACGCCAGCGTATGTAAACCATGGCAGGGAATTGGCAAGATCTGGAGAAGACTATGGCGGAGAACAATCTGGCAATGTGGCTGAAGAATTAGTTGTCGACCGAGGAAAGCACCTGGAGAAAATGAAGATGTCGGCCTTATACGAAGAGGTCAAAAAGAACTTGAATGCAGCCTACGAGAAGAGCCGACATTCATACAATTTGAGAAGAAGACAGCAGACGTATCAGGCGGGAGAGTTAGTTTGGTGCAGAACTCATCCCCAATCTGATTCAGGAGAGTACTTCTCGCATAAATTGGCGCCAAAATTTCGAAAGTTCAAAATCCGCAAGATGGTGACGCCTCTCATAGCAGAGTTGGAGGACCTTGAAAATGGACAATCGGCGGGGAGGTGGCACATACAATACCTCAAGAAGGATAGCCTAGACAAGAAAAAACTCGACGCATTGCACTTATTTTTTTTTTTCTGTAAATAAGGGAAGGGTGTTACGGCCCATTTTTACCGTCGCCGAAAATGATTGAGGAAAAAGGCAGGCGGGAGATTGGTGCGCGGGGCAGGCTGCGCGAGAGCCTAAGACAAGAAGCGAGAGCCGAAGACAAGAAGCGAGCAGCAGACAGCAGCGTCCACCTCGAGCTCCAGTGAGGATTTTGCTCCCGCTAATCGCTTAGGCGGATCAAAGTGTTCAGAAGAGTTCAGAGCTTGAAGAATTGCAGTTATCTCGTCGGATGAGAGGTACCTAAGTATAGTTATTGTGTATACACAATCAATTAAAAGAAAAGGCCTATTAATTTGTATTTTAAAGCCCCCATGGGAAGTATTGTTTAATCTTGTATTTAGTTATTATTTTTATAATTAAGATTATAGATAAGTTTAGTTGATTTATTTTTGTAAATAAACTGATTTGTTTGTAGAATATTGGTTTTCGTTGTTACCTGAGGAAACAAACAACGTGGCGCCCTTTTTATTTTAATGTCTGCCTATTGATATGAGGCTAGGTAAATTTAATTTAAAACCCCACACCCTTCTCCACTGAGCTTGGCAGTCTTGTTACCCGGTCTGTGGGTGACAACTTTGTTAAAAGCCAAAAGTGAATACATCAAAAGTTATTCTAAATAACAAAAAAAAACCTTCTGTAATGTGCATGAGATAACAGGCTTCCCCGATAAGCCCCCCCCCCGTGTCGTACAAAGAAATTTATCATAGCTTATATTCATGGATTAGAGGATGCTAATTCAAATAAAGAGTTTTCTTTAGTTCGATTGTTTTTGTACCCATAAAAATTGTCAAGAAAATTTACTTTAAGAAACACACTGAACAACTTTCGTTACTCGCATTTGTTGAAAAACCACTGGGAAACGGAATATCGTGATTTTTATTTTAGGCCTCCCTTACAACCCCCACTACCGTTTGAACCTAAAAAAATTGAATATAGCTTATAATCATGGAAGAATTAATGCTAGTTGACATACCGAGTTTGGTTTAGTTCGGTTGTGTCTTGTGTGCCAAAACATATTGTTGACTCCCCCTATAATTTTTAGCTTATAACGCATTTACACTTCAGTATAAAACGAAAGTGTATATAACAAAAGTTACTCTAAATAACAAAATAAACAACTATTGTTATGTGCATAATTGCTGAAAATGCAATAGAAAACGAAATATCGCTAATTTTATTTTCTGGCTTCTCTTATAACCCCCACTCCTTTTTGTCTTAGAGAAAATTAATATAGCCTAAAGTCTAAGTTGGGTTAGTAGTAATATACATACCAAGTTTCATAAAATTCGGTTCAGCCGCTTATGCGTGAAAAGGTAACAAAGAAACAAAAAGCCAACAGTGACAGTTGTTTTAGGTACGTCATAACTGCTATTAAAAATACTTTTTTGTAATTCTCGATTGTAATATTGTAATGTATATTCATATTGGCGCATAGTGTGTTCAGTAAAGTATATCATATATTAACGGATCAAAGGTTAATAAATAACTGGGTCCACCTCCCCAGCGTTTATCCTTTTAAATTATTTATTTATGATAATTAAACAAATTCACATGCCTGATAATAACACTACATTGCTAAAAGTATAAGCATCAAGTAACGTGTAAACATATGAGGTTTGCAGGGGAGTGGCAGAACTGATAAAAAAGAAGTATCCCCATACCTCCCTAGACTCAGTGGTGACAACCTAACACACATATAGGATCTCAGTTCTGTAATACATTAAATTAAATTATATTAAGAAATTTGATTACATTATCTTCACATACTAAAACTGTTTGTTCAGATAATTTTCACTTTTTGATTAAATAAAGTATTGATACGCTTAGGGTAAACTGGTGTTTCTCATGAATGTTTGGGAGAAGAGATGGGGGGGGGGGTTATACTGTACTTGGTGCGATCTGTTACTGGCATTAAAAAAATAACACAGATTTGAATTATTAAGGATAAAATATTAACATAGTTTTGAATTAATTTATCCAGGTAAGGTACCTGGTAGTTCAAATGGAAAGAATTGTTGAGCATATCAATATTTCTTTGAATATTACTTACTTCATACATCTTTATACGAAAAAATGTATAAACCAAAAGATTCTCTAAGTAACAAAGTAGAGAATTTTTGTTTTGTTCACGTTTGTCGAATAACAAATAGAAAATGAAATGTCACGAATTTTTATTTCCGTCCTCCCTTATAGCCCTTAAAAGTTGTGATATCGCTTATAATCATGGAAGAATTGATGTTAATTCACATACCGAGATTTGTTAGGTTCAGTTCCACCGTTTGTGCTCAATAAAAGTGTTGGCCCCGCTTTAGTTTTTTAGTGTAAATCTCGTTTATACTTCGGTATAAGACAAAAGTTACTCTAAATAACAAAATTAACAACTTTTGTTATGTGCATATTTGCCGAAAAAGCAATACGAAAAGAAATAACGCTATTTTCAATTGCTAGCCTCCCTTATAACCCCAACTCCTGTTAGAGAATATTAATATAGCCTTAAGTGTAAGTTGGGGTAGTAGTAACATAAATACCAAGTTTCGATATCGATTCAGCGGTTTATGCGTGAAAATCAATGTACAGACAGAGGTTACAATTACACATACACACACACACACACACACACACACACACACACACACATATATATATATATATATATATATATATATATATATATATATATATATATATATATATACATATACATATATTTGTCTGTTACGGCACTAGCGGTCGCAATATTTGTCGTAACGTTGCCGTTAAGGGAAATCTGCTAAAATGGCAGACTGTGGAGTGAGGCTGAGCCGGATGAATGGCCCTCGAGAACATCTGTTTTACAGCTGGAACCAAAGCCCGCAACTTCTTATATCAGCTGACCCAACTACAGGTTGATTAGTTGATAAAAAATTGATTGGCCAGGCTCTCCTCGGGGGGAAGGAATTGACTGCTTTTTCTATTCTTAATTACTCCAGTTTTGCTGTAGGAGCCGGACTTTATAACAAGGCCGTCACGCAGGGCCAGCAAAGCAGATTTCCCACTGGAAGGTTTTTAAACAGATAAAACTACATACTGGAAATACCACCCTGAATGTTAAGCGAATAAATACAAACGGATAAGTAAATTTAACTACAGTCAATTTACAAGTTAATAATATCTTAATAATAAGCGTCTGAATTGTAAACAAACAGGGCAGCTGGTCGCAATTATTGTTTGATCGTTGCCAAACTCGACATTTATTCGTTTTATATAAAAAGTCCGTCACTTTTTATTATATTGTGACTGCTTTTCTACTGTTGGCCATGCAATGCTTGTTACTTAGTCTAAAGGTTTCTGTTTGTCAGCTGGCACTGACGATGGAGCTCTGGCTCTGAAAAAGGACTTTACATAAATTAAAACTCTTGTAGTGGGTAAGGCCTTTTTCTTGGTCATATTAAAATCGAAGTCAAACATAAAAGGAATATATTAGCATATAATTAATTAAAACAAAAATATATACTTAAAATCAAATAAAACGTAAATAAATACATACATATTTTAAACATGACAGCCATCTATATTGGACAAATATATTTTCTATAACTTAACAATTATCAGGTGCATAATGGATGTTAACACAACGGCTTCTGGGCGACTACCGGTGACTAGCAGAGAGACAGCCAGGCCTACTCAGCGTGCAGAACTGCATGAATCCTCTTTACAGTGCTCCCAGCCTCGATGGTATATTGGCTACACGTTGGGTGATGATGATGATGTGGTTGGCCTTGGAGACCGGACCAATGAACTGCATGAACCCTCTTTACAGTGCTCCCAGCCTCAATGGTATATTGGCTACACGTTGGGTGATGATGATGATGTGGTTGGCCTTGGAGACCGGACCAATGAACTGCATGAACCCTCTTTACAGGGCTGCCTGCCTCAATGGTATATTGGCTATACGTTGGGTGATGATGATGATGTGGTTGGCCTTGGAGACCGGACCAATGAACTGCATGAACCCTCTTTACAGTGCTCCCAGCCTTGACGGTATATTGACTATACGTTGGGTGATGATGATGATGTGGTTGGCCTTGGAGACCGGACCAATGAACTGCATGAACCCTCTTTACAGTGCTCCCAGCCTCGATGGTATATTGGCTATACGTTGGGTGATGATGATGATGGGGTTGGCCTTGGAGACCGGACCAATGAACTGCATGAAACCTCTTTACAGGGCTCCCAGCCTCGATGGTATATTGGCTATACGTTGGGTGATGATGATGATGATGGGGTTGGCCTTGGTGACCGGACCAATGAACTGCATGAAACCTCTTTACAGGGCTCCCAGCCTCGATGGTATATTGGCTATACGTTGGGTGATGATGTGATCTACTTGAGGACCTGTTTAATTTCCACCTGAGTGCTCTAAGCTAATGAGGTAGTTCGCAACTTCTTGGTGGCCATTATTAGCTGCTAAATCTGACGCTTTTCTGTCTTTATGGTTATGTATATTAACATCCGCCTTTTTTCCAATTAAGACCTTTACCACTTCCAAATACCCGAATTGTGCCGCGAAGTGCAGTGGCGTATTACCTTTTGTAGTCTGGGAATTGATCTCTATTTCAGTATTCTTAAGTAATTCCTCTACTACTACTACTTGACTTTTTACAACTGCTAAATGTAATGGCGTGAAATTATCTATATTTTTACTGTTTACATTAGCTCCTTTTTCTAACAAAACCTTCACAACTTCAATGTAGCCTTCTCGAGAAGCAAAATGAAGTGGGGTAAGCTTGTACTTAGTTTCAGCGTTAATATTTATTTTATCACTTAAGATTAATTCCTCAACAACTTCAAAACGGCCATTCTTTACTGCAAAATGCAATGCTGTGAAATTGGTTTTGTCGGTTGCGTTAGGATCAGCACCGTGTTCTAACAAAGTCTTAACGACTTGTAAGTAGCCATTGCGCGCAGCCAAGTGGAGTGGAGAAAACCCATACCCGGTTTTGTGTTTATCAACATCAGCGCCGTTAGTGAGCAAACTTAACACTATATCATTGTAACCATTTTTCGCTGCTAAGTGCAAAGGTGTCCAGCCATGTTCTTTCTTAATATTCACAACTGCACCTTTGTTTATAAGAAGTTTGACAACTTCATCTCTTCCATTATGGGCTGCAACATGTAATAGGGTTTCCTTATGTTTGTTTCTTTTATTTAGTATCTTTTTAAGATTATTATCATCTTCTGTGAGTTGTTCTATTGCCTGAATTATGGCGCTGACAACTTGGTAGCTGCTATTTTCTGCAATTATGTGGAAATATGAAGTGACGGCTTTGAGTTCATTGACAATGAAGCGTTCTATTAGCCCAACATATTTGGAAGCACGATCCCAGACTGATACAATGTGAGGTGTATATTGTTCTATGTCCTTCCAGTCTGCAATCTGTTTCCCCAACAATTCTAAACCTTTCTCTAAAGTCCTTTCTTCCAAGGAATTTGTTGTTTGCTGTCCTTCGAGTTCTAATCGCCTGACTTGCCGGACCAACCCATGCACGTTCAGACATCCTTCCCCTCTCACGACTGAGAATGGCTTCAGAAGCTGTATCACAGCTCCTAATTTCTTCTTGTCGCTGTTAGTCAACTCCAGGAACATCTTGACAGGTACGTCAGTAGAAGCGAAGTACGCCACTATATTAATGATCTCCAAAGCTTGTTCACCATGTTCAGCGTTGTTCTTTACTTTATCAAGGGCAACTTGTAACGCTGTAAAAGATGATTTCTTATACAGGTTATCAAGTTGTAAGAATATTTCTGACTTGAGAAGGTCTTCGGCTTTCTCCTCATACTCCTGTAAATAGTCACTAACTTTAAAATTCTGATTAGGGTCTATATTTTTGAGAATCTTTTCTTCCTCTTTCATATAATCTACAGCTTGTTGTAAAGCTAACGGGAAGCTGTGCAGTGTTTCTACTAAAGTTTCTATGTCTTCATTTTGCGAATCGTCTTTAATCTCTAAAGCAACTTTGAGAAAGGCCTTTGCTTCTTCAACATCGAAATCCTTCATCGGCAAAGACTTTATGATCACCCTATTGCTTTCCCACTCCGTGTTGGAAGTAATCAGGATATCAGGTTTAATAGAACCACTTGGTAAATCTAACGGTAAGAAATCTTTTACAGCGTCATAGTTTTCTGCGTTGTCAAATATAAGGAGAAATTTTCTTTTTCTTTTTATGAAGTGTTTGTACACATCTCTAACAATAGATTTCATATTTCTATCGTTCATTTGGTTCTCTTTTTCTTCTTTCACTGGAATTTCTAACACTTCAGTAGCCAACCTTTCAAATGAATCCTTAGTAGTTTCAATTGTTTCTGCATTTATCCATACAACATTGCCAGAATAGTCTTGGCTATGTTGACGAGCATACCTGATGGCTAACTCAGTCTTGCCCATTCCGGGTAGTCCACTGATCACGACGATACCTTGTTGTATGTCTGCAGTTATTTGGTCTAGCATGTCCTGTCTTCCTTTGCCATCTAGGGACAAAGCAGTAAACCACATCACTGACTCTCTCACTTCGAACCAAATCGGCTCGTCCTCTATATTTTCTGTCCTGCTCAACAGAGTGCGCACACCGTGCTTTATCTCCTTAACGTCCTCCGCTATTTCATGACGCTGCCCCACAACTTCATTAAACATTTCCTTAATCATTTTTTCATTATCACTTATATATTTTGATAACTGGTTAAAATTCTCTTTGAATTCATTGAAACTCTCCTCGGCGTATTCCTTCAATTGCTCTATTAAGTTTCTTTCTAAACATTTCTCCACTGACGTTGGCTCTTGGCAATTAATTTTAGATAAAATGGCATTACTTAATGCTTCAAGGTCATCTGTTGCCAAAATATATGTATGCTTATCTTCAGGGGGATTTATTATTTCTTCATATTCCTTATGTAACACCTCACAACCTGACTCCCAGGAGAAAAGGAGGCGATAACCATATTTACATGACTTTTCGGTTTTCTTTTTATAATATTTATGAGGAGTTCCATCCTTCATAATTGTTACAATACCAACTGCCTGAAATAATTCAGCTGTGTTCCATTCTTTATCCTGTATATCCATTACAGTGTGCCCTGGCCGAAAGTGAGGCACATTAGTACTAGTATGTTTGTACGTTTTTGACTCACCCAGGATGATTCCCTTCGTGATGGAAGAAGATACAAGATCAAGATTATCTTCAGTATTTTCCCGATAATAATTAAATATTCTGTTGACTCCGTCGTGTGCGACCTTCTCAAAGGCCCTTTCCCAGGAATTGCTGACTGTAATTTGAGCCAACTGACTCTCAAAGCATTGGAATATTTCAACAGCGGACCTGACCAACTCCTGCCTAACTTTGTCGGGGTCATTCTTGAAAGTGTACAATTGATTGGTGAGCTTTTTCAGTTGGTTCCTGTTGTGCTTGATGTCCGTGCTGGATATTATTTTGTTGAGTACGCCGATTCCCATAACCGCCGTTTCCTGCTCCGATGCGCTCTTGCCAATGTCGGTTAGTGTCTTAACGAAGCTGCTCCATTTGCCGCCTTTAACCTGTTGATTCTCCAGCCTTTCATAATAAGCCTCTAATAACATCTCACATAAACAAACAAACCTTTTTACAAATGTTTCTAACTTATTGTGTACTTCTCTTTGTTGCTCCGAAATTGTTCTAATCCGACTCAAAGGTTTGGCAATGATCTTGGACGTGGAACATTTCTGAAACACTTGACATATGTCTTCGCTATTAGGGCAAGGGCTACTTCTCAAGACGTCTAACGGAGTTTTCTCGTCATTATTCTTGATTCCGACGTCAGCTCGATTCTTAATGAGCAATTCGATTAGTTCTTCATTGCACCTCGAACAGGCAATGTGTAATGGCGTATTTCCTTGACTATTTCTATGGTTGATATTTGTCCCTTGTTGAGCGAGGAAAGCTTCAGCAATCTGCTTGCAGCCCCGTTCAATAGCATAGTGCAACGGTGTGTTATCCTTGTTATTCCTGTCAATAATATTGACTTTCACCCCTTTCTTCATCAGCGATTCCACAGTTCTAAGGCTGTCTTTGCGAATAGCCCCAAACAGCTCAGCATTATTAGCTCTTTCTTCGTCACTGTCCGATCCATTCTCTCTGTCCATTTCCATGATAGACCAATTTTCATTCATGGAACTCGGACGATTTCATGATCACTCAGTCTCTCTGTTTCACCTAGGAACAACAAAAAGGAGTTTGTGAATTTCTCTGAGATTCTAAATAGTAAAGGTCCTTTTATTTCTACCAGTTTAAAGAAATTTTTTAAAGATAAGAAGATCTAAATAAATTTTACGAGAGCCGGCTCCGAGCTGAACAGGAGTGGGGGTTATAAGGGAGGCCTGAATTAAAAAAAGTCCGTCACGCAGGGGCTGCGTAAACTAAACAGATTTCCCTCGTGAAGTTTAGTAATAGATAAATCTACATACTGCTAACACAACACCACCGTGAATAAATACAAACGGAAATAAGAAATGACGAAACATTTTCAGCCAATCTCAATAACCTGCCGACAGGAAGCGTTAGGTTAGAAATGTAATCAAACGGGTCTGCCCACCTCACACCGGAAAGAAAAACAATTAATGTAATATATCTGAATATAACGTATTAATTTGATTGAAAACTATTTACTATAATTAGTACTGTAATTTATAATTAATCTCTTGTATATAAAGTCCGTCACGCAGGGGCTGCGTAAACTAAGCAGATTTCCCATGTGAAGTTTTACAATAGCGAAATCTGCATTCTGGGGTTATGGGGGAGGCCTGAAACTAAAAAAGTCCGTCACGCAGGGGCTGCGTAAAACTAAGCAGATTTCCCACGTAAAGTTTTACAATAGAGAAATCTGCCTAATAACAAACTGTGTAGTAAGAAACCTCTAAACCTAAAAAAACATTATTTAGGGCGTAATAACCCAGTAGTTTCTAGCCCAAAAAAAACAGTTAACCTAACCTCCAAACCTATTCACGAGGGACGATAGTTATGGAAATGGCCGCCAGAGCTCTCGTCGGAAACTCCGAACATAGCCTATTGGTGACCATTAAGCAGAATACAAATGCAAATATCTCGGTTAATATTCAAGATAGAGAATTAATGTATAGAACAATATTTATAGTAAATTTTAATTTACAATAGATTGATTTTATACAATTTTTCGATCCGACGCATAATAACGGAACTATTTTGAAATTTCAAAAATCCCCCCTCTCTAAACTCCCCTCCCACTGGTCCGATTTCAGCCATTAACGAACTTGATCTCTCTTTTTACGTAAAACGCTTAAATATGAAGTTTGGTAACGATCAAACAAAAATTGCGACCACTAGAGCGTTAACAGACAAATATTATATGTATATATTGTTGCGAAAATTAAATAGTTGAATAATCCATCAGAGAGAGAGAGAGAGTCGCGTATTTGGAAAGTGTGACGTAGATCAAAGAGACCGATAGAATGTTCTAGGTCTGACCAGTACCTTCCAGACGGACGTCGAATGCACTAGAACATTCCCCTTTGATCTATGCCGACCACCTATATATAAGGCACCAGCAAGCTGCGAGTCAGTTAGTTTATGCTCAGCGATCTTGATGGTCACATCAGTGCTACAGTGCGACTTAGTACAGTGCGGTAAAGTGTTTTTATAAGAAGAACAGTGTTGTGCCGTGACTGTAAGTAACAGTTTAGTGCCGTGTTTAAGACAGTGCAGTGCCGCGAAGTAGAAGACAGTGCAGTGCCGCGAAGCAAAGGACAGTGCAGTGCCGTCTTTCTGTGAATTTCAGTGAATTATTGGACTGTGACTCATTGAAGAACAGTAACGCTATCAGTGTATACTGTGAGTAGTAATTAAGAATAATCACCAAGTTTATTGTGCATTGTGAAATAAATTTTGCAGTGATAAAAACTGTGAAACTTGCGAGTATTTAATTTTGCAATCCAAAAGAACTCTTATTAAAAACGTTTATTACTGGTTTTGGTAATACAAAAACGTAACAACTGGTGTCAGAAGTGGGATTGCAAAATTAAAATAAACAAAAATGAAGTTTGAAGAACTAAAAGTAGAACATCTGAAGAAGGAGTTGGTTAAACAGGATCTGCCAAAAACAGGAAACAAGTCTGAACTAAAAATGCTGTTGACAGATGAACTCCAATGACGAGGAATCGATATAAGTACACACGAGTTTGACGATAAAGAAGACATTGCTGAAAGTAATCCTATCTCAAGTAGCAACAATTTGGACTTAAATGCAATTTTAGCCGCTATGATGGAAAACAACCAGAAACTCTTAGAAGCTTCTAAAAGTAACAGCGAGAAAATCTTAGCGGAAGTCAGACAAGAATTTTCAAGAAGCTTCTAGGGCTAATTACGAAAGATTAGAAGAAGCTTCTAGAAGCAACAGTGAGAAAATCCTCACGGAAGTCAGACAGGAACTTCAGGAAGCTTCTAGAACAACAAACCAAAAACTCCACGAAATATCAGAGGTATTGGAAAAACGTGTGGGAGCAATAGAGCAGAGAGTCGGCGAGTTTGATGAAAAACTCTGCGGCATTAAGAAGAACGTTGAAAGAGAAAATGACCAACCTAGAAAGAAAGATGGACGATGAAATACGTGAGCTACAATTCCAAATGGATAATCTACATGTTCGCGAGAGTCCGGTGAGGCTCAATTCAGAACATTCCTGCAAGATTACAGACCCCAACTTTTGACGGTAATGTACCATTTAACGTTTTTAATTCCAATTTGAGACGGTGGCCAGTAGAAATGGATGGAATAATGAAGAGAAAGCGGTAGAATTGATTTTGGCACTGATGGGAACCGCTGCAGAAATCCTGGAGAGTTTACCGGCCGCTTTCAGGAATAATTATGAGGACATTATGGTCCTCTTATTGGTACCTAACAGCGCAAGTTTGGCGGTGAGCATAAGCGAGAACTGTACAGGGTGGAGTTACGGGGCAGAGTACAAAAACCGAATGAGACGCTCCAAGATTTTGCCATGGGAAATTCGAACGTCTGGTCCAACTGACTTACCCAGGTGAAAATCATCCGTTTCTAGATCAGTTCAAGATTGAAGCATTTGTGAATGGTATTCGAGATCCAGACGTTAAATTCGCAGTATGCGCCATGCAGAAATCATCTTTTGCTGAAACCATTTTCTTATGCGCTAAGCCCAGGAGACTGCTAAAGTCATTTTCAAAGCCGCAAGTCTACAATGTGCGGACGTCTTGTTGGCTGAAACACGAAGTGGTTGCGACGAAAGGAGTGACATAGAAGCAGTGGTCAAGCGGATACTGGAGGAGCAAAGGAATAGATCACGCGCCGAATGCTTCAACTGCGGTATGGTTGGCCATTTTCAGCGAAACTGTAAAGCACCAAAGAAAGGGTTGAGATCTCTTTTACACCATGGAGGGACCACTATCGGGGCGAACAACGTCCATATCTCAAGGAGTGAAATAGAAGACGTGGTCAAGCAAGTGCTGGAGGAGCAGATGAATAGATCGCGCGCTAATGCTTCAACTGCGGCGAGGTCGGCCACATTCAGCGTAATTGTAAAGCGCCAAGGAAAAGGTCAAGATCTATTTTCGCCATGGAGGGACAAACAAACAGGCGACTGACGTCGAAATCTCAAGAGCCAATGTTAAAGTAGAACGAGCTCGCACTGTAGTGGGCAAGAACTAGCTCCTAAAAACCGATGGCTCCACCATCTCCATTTCCATCATACGACAGAAGAACAGCAACCTTACTGTTCGTGGACTGATCAACGGGAGGGGAAGCAGGTCCTCACCATGGACACGGGAGCGACACACTCCATCATTCGGCCCGATTTGGTAAAAGGGGCAGTGGAACCGTTGGAGAACGAACGACTGGGAACTGCTACAGGGGAGTCAGCCACAGTCTACGGAAGAGCCAAGATGAGAGTGACTATCTCCAACATCAGCACTGAACATGTCTTTGTTGTCGCTGACATAATGGATGAAGTGATCATCGGTGTAGACTTCATGATAGCCCACGGTAATTGACCTGCACATGGGTAAGCAAGTTATGATCTGGCGAAACACCGAAATACCTTTGGATGTCGGACATGAGAGCAAGAACACAAAGAAGCTACGTACCGACGGAACGCCAGAAATTGTCACGTCGAGCAGAAGCCTCTTCTACTGTTCATAGCATAGAAAGGGAGAAAACACGATGAAGACCCAGTCCTCTCAAGGCGGCCATGCCAATGTAGAGTACAAGGATTGTACAAAAGTCGAGGAAGAGGAGTGCGTCATTGATGTACGGCTTAGCCATGTTAACTCAGGGGGAGCCAGGTCGACGTGCGCAGAAAGGTGGCACTATTCTCGCTAAGGAGGACAATGGAAGGTCGACCTGTCATGAATATTGGACCGCATTAAAGTGACCAGTAACCAGATGGGTGGCGTGTGTGGTCGAGCAGTGAATACGGAGGAACTTACGGAAGGACAAATGGGTCTGCTATTCAACCCACAACGCAAGAGGGGACTATCGCCTAAATTGTGGACCTTGCAGAGCGATCGAGAGATTGGGCGACCTTGTTTGCAGGATGCAAGGATACCACAGTCTGGGGGTCTGGAAGGAAAGTAGTACACCTAGAGCGACTAGCCAAGTATGGCAACGGCGATATTGAGCCTATTCGGGGACGAAAAGGCTTAAGTGGGCGGCAGTGTTGCGAAAATTAAAATAGTTGAATAATCCATCAGAGAGAGAGAGAGAGTCGCGTATTTGGAAAGTGTGACGTAGATCAAAGAGACCGATAGAATGTTCTAGGTCTGACCTGTACCTTCCAGACGGACGTCGAATGCACTAGAACATTCCCCTTTGATCTATGCCGACCACACTATATATAAGGCACCAGCAAGCTGCGAGTCAGGTTAGTTTATGCTCAGCGATCTTGATGGTCACATCAGTGCTACAGTGCGACTTTGTACAGTGCGGTAAAGTGTTTTTATACGAAGAACAGTGTTGTGCCGTGACTGTAAGTAACAGTTTAGTGCCGTGTTTAAGACAGTGCAGTGCCGCGAAGTAGAAGGCAGTGCAGTGCCGCGAAGCAAAGGACAGTGCTGTGCCGTCTTTATGTTAATTTCAGTTAATTATTGGACTGATTCTCATTGAGGAACAGTAACGCTATCAGTGTTTACTGTGAGTAGTAATTAAGTTTAATCACCAAGTTTATTGTGCATTGTGAAATAAATTTTAAAGTGAGACAAACTGTGAAACTTGCGAGTATATAATTTTGCAATCCAAAAGTCCAAAAGACCTCTAATTAAAAACGATTATTACGGTTTTTGGTAATACTAAAACGTAACAATAGATATATATATATATATATATATATATATATATATATATATATAGATATATATATGTATATAATTTTGAACGGACCTCATTTTCGTCATCTCCTGGCTAGGATCGATGGACATTTGAAGAAATTTTTTCGAAAATCGCGTCTTGAGTACGACCTCAATAGCTGATTTCCCTTAGGGGAAATCTGCTAATAGCGATATTTCGTTTTCTATTGTTTTTCAGCAAAGATGAACTTAACAAAAGTTGTTTATTTTGTTATTTAAAGAAACTTTTCTTATATACACTTTTTTTATATACCGAATTATAAACGAGATATACGCAAAAACCTATAGCGGAAGTCATAAAGTCATTTTGGCCCAAAAGACTCAACCGAACTAAATAAAACTCGGTACGTGTATTAGCACTAATGCTTTCATTATAATAAGCCATACTAACATTTATACGAACAGGCAGGAGTGGGGGTTGTAAGGGAGGCCGGAAATTAAAAATAGCGGTATTTCGTTTTCTATTGGTTTTTCTTCAAATATTCACATGGCACAAGTTGTTTATTTTGTTATTTAAAGTAACTTTTGTTATATTCATTTTTGTCGAATACCAAAGTATAACCGAGATATACACTAAAAAAGTCCGTCACGCAGGTGCTGGGTAAACTAAGCAGATTTCCCACGTGAAGTTTTACAATAGAGAAATCTGCCTAATAACAACTGTAGTAGTAAGAAACCTCTAAACCTAAAACATTATTTAGGGCGTAATAACCCAGTAGTTTCTAGCCCCAAAAAACAGTTAACCTAACTTCTAAACCTATTCACGAGGGACCGAATAGTTATGGAAACGGCCGCCAGAGCTCTCGGCGGAAAGTCCGAACATAGCCTTCGGGTGACCACACGCAGCCATACAAATGCAATTATCTCGGTTAATATTCAAGATAGGGAATAAAGAATAACAATATTTATAGTAAATTCAATTTGCAATAAGATTGATTCTGTACTGTTTTTCGATCCGACGTATAGTAACGGAGATATTTCGAATTTTCGAAAATCCTCCCCTCTAAACCCCTCCTCCCACTGGTCCGATTTCAGCCGTTAACGAACTTGATCTTTCTTTTTACATAAAACGACTAAATATCGAGTTTGGTAACGATCAAACAAAAATTGCGACCGCTCGAGCGTTAACAGACAAATATATATATATTATATATATATATATTATATATTAATATATATATATATAGATCTATATATATATATATATATATATATATATATATATTAGATATATATATATAATTTTGAACGGACCTCATTTTCGTCATCTCCTGGGTAGGATCGATGGACATTTGAAGACATTTTTCGAAACTCGCATCATGAGTACGATCTCAATAGCTGATTTCCCTTAAGGGAAATCTGCTAAAAGTCCGTCACGCAGGGGCTGCGTAAACTAAGCAGATTTCCCACGTAAAGTTTTACAATAAAGAAATCTGCCTAATAACAGCTGTAGTGGTAAGTAACCTCTAAACCTATTCACGAGGGACGAATAGTTACAGAAACGGCCACCAGAGCTCTCGGCGGAAAGGCCGAACATAGCCGACCACACGCAGAATACAAATGCAAATATCTCGGTTAATATTAAAGATACAGAATAAATGTATAGAACAATATTTATAGTAAATAAAATTTGCAATAAGATTCATTCTATACAAATTTTCGATCCGACGCATAATAACGGAGATATTTCGACTTTTCGAAAATCCTTCCCTCTACCCCCCCCCCTCCCACTGGTCCAATTTCAGCCGTTAACGAACTTGATCTTCCATTTTACATAAAACGATTAAATTCCGAGTTTGGTAACGATCAAACAAAAATTGTGACCGCTAGAGCGGTAACAGACAAATATATATATATATATATATATATATAGATATATATATATATATATATATATATATATATACAGTTTTTTGAACGGACTTCATTTTCGTCATCTACTAGGTTAGGATCGATGGACATTTGAAGAAAAATGTCGAAAATTCCGTCATGAGTACAACCTCAATAGCTGATTTCCCTTAAGGGAAATCTGCTAAAAGCCTCAAACATAGTTGTCTAAAAAGAATACATTATGAACATAAATATACCTCATATATATATATATATATATATATATATATATAATATATATTATATATATATACAGTTTTGAAACGGACTTCATTTTCGTCATCTACTAGGTAGGATCGATGGACATTTGAAGAAAAATGTCGAAAATTCCGTCATGAGTACAACCTCAATAGCTGATTTCCCTTAAGGGAAATCTGCTAAAAGCCTCAAACATAGTTGTCTAAAAAGAATACATTATGAACATAAATATACTCATATATATATATATATATATATATATATATATATATATATATAAAAATTTTGAACGGAACTCATTTTCGTCATCTACTACGTAGGATCGATTTGAAGAAACATTTCGTAAATTCCGTCATGAGTACGACCTCAATAGCTGATTTCCCTTAAGGGAAATCTGCTAAAATCATTTGTCATAATATGTATTCAATTGAAACACTTACGAGTATATAAGCACTATTAAAATGAATTACTCCCCTCTATAGTTTTAGCGTGTACCCCGTGTTTACTTCATTTTACCATCAGTTTTTCAGCCTTCAGCAAACCGCCACTTCTACTCTTGTTACATAAAAAATACTCTGCTACATAACAAATCACATTAAAAGAGACCTTTATTATACGAGATACATGCAAATATGTCCTGGTGACCCCCCCCCCCCCTTAAGGTTTTGGACTAATAAAATTATGATGATTGAAGATATCAATTATTCTGACTCATTATTAATTACAGTACAAGGTATAGTAAATAGTTCTCAATAAAATTAATATTTTATATTCTGATATATTTCAGTAATTGTTTTTTTCTTCCGGTGTGAGGAGGGCGAACCTGTATGTTTGCATTTCTAATGCGTCCTGTCGGCAGGTTATTGAAATTGGATGAAACATTTCTTATTTCTGTTTGTATTTATTCACGGTGGTGTTGTGTTAGCAGTATGTAGATTTATCTATTACTAAACTTCACGAGGGAAATCTGCTTAGTTTACGCAGCCCCTGCGTGACGGACTTTTTTATGTTTTAGTCACATATGATAACTCTAAATATGATTCGGATTATTGAGGTTATATATCTCCGTCGACCCTTCTCATTTATTTATTTTTTATTTGTTATTGAAACAAATATGAACCAGTTAGACGTTAATGGTAATGTAATAATTATGAAAAAATACAATATCCATTTAAATTTGATATGATTTAAAGTATTACTTTTTTTGCAGGGAGGGTTACGATCTCTTCCCCTCACCTACCTTTTTGAATCTAAATGTAATTACTTTTAGGGTAATACTATTATTTAACTCCATCAGGTAGATAAATTATTAAAATTATTTTTTGAATCCATATTTAAGGAAAACAATGGTGGGTGATAGCCCTCCTGCTGGAGCGGAAGGAGACCAGAGGCTAAAACAGGTAATTGAGTTAACTTATTTCCTGTAAAATGCTGGCATTGCTAGAAGTGATTTCCACTGAGATTTACTATTACGAATATATTCTAATGTACAAAACTATACCTTACACTGCGCTCGGATTTGTTTTGACAAGAAATAAGTGTTCATTATAGGTGATATTTAATTGTAATAAATAAATGCTATTTATGATTATGGTTTTGAAGTATTCAAAAAGGTTAAAATTGGAGAGGGATAGATAAGGAACACAGTTTTATTTATTCTTCAAAACTACAATTACTATTCTACAACTCCCAAAAGATACAATTTAGGATAGGCTATTTCGGAAAAATTCCGTCCCGCAAGGGCTGCATTAACTAAGCTGATTTCACACGTTCACCACGTATTTGCATTTATCTCAAAACTAAAAAATTCAATGAGAACAAATATTTGGTATTTTAAGCTTCAAATAAAGTGCTTCATAACATAAATACAATATTGTTAATATGAGATGAGTAGGAGTGGCTTTACTGAAGGACCAAAAACTAAAAATTTCAAATATCTCAGTTAATAACCAAGAGAGTGAAAAAATGCACATAACAATATTTATAGAACATTACATGTGCAATAAGATTGGTTCTATACTATTTTCCGACCCGACGCATAATAACGGAAGAAGAATTTTCGAAATTCTCCCCCTCTAAACCCCCTTCCCCCGATTTCAGCCATTCACGAACATGATCTTACTTTTTATGTAAAACGATTATATATCAAGTTTGGTAACGACAAGACAAAAATTGCGACCGCTAGAGCGATAACAGACAAATATATATATATATATATATATATATATATATTGTTACGTTTTATTACAAAACGAGTAATAAACGTTGTTAATAAGAGTTCTTTTGGATTGCAAAATTAAACACACACAAGTTTCACAGTTTAATCCTGCACGATTTATTTCACAATGCACAACACTCTTGGTTAATTATTACTACTCACAGTATTACACTGATAGTGTCACTGTTCTTCAGGTTACACAGTCCAATAATTCACTCACGGTCACTGGCCTTCACTTCGCGGCACTAAACTGTTGCTTACAGTCAGGGCACAACACTGTTCTTCACGGCACAACACTTTACCGCACTGCACTAAGTCGCACTGTAGCGCTGAACATCCCTCGAAGACAGTCGAGCGTCAACTGAACTGAGGTACTGGCAGGGTCTCTTATAAATGCCTGTAGAAGGGGTTAGCCAAGGAAAGGTCAAGACTAGAAGTTCCAGAACTTCCTGGAAGGCCCTAATTAGATTCTGCCGCTGGCCCTATTTAGATCGGCCATAATTAGATCAAACGCACGGCTCTCTCCTTCAGCCAATCTTTCACGTATTAATTTTTCGTAACAATATATATATATATATATATATATATATATATATATATATATATATATATATATATATAAATATATATATAGTTTTGAACGGACCTCATTTTCGTCATCTCCTAGGTAGGATCCATGGACATTGAAGAAAAATGTCGAAAATGGCGTCATGAGTACAACCTCAATAGCTGATTTCCCTGAAGAGAAATCTGCTAAAATACCATTATTAGTCAGTCAACAATGATTTCCCGTGCATCGCCGGGTACCTTAGCTAGTATATATATAATTTTGAACGGACCTCATTTTCGTCATTTCCTGGGTAGGATCAATGGACATTTGAAGAAATTTATAGAAAATCGCGTCATGAGTACGACCTCAATTGCTGATTTCCCTTAAGGGAAATCTGCTAAAACAAACTGAGATAAAGAGGATGACTCATAATTGTGTGCAAAGATGCCGCTGATATCGGAGGCAATTGATTTCAAGGACGTCATATTTCTGGCTCCTTATCAGTTCTTATCACGAGTCAGAAAAATGCTCCAACATCAAGTGAATGTTCTTCTTTTATTGATCTGTTAAAGAGAAAACAATGTCAACCGTTAAATTTTGGAAGTCCCATAATTCTCGAATAAATATACTGAAGGCTGGAATCTAAAGAAGTCCGTCACGCAAGGGCTGCGAAACGTTACCGCTCTAGCGGTCGCAATTTTTGCTTAATCGGTACCAAAGTCGATATTTAAACGTTTTAACTAAAATGACAGATCAAGTTCGTTAATGACTGAAATCGGACCAGTGGGGGGGGGGAGGATTTTCGAAAAATCAAAATATCTCCGTTACAATACGTCGGATCGAAATATTGTATAGCATCAATCTTATTGAAAATTAAACTTACTATAATTATTGGTATATACATTTATTCTCTATCATATTAACCGAGATATTTGCATTTTATTAAATGTGGGTGGATAACGGACGAGGGAGTTTCCCGCCAAAATCTAGTTCGGCAGTTTCCGTAACTGTTTGGGTCTCGTATAGAGAAGTCTTCATTGTATTACTTCAATCTCCTTAGTTTATACAACCCCTCAGACTTTTAATAATTTTTTTGACCTCTGGGATTTTGGGAATCCCGTCTTTAGATCATGGCTGATATTAGAGCAAATCTGCTAAAATTAAAATAACTCTCTAGGCAGTAGTGAGAGGTTCATTGTGAACGAGTTCAAAACGCAATTCAGCTGATGTCACTCAGAGATTGCACAATCTGTGTATGTGAGACACTCAAGTGACGCCGTAATGGGATTGGTGTGCCGTACAGATGACGTCACCTGCGTAAGTGAGACACTCGAGTGACGCCATAATGGGATTGGTGTGCCGTACAGATGACGTCACCTGTGTAAGTGAGACACTCGAGTGACGCCATAATGGGATTGGTGTGCCGTACAGATGACGTCACCTGCGTAAGTGAGACACTCGAGTGACGCCATAATGGGGCTGGTGTGCCGTACAGATGACGTCACTTGTGTGAGACACTCGAGTGACGCCAAAATGGGATTGGTGTGCCGTACAGATGACGTCACCTGTGTAAGTGAGACACTCGAGTGTTGCCATAATGGGATTGGTGTGCCGTACAGATGACGTCACCTGCGTAAGTGAGACACTCGAGTGTTGCCATAATGGGATTGGTGTGCCGTACAGTTGACGTCACCTGTGTAAGTGCTAGGAGGCACGTTTTGGTAAATGGCGCCTTGAGTGCTTGGTCCATTTTAAGGGAAATCTGCTGAAACACGCAATCACTGCCTATGAATGAGATATGAATTACTTACTATGTGTGAATCTCTCAGCGACTGGCTATGCAGTTGGAGAACACCTTGCAGCGAAATGTCTATATGTATATTATAAATATTGATCTATCATGAATATTTATTACTTTCTCTCTCTCTCTCACTCTCTTTCTTTCTTCTCTTTCTCTCTTTTTATTCCTTAATAAAAACAAGAAATAGTTATTCTCACTTTACCGGGAAGCTGCAGGTAGAACGGCAACCCTTCGTCCTTTGGTCTGTTGACAATGGAATCTCTGATTTGCATCAGTTTTTCAGAAACATCAGACTTGTGATTCAAGAGATCTTCAAGGTTCTGAAACAAACCAGTGAGTTATAGCAAACACAACAACAATGGATATAATACAACAAAATCTATCTCCAAATATTTAATTAATTCACTAATGGAAAAAACACCCTGTGAGTGGAATCGATGGGCTATTGAAATATGGACAAAAGGGCTGTGATGCAATTGTTTATAGCGAAAGATTGGTTAGAAACTAGGAATACGAATTAAACAGTTGACAAAACAGGCAGCGAAAGTCGGACTTAACATATCCTTGGAAAAAACTAAAATATTGTTACGTTTATTACAACAACAATAAACATTGATTATTCAAGTTATTTTGGATTGCACATTAGCTTTAGAGTTTTCATAAATGAACAATTTACTTAACAATGGACTACACACTTGGTTAATTATTCTTAATTACTACTCAGAGTATGCACTGATATCTTGACTGTTCTTGTTATTACACAGTCCAATAACTTACTCACGATCACTGAAGTTCACAAAAGAGTCCGTCACGCAGGGGCTGCGTAAACTAAGCAGATTTCCCACGTGCAGTTTTACAATAGAGAAATTTCACGAGAGCCAAACAGTAAAGAAAACGGCAGACCTAGCTTTTGGCGGGAATCTCACTCATCCGACCTATAGTAACGGAAATATTGTGAATTTAGGAAAAATCCTCCTCTCTAAACTCCCCCTCCCACTTCTCCGATTCAGCCATTAACGAACTTGATCTTTCTTTTTACTTAAAATGACTAAGTATCGATTTTGGTAACGATCCAATAAAAATTGCGACCGCCAGAGCGGTAACAGACAAATATATATACAGTTTTGAATGAACCTCATTTTTGTCATCTACTAGGTAGGATCGATGGACATTGGAAGAAAAATTTCGAAAATTCCGTCATGAGTACGACCTCAATAGCTGATTTTCCCTAAGGGAAATCTGCTAAAAACACGGCACTGCACTGATCTTCCCGAAGATAACGGCACTGCACTGTCCTTTAGTTAAACTATACTGTTCTTTACAGAATCACTACACAATACTGTTCTTCACATGGAACACTACCGCACTGCAACTAAGACGCACTGTTCACTAAAGCTGCAGTGAACGCACTACTTCGAATAACACGGCACTACACTCATCTTCACATAACACAGCACTACACTGATCTTCACATAACACAGCACTACACTGATCTTCACATAACACAGCACTACACTGATCTTCACATAACACAGCACTACACTGATCTTCACATAACACAGCACTACACTGATCTTCACATAACACAGCACTACACTGATCTTCACATAACACAGCACTACACTGATCTTCACATAACACAGCACTACACTGATCTTCACATAACACAGCACTACATTGATCTTCACATAGAACACTGTACCGCACTAAAGCTAGTGCGTTCAGTGCAGCTTTCATTTGAATAGAGCTGAGAAAAACTAACTCTCGGGAGAGCTGGGCCGCTTTTATAGACGGGTGGCAAGATCAATAGAAAGGGGCCAGACTATCCTAGCTCCAGACGGCTATCGCCAAGAACATTTTTTGGCGACAACGGTTCTGGTTCTTCCATCGGTCGCCTCCTTTCATCTACACCCACCAAAAGCTAGTTCGGCCGATTCCTTGACTGCTCGGCTCTCGTGAAATGTCTCAATTGTAAAACTTCACTTGGGAAATCCGCTTAGTTTACGCAGCCTCTGCGCGACGGACTTTTTGAATTTATCTCAAAAAATAAAAGTTCAATGAGAACAATATTTGGTATTTAAGCTTCAAATAAAGTGCTTCATAACATTAATGGAATATTGTTAATATGAGATGAGTAGGAGTGGGGGTTAACTGAAAACTAAAAAATGCGAATATCTCAGTTAATAATCAAGATAGTGAAAGAATGTACATAACAACATTTATATAACATAACATTTGCAATAAGAATGGTTCTATACAATTTTTCGATCCGACGCATAATAACGGAGATATTATGAATTTTCGAAATTCTCCCTCTCTAAACCCCCTCTCCCCCTGGTCCCATTTCAGCCGTTAACGAACTTGATCTGTCTTTTCAAGTTTCAAGTTTGGTAACGATAATGGTATCGGAAAGTGGCTCCATCTTCTGATAAAGAGTTTGATTCGGGGTCAAGTGCAGTTCATTATTTTAGCAGTTTCCCTTAAGGGAAATCAGCTATTGAGGCTGTACTCATGATGGAATTTTCGACATTTTTCTTCAAATGTCCATCGATCCTACCTAGTAGATGACGAAAATGAGGTCCGTTCAAAACTGTACGAGTATATAATATATATATATATATATATATATATATATATATATATATATATATATATATTTGTCTGTTACCGCTCTAGCGGTCGCAATTTTTGTTTGATCGTTACCAAACTCGATATTTAGTCGTTTTATGTAAAAAGAAAGATCAAGTTCGTTAATAGCTGAAATCGGACCAGTGGGAGTTTAGAGGGGAGGATTTTCTAAAATTTGAAATATTTCCGTTACTATACGTCGGATCGAAAAATTGTATAGAATCAATCTTATTGAAAATTGAATTTACTATAAATATTGTTATATACATTTATTCTCTATCTTGCAATTTTATGAAATCGGGACGGCTAACTGATGAGTGAGTTTCCCGCCAAAAGCTAGGTTGGCCGTTTTCTTAACTCTTCGGCTGTCGTGAAATTTTGTCGATTGTAAAACTACATGTGGGAAATCTGCTTAGTTTAGGCAGCTCCTGCGTGACGGACTTTTTTTATCATCTCCTGGGTAGGATCGATGGACGTTTGACGAAAAATTTCGAAAATCGCATCATGAGTACAACCTCAATAGCTGATTTCCCTGAAATCTGCTAAAATAATGAACTGCACTTGACCCCGAATCAAACTCTTTATCAGAAGATGGAGCCACTTTCCGATACTATTAAAAAAAAATAGATTGTACGGCTGCTACTTATTGAGAATGAACGGAAGTTAATTTAAAAAAATATTATTCGACTTTTTCAAAAACAGGAAAGCGATGATTAATTAGTTCAAAAAACTAGATTGTGATGAGTTAGATTTTATTAATTTTAATCTCTCTCTCTCTCTCTCTCTCTCTCTCTCTCTCTCTCTCTCTCTCTCTCTCTCTCTCTCTCTCTCTCTCTCTCTCTCTCTCTCCCTCTCTCTCCCTCCCTCTCTCTCCCTCCCTCTCTCTCTCTCTCTCCCTCTCTCTCTGTCTCTCTCTCTCTCCCTCTCTCTCTCTCCCTCTCTCTCTCTCTCTCTCTCTCCCTCTCTCTCTCTCTCTCTCTCTCTCTCTCTCTCTCTCTCTCTCTCCCTCTCTCTCTCTCTCTCTCTCCCTCTCATCTCCATGATTTAAGCTATTAAAGAGTTTTATCATTCTCTCTACATCAAAATTATAGATATGGAGTGAATTAATGATCAATCATAAATAGAGGGTGGGAGCAAACGGAGCGGGGACGGGCAAATATATTAATGCATGTTTGTGTATTTAATAAGACCACGGTTACGGGGAAATCTGCTGAAACACGCAATCACTGCCTATGAATGAGATATGAGTTACTTACTATGCGTGAAGCCGCCAACGACTGGTTATGAAGTTGGAGTAGACCTTGCAGCTGGCTAGCGACGACTGTACTGAAGTAATTTGCTATTTGGAATCGAGTGGGTAATTGAATCACATGAGGAAAATGATTAAGATTTGATAACAGGTTTGTAATTTACGTGGGATAAGGAGATATGAGTCAGAACGGAATGTCCACTTTATCAATGTCCGTCACGAAAGATCTGCGTTAACTAAGCAGACTTTCCACAATCTGATATAACACACAACTGATGAGTAGAAGTACCAATAACTCGGTTAATTAACCAGTTACGAAAAAATACATATAACAAGAATTGTAGAGCATCAATAATTTAACGAGATTGGTTATATAACATTTTACGATTCGTCTTATAATTTTTTTTTAATATTTATTCGTAAATTTGCAACAACATATATAAATATTACAAGCAAATGATACGAATGATAATAACAATTGGCTTGATTATCGACTTTAGGTGAGAAGTTGTCCATTGACAATAGCCACATTGGAGAGAACATTGGATTGTACTAGATAGAGTTATACTGTGCACTACACAAGAAGATCTCTGGCCCACTTACGCTTCAGGTGTCGCCTTGGGTTTTCTGGAATATGGCTGGATGAAAGTGATTCGACTAAAGGATTAGGATGTGCGGGAAGGAATTGCTGATATCGGGATTTGGAGAGGCTATGGACAAAAGGAATGTTGAGGTCGTTATGGAGAGTTAAATTGGATACGAAAATGGGGAATCTGTAATTTTACGGAGTATTCTGGATTGGAGGGTTTGGATTTTATAGGAATTTGAAGGTTTAGTGGAAGCCCAAAGTTCAAGTCCTTATGTCCATATTGGTCTGAGTACTGTCGTATAAATCAATCGTTTGTTATGCAGTGGTAGTTTAGATCTGTTGTTAGGTAGTCTTAGTAAAAGTCTGTACCGTTCTTGTCTTTTTAATGTGATGAGAGGTTTCTAAGTCGCTTGTCTAATGTGAGTCCCAGATACCTAATTTGTGATTTTTGAGGAATTAGTGAGTGTAACTGGAGGGCAAATGGAACGTCGGAGAGTAAATGTTCCATGGGTTGATTGGCTGCTGTTGACCTTGATCCTCCACTGAGTCATCCAGGATTCTAGCAGAGCTAGGTTTTTTAGCAGATTTCCCTATTGAGTCCGTACTTATGATGTGATTTTCGGAAAAAAATCCCTTATATGTCCATCGATCCTACCTAGGACGTTTAATGTAAAAAGAAAGATCAAGTTCGTTAATGGCAAAAAATCGGACCAGTGGGAGAGCAGTTTTAGAGGGGGGGGGTTTCCAAAAATTCGAAATATCTCCGTTGCTGTACGTAGGATCGAACAATTGTATAGAACCAATATTATTGCAAATTAAATTTACTGTAAATATTGTTATATACTGTTACGTTTTATTACAAAACCAGAAATAAACGTTGTTAATAAGAGTTCTTTTGGATTGCAAAATTAAACACACACTTTCTATCACTGCACAATTTATTTAACAATTCTCAATACACTTGGATAATTATTCTTAATTATTACTAACAATATGAACTGATAGCGTCACTGTTCTTCAGATTACACGGTCCAATAATTCGGTCACAATCACTGAAATCCATAGAAAGACTGCAATGCACTGTACTTTACTTCGCGGCACTGCACTGTCATACGGCATACATCAAAAGTCCGTCACGCAGGGGCTGCGTAAACTAATCAGATTTCCCACGTGAAGTTTTACAATAGAGAAATCTGCCTAATAACAACTGTAGTAGTAAGAAAACTCTAAACCTAAAACATTATTTAGGGCGTAATAACCCAGAAGTTTCTAGCCCCAAAAAACAGTTAACCTAACCTCTAAACCTATTCACGAGGGACGGATAGTTATGGAAACGGCCGCCAGAGCTCTCGGCGGAAAGTCCGAACATAGCCTACTGATAACCACACGCAGAATACAAATGCAAATATCTCGGTTAATATTCAAGATAGAGAATAAATGTATATAACAATATTTATAGTAAATTTAATTTGCAATAAGATTGATTCTGTACAATTTTTCGGTCCGACGTATAGTAACGGAGATATTTCGAATTTTCGAAAATCCTCCCCTCTTAACCCCCCCTCGCACTGGTCCGATTTCAGCCGTTTACGAACTTGATCTTTCTTTTTACATAAAACGACTAAATATCGAGTTTGGTAACGATCAAACAAAAATTGCGACCGCTAGAGCGGTAACAGACAAATATATATATATATATATATATATATATATATATATATATATATATATATATATATATATATATATATATATATATATATACAGTTTTGAACGGACATCATTTTCGTCATCTCCTGGGTAGGATCGATGGACATTTGAAGAAAAATTTCGAAAAGTCCGTCATGAGTACAACCTCAATAGCTGATTTCCCTTAAGGGAAATCTGCTAAAAGGGAATTGGCTGGACCCTTCGACGGCCTGGAAGGGACTAGTAGGAGCTCGACCCTCTGTCGGCTTCTTTGATCTACCTCGCACTTTCCAAATAAGCGACTCTCTCTGCTAATCCTTCATGTATTTAATTTTCGCAACAATGCATTTATTCTCTATCTTGAATATTAACCGAGATATTTGCATTTTTTCAGTTTTCAGCCTTCAGCAAACCCCCACTTCTACTAATGTTACATAAACAATACTCTATTATATAATAAACCACATTATTCGAAGCTTAAATATTAAATACTGTATTCAAGAGACCTTTATTATACGAGATACATGCAAATATGTCCTGGTGACCCATACTATAACAATAATTATAGTACATGTAGTTGTCAATAAGGTTGGTTCTATACATTTTTTTGATCCGACGTATAGTAACGGAGATATTTCGAATTTTCGAAATTCCTCCCCTCTAACCCCCCCCCCCCCCACCCCTCCTACTGGTCAGATTTCAGCCGTTAACGAACTTGATCTTTCATTTTACATAATACGACTAAATATCGAGTTTTGTAACGATTAAACAATAATTGCGGCCGCTAGAGTGGTAACAGACAAATATATATATATATATATATATATATATATATATATACACTAGCTCAGATACCCGGCTTCGCCCGGGAATTGATTTGAGTCTGAATGGTGATGGTATTTTTTTGGCAAGGCTTTGCTTTGCACAATATTTTGACATTTACCCGTCCCAGTGTTTAGGGTAATACCCGTTGTTGGCATTTGTTAATAATAAAATTAATTTTTTATGTAAGACTTCATTGTCCTCCATATTATCATATTTCCCGTCTCCTGTGCATAGATTTGAATTATTAAGGACAAAATATTAACATAGATTTCAATTAATTTTTCCAGGTGAGGTACCTGGGAGTTCATGTTGGAAAGAATTGTTGAGCATATCAATATTTCTACCCAAATTACTTGCTTCATACACTGTTTCCAAAAGAATGTATAAAACAAAAGTTACTCTAAATAACAAAGTAAACAAATTTTGTTATTTGCACCTTTGTCGAAAAACAAATAGACAATGAAATATCGCGAATTTTTATTTCAGGCCTCCCTTATAAACCCCACTCCCGTTCTAATCTAAAAATTTTAATATAGCTTATAATCATGGAAGAATTAATGCTAATTGACATAGCGAGTTTTTTTAAGTTCGGTTTAATCGTTAGCGCCAAATGAAATAGTTGACTCCCGGTTTAGTTTATAGTGTATATCTCGTTTATACTTTGTTAAAAGACAAAAATGAATATCACGAAAGTTACTCTAAATAACAAAATAAACAACTTTTATCATGTTCATATTTGCCGAAAAAAAAAATAGAAAACGAAATAAAGCTATTTTTAAATTCAGGCCTCCCTTACAACCCCCACTCCTGCCCGTCCCTAAAAATGTTGGTATGGCTTCTTATAATGAGAGCGTTAGTGCTAATACATATACCGAGTTTTATTTATTTCGGTTGGGTCTTTTGTCCCAAATAAAATTGTTCACTTCCGCTATAGGTTTTAGCGTATATCTCGTTTATAATTCGGTATAAAAAAATAATGTATATAACAAAAGTTACTTTAAATAACAAAATAAACAACTTTTGTTATGTTCATATTTGCCGAAAAACCAATAGGAAACGATATATCGCTATTTTTAATTTCAGGCTTCCCTTATAACCCCCACTCCTGTTCGTCTCAGAGGATATTAATATAGCCTAAAGTCTAAGTTGGGTTAGTAGTAATATACATACCAAGTTTCATAAAATTCGGTTCAGCCGTTTTTGCGTGAAAAGGTAACAAACAAGCAAACCAACAAATAAACAAACAAATAAACAAACAAACAAACAAACCACCAAAGAAACAAAATGCAGTTATGGTGTCTATGACATGTGAAACGAAAAGTTATCGTGAAATTTCGCGAAAAAAATCAATGTACAGACAGAGGTTACAATTTTA
>CM032228.1:255465000-255497500 GCA_019009955.1 Riptortus pedestris
CCTGGCGTGAACCACAGATGAGGTGCCGTGGGAACCTCCTCTTGGGGATAAACCACAGCTAGAGCTTTGACAGCCATCAAACGACACCCCAATAGAATATATATATTGGTTGAGCAACTCTGAGAACCTAACTTGATAGCGGACCTACATTCCGCATTCAGAACAATCAAAATCGTCTCGAACAAGAAATATTTGTTGGGAACTTAAAATACTCTACACCAATTTTAGCCCATCGGTGTCGGATCGAAAAATTGAATTGAACTAATCTTATTGCAAATGTGAATGTTCTACAAATGTTGTCTTGTATCGCGATTATTATTCGAGATATTTGCATTTTTAGAAGATTTCCCTTGAGGGAAGGCTGCGAAGGCACCATCTTCAAGCCGTCTACAGGTGTACAACTATATATATTGTTTGTTAACACTCTAGCGCTCGGAAGTTTTGTTTAATCGTTACCAAACTCGATATTCAGTCGTTTTATGTAAAAAGAAAGATCAAGATTGTCAACTGCTGAAATCGGACGATAGGAGCAGAGTACTACACGACCCTCTCACAGAAAACATTAGACGAAATATCCTGGAAATTATTCATTTAAACCTAGTCATACACATAGACTGGATAAAAGCCCATTCAGGAAATATTGGAAACGAAGAAGCTGACACGTTAGCAAAGGAAACAGCTCAAGATACAAAAATAATCCAAAAATTCTCTCTCGTACCACTCTCATACATTAAAATAGACTTAGGTACCGACACAATACATAAGTGGAACAGAGAATTGACGACATGTAACAAATCTTACAGCTTACATCAATACATACCAAATATAACTCACAACTACAAAATCACATATGCACACAATTTCTAACGGAGCATGGACGGGCGGAACACTATTTAACATGATTTAGAATTCAAGACAATGACAAATGTACTTGAGACAAACAGACAAGATAAACGTCTTTACATCTCATACTGTTCAACATTTAATCAAAATAGATCAAATTGAATAATGAACATAATTTTAAAAGGAGGTAATTGGCCAGAACCACCTCATATTATATTTAGTAAATATAATAAAGAACTTATAAAGTTTATCAAAAGTATAGATATGGATGTAGCAAAAATACATTGGAATATAAAGTTGATTGTGAGGAATGAGAATTATAATTCAATATATTTACCTTACATAGACTCGCAAATTAAATTATAGAAAAACCAATAACATCGGTTGAGTTTAAAATTAATTAGTTTTTTTTTTTCATTTTCCTTTATTAATTTTATTTGTAATTATCTTACATATTTCAATATTTGTTCTGTAATCGTTGAATAATGGTATCATTACTAAACTGAAATGAGTGAAGAAAGTGAAACATTTTGCAATAGAGTGAAGAAAGTAATCACCTACTTAATGCCTTCTTAATTAGTAATAAGTATAAATTAAAAAATAATTTGAAGTTGGAAATTAAATGCTTTTAAATGTTTCTTAACACTGTAAGAATTTATTTTAACAAAATAAATTGAAATGTGAATGAATTATTGGTGGAAATAATCAATATATTTTAAAATTTAAATATAATAATAATTACCTTCCTTGTTTATAACCTGCACTTGTTTATAACTGGACTACTTCACAATCATCACTAGTTGTTTTATAACTATGCTTATAACCTTTCACAACCATGCTTATAACCTACCAACAACATACCATAATCTTCACAACATCCTAATTTTGTTCATATTCTGGTTAGATCTGATCATGTATTACACGATTACAGACAAAATTTAATATTACACTCGTGACGAAAGTAGAATTTACAACTCTCGTGAAATTACCACACTCGCTTCGCTCGTGTGAGTAAACATTTCACTCGAGTTGTAAAATGATCTACTTTCGTCACTTGTATAATAAATAACTATTATTTTATCTTTCTATTATTTCATTCTATTTTTATTTTATTTTAAGTTTCTACCTCTCAGGTTTGACTGAATTTAATTATAGCGGTGGTCATAACCAACCGCTATATTTACTTTTTGTTATTTTTTAATGGGAATTTAAAACTTTAAGGACAATTCATGCAGTGTCTAACAACACTGCTTTTTGTGATAATCTTATTAATTGCTGAGGTAACGTGAGATATTTTATTGCCTTACTATAATTGTGGTATTTGAAATTAAGCCATTTGTTGATATCTCGGCTGCAATATTATTATAATTTTTTTAAATTATTAATATTTGTTTTATTATATTTGCATATATGGTAATAACCCATTAAAGAATATATATTGTAAAAATGTATTTTGTCATAATCATACATGTAATGTAATATGTGGCATTGGAACATGAACTCAAATAAATAACTCCTCATAGGTTACTGGCAGGAGAAAAAAAAAGTCCGTCTCGCAGGGCTGCGATAACTAAGCAGATTTCCCACGTACATATCGTATTTTCATTTATCTAAACACACAAACACGCACGTACGCACACACACACACACACACACAAACGCACGCACGCGCACACAAGCTCACACACACACACACACACACAAACGCACGCACGGCACACAAGCACATACACACACACTCACGTACATACACATACGCGCACTTACAAACACACACACTCACGTACATACAGACACACGTACGTACATACACACACGCGCACTTACATACACACACACGCCCGTACATACACACACGCACGTACATACACACACGCACACTTACATACACACACACGTACACACACATACACACACGCACGTACACACACATACACACACGCACGTACATACACACACAAACAACACACATGTATATACAGGGTGTATCGCAAGTAGTTGACAATCCTTAAATCGGTAAAACTACACCAAAAATGTAGCTAAACGCCACCAATCGCAGGTTTCTATCTCATTCCGTTCTGGGCATATGCCGTTCTAAAGATTATTTCGAGAAAACCATGTTTTTTGTAGGAAACCCCCAATTTTCTCTACTTTTACACATTTTATTTCAACATTTCATTACATATTTGAAATCAGCATTAGATTTACTTTAAGGCTTATGCACTTTCAATGTTCACAAGTAACTTTTTCACACTCCAATTACAGATCAAAAAATAGGAATTTAAAAAGTCTATTAGCGACAATTACTACTCTTCCGAAAAAGATCCTTCACCTTTCCAACGGTGTAGTCAGAACTGCAATTATCTCTTAACTTCATAATGTAATAGGAATGGGAGTGGAAAAAACAACTAATAAATAAAACTTACCATGTTTATTTTTATGATCATATCAAAAATAAATGAAAATTATTTTTGATATAAATTAAAAACAATAATTCTTCTTTGTAATTCTTACAATGAAGTCGAATGATAAATATAAAAATAAAGTTTAGTAATTTTAAAATGTTATTAGAATAGGGGGATAGTAGAAACCTAAAAGAACGTGAGGAGTGGCTGACATGAGCAAAGTTCTTGTTTACTTATTATGGATTATGTTCGGATTACGGCTTACCTTATCTCTCATATTCTCTGTCTGCCTACTTTCTGTTGTAAATATCAATAATTGCCGGTATAGTGCAAATATTCAGTCTAAGTTGTAGAAGTACAATGCCAGATTTATACACAGCTGAGAAATACGTAGATATGATTTTCGTGTTCGGGGCTGCCAGAGGTAATGGCCTTGGAGCACAAGAAGAATATCGCAAACTTTTCCCTAATCGACATTGAGTACCCATTTCGAAGTGTGGCAGCAATGTAGGAGGCACCTAGCCGTGAGGCCTTAATCCAACCTACACCTATCCAACGCTTCATGGTGACTGAGGATTCACTACGATGGTCAGAAGCGATCCTATGGAAGGGACAGTCTCCTACTACCCAGCTCCCACACGAAGAACACATGTACCAGTTTACCTGGCCTGTATGTCCCCGTGCTTTGAACACACGACCACTACGTCTATGACCGGCAGTGAAGGCAAGCCTCCACTCCGGACTCCACCCAGCCCGTAGTTCACATTGAGTAAGGCGCTAGAACTTACCCCATTAAGGCAGGAGTGATCCCCTGCCCGGAACAGCAAAGCCGACTAAGGACCTACTGTTCCCCTACCCAGCAGTTACACAGCGGGGGCTTACTGCTGCCACTGGGGAGGGCCGGCCCCGTGCCGGTAGTTCCCTAATCGACAAAGATATCCAGACCGAAGAACTATTGAAAATGCTTATCGCATCTTGAGAGAAACAGTCTTTACACCAAGAGAACCCACCGTGTTCGCGGGTCGAGCTCGCAGGGAGGTTGATGAAATTTCGAATATTTTTAATAATGCTCCATCAACAAGTACCCGTTTCGCTTCAAATCAACTTGGAATATCTCACTCTACAGTTGTCAGAGCTGCCACAGTCGATATCCTTGTCAGCTGACTACTGTCCAGGAGTTGCTGCCCCATCATTTGGAGCTAAGGATGGCATTTGGGAGATGCTACGGTCAGCAGTGTCACGAGAGGCGCAACTTCCCTGGTCGCATAATTTGGGCAGATAAGGCGACATCAACTCGCGAAACTCTCACCTCTGGTCTCATGATAATCCATATGGCACGAGGGAACGCCACTTCTAGCATCAGTTCAGTGTGGTTAGGCGTCTGTGAGCAGCATGTGACCCAACCCGTTTTTAGCAGAGTTCCCTTAAGGGAAATCAGCTATTGAGGTTGTACTCATGGCGGAATTTTCGACATTTTTCTTCAAATGTCCATCGATCCTACCTAGTAGATGACGAAAATGAGGTCCGTTCAAAACTGTATATATATATATATATATATATATATATATATATATATTGTCACCCACAGACTGGGTAACAACACTGCCCCGCTCAGTGGAGAAGGGTGTGGGTTTATTAGATTAATTTAACTAGCCTCATATCAATAGGCGGAAATAAATATATTAAGGGCGCCACGTTGTTTGTTTCCTCAGGTAACAACGAAAACCAATATTCTACAAACAAATCAGTTTATTTACAATAATAACTCCACTATAATATAATCTCAAATTGAACTATAAAAGGAAATTAATAAATACATATAGAATTGCAAACAATACTTCCCATGGGGACTTTAAAATACAAATTAATATGCCTTTTCTTAAATTGAATTGTGTATACAAGACAATAACTGCACTTAGGATTTGGTACCTCTTGTGCAATGAAATAACTGCTTATTACTGCAAGACGATGTACATCGCATGATCCAGCCGAAAGTCGTTTATTCGGGAGGTTCGACTAATCCTCCACTGCGCCTCGAGGTGGACTCCGCTGATTCCTTATAGCTTCTCTCCCGCCGAAATTCTTCGCTGTCTGGTGCTCCGGCTCTCGCGCAAGTCCAGCCCACGTCGGCAGGAATCTTCCGCTATTCTAAATCTTCATAACTCATCACTCTGACAACACTCGTCTGTCATTTGCGACGGTATAAATGGGGCCGTAACTACTCCCTTCCCTTACTTACACAGAAAAAAAAAAAATAAAAAAAAACATAAAGTGTAAATGCGACGAGTATTATTACTTGTCTAGGCTATCCTTCTTGAGGTCTTGTAAGTCCCGACCTTCCGCGCCGAATTGTCCTTTTTTTTTTTTTCCTTTTTCAAAGGTCCTTCCAACTCGGCGGCTATGAGAGGCGTCACGCATCTTCAGGATTTTGAAGGCTTTCGAAATTTTGGCGCCAATTTATGCGAGATGGGGGGGGGGGGGGGGGGGGGGGGGAGTTACTCTCGTGTCTGAATCAGATTGGGGATGAGTTCCGTCACCAAACTAACTCTCCCTGCCTGATACGTCTGCTTGTCTTCTTCTCAAATTGTATGAATTGTCGGACTCATTCCTCGTATGCTGCATTTCAAGTTCTTTTGTATCCTGCGATTCGTAGTAAGGCGCGACATCTTGCTTTCATTTTTCTTTCTCCAGATGCTTTCCTCGGTCGAGCTAACTGAATTACTTCAGCCACATTGCCAGATTGTTCTCCAGCATGAGTCTTCTCCAGATCTTGCGCAATTCCTCAGCCATAGGTTTTAATATGGCCGGCGTGAATCCGGTTGCCTCGTGAAGGCAGCAGTCTTTAAAGCAAACGACAGCTGAGGAATGTTCTCATCCCAAGAACGATGATTCCCTTTCACGTAGGAGGCGATCATTGTTTTGATAACTCTATTGACTCGTTCCGTTGGGTTGGACTGAGGATGATACAGTGCTGTAAACCATATCTTCACCTTCCAGTCTTTCATTTTCTGAGTGAACTCCTTCCCTCGGAACTGCACTCCATTGTCACAAATGACGACCTGTGGCACTCCAAACATCATGAAGACATGTTCTTCGACAAGATTTGCCACTGTTTTTGAGTTAGCCTTCTTCAGGGGTAGAATCACCGAGTACTTAGAGAAATAATCTGATACCACTAGCAAATATCTGTTTTTCTTAACTGTACATGGTAGTGGTCCCATCAGATCTGCCGTTACCATCTGCCAAGGGATATCCACCGTCTTCTGTCTTCCCATAAATCCGGTAGGTTTCCTCTGAACTGGTTTCTGCTCTAGGCAGGTTTCACACCGTGCTATGTAACGATTTACATCTGTTCTCATCCCAGGCCAGTAATATCTACACTTAATTCTCTGTAGGGTTTTGAAGGAACTAAGATGACCTGAAATTGTGCTATCATGGTACTCCATTAGTATCAGCTTCCTCTTTGGCTTAGGGTAATAATTCTGACCACTAGAGCTCTCACACACATATATATATATATATATATATATATATATATATATATATATATATACATATATTTATAGAAACACACAGTTTTGTTGAACGTACCTCATTTTCGTCATATCCTAGGTAGCGTCGATGGACATTTGAAGAAAAATTTCAAAAATCTGCTTAAAGCACCAATTTAAGAAACGACCAATAGCCCAACAGTTGTATATGGCCATGACCTCAACAAAAGAAACCGGTTCGTTCTCCGGAGAAAATATTTATTTATTTATTGAAGCTTCCCAGCTTTGGCGATGTTGCTCTAAACAAAAGCTTCATAACTTAAAAAACTAAACAAAACAAAACTCAAATGAAAACAAAACAAATACAAAAGGAACAATAAATGATCACAAAACAGAGAGAAAACACGAAAAACAGAGACGGAAAAGAAATAGAAACTCAACACAAAACTGAACTGGGATGCAAAAAAAAATAAAAAAAAATTGAATGAGGCACAAAAACGGAACTGGAACTCAAAAAAGTCCGTCACGCAGGGGCTGCGTAAACTAAGCAGATTTCCCACATGAAGTTTTACAATAGAGAAATTTCACGAGAGCCGAGCCAGTCAAAGAAACGGCCGAACTAGCTTTTGGCGGGAAAGTAACTCTCGTCCGTTAGGCTCCGAGATTAAATTAAAAACAATTCAATCTCAAAAAACAACAAGAACACAAAAAATGATAGCAGCGCTCTGTACACTTATTACACCAACACTAAATAGTACCACAGAATATCCATTATTTGTAAGACTTAATACTGCTGTGAATATTAAGTAAACAAATAAAGGGCAAGTCAAATGGTAAGAACCTTCCTGATAGCAAACAGCCTGAGTTCTAAACAATCAGGTTAGCCAGCTTTTACCGGAAATAAAAGGAATTACGGAAATATATTTGAATATAAGTTATAAATTTTATTCATATAACTATTTATTGTATCTAGTACTGTAATTAATAATAGAACGTAACCTACAACGTAATACGGCTGGATTTTAAACAAACAGGTTAGCCAACCTTGTAGTGCAGTATCGATAGATAGACTGGAAAAACAAACAATTAAAGAAATATATCTGAATATAAAATATTAATTTTATTGGAAACTATTTATTATAGTTAGTGGAGTAATTTGAAATGAATCAAAATAATTTCTATCTCAATCACTCAGATTTTTGTAGTCCAAGAAAAAAAAGGGGGGGGGGTTCAACAGAACGTATTTGTTTGTACCTCGTAAAATAAAGCTTTGTTGAAAACAATATTTTGTATTTAACCTAATAATGAGGTGGTTCATTAGATATCAGCTTATTATTAATATGTCCCTAGTAGGAGTAGGGGTTTACTGAAAGCGGAACTCATTACAAAAAATACAAAGATCTAATGAGGTGGTTCATCATCCTTACTGGTCCGATAAAAAAAATTTGAATAAGATTGATTTTATACAATTTTCCGATCCGACGTATAGTAACGGAGATATTTCGATTTTTCGAAAATCCTCCCTTCTAAACCCCCCCTCACACTGGTCCGATTTCAGCCGTTAACGAACTTGATCTTTATTTTTACATAAAACGACTAAATTTCGAGTTTCGTAACGATCAAACAAAAATTGCGACCGTTAGAGCGGTAACAGACAAATATATAGATATATATATATATATATATAAATATATATATATATATATATATACTAGCTCAGATACCCGGCTTCGCCCAGGAATTCATTTGAGGCTGGATGGTGATGGTATTTTTTTGGCAAGGCTTGCTTTTTTTGCACAATATTTTGACTACCCGTCCCAGCGTTTAGGGCTAATGCCCGTCATTTCTGTGGATTTGTTAATAATAAAATTTGTAAATTCAGGCCTCCTTATAACCCCCACTCCTGCCCGTTCCTAGAAATGTTAGTATGGCTTATTATAAGGATGGCGTTAGTGCTAATACAACAACTTCTTTTGTGCCAAATAAAATTGTTGACTCCCGCTATAATTTTTAGCGTATAAACGCATTTATACTTCGGTATACGACGATATTGTAAATAACAAAAGTTTCTCTAAATAACAAAATAAACAACTTTTGTTATGTACTATATTTGCTGAAAAGGCAATAGGAATGACCTCAGATAATATCTCTATTTTTTATTTCCGGCCTTTCTTACAAAACCCCACACTACTGCCCGTCCCTAGAAATGTTGGTATGGCTTATGCGTATAATGGAATAGGCGTTTGTCCCTATACACGTATCCGAGTTTTATTTTTGTTCGGTTGATTCTTTTGTGCCGAATAAAGAAATTGATCGAACTCCCGCTATAGTTTTTTAGCGTTATTAAACTCATTATTAATTCCGTATACGGCACAAAGTGTATTTTCGCAAAAGATACTTTAAATACAAACAAAATAAACAACTTTTGTTATGTGCATATTTTGCTGTGAAAAGCAATAGGAAACTAAATGTCGGTATTTTTAATTCTCAGGCCTCACTTATTAACCCTCCCACTCCAGCCAGTCCCTAGCAAATTTATTAGTATCGCTTATTATAAGGACATCGTTGGTATTAATTCACATAGCGAGTTTGGTTTTAGTTCTGTTGAGTCTTTTGTTGCCAAAATAAAAGTTGTGGACTCCCGCTATAGTTTTTAGCGTATAAATCTCATTTATACTTCAAGTTTACGGCAAAAGTACATATAACAAAAGTTACTTTAAATTACAAAATAAATAACTTTTGTCATGTGCATATTAGCTGAAAAATCAATAGAGGAAACGACTAAATATCGCTATTTTTAAGTTCAGGTCCCCCTTATAACCCCCATCCCTCGTTCGTCCCATACAGACAAAAACTTAACTCAAGTCTCACCGTTACTGTTAGTCGCGCCCGCTCCCCCCACCGTCCCGCTCCTTACACCCCAACCCCCTAATATACATACCCCAAGTATTCCAATACAAATTTCCCGTTTCCTCAGCCCCGTCTTTCTTTTGCAACCCGTGAAAAAGGTCAATCAACCTACAACCCCCAACAAACAACCAAAAACAAATCAAAACCCCAACAACCATACAAACGGAAAGAGACACACTCTGTGAGTATGTCGTTCTGGTGTCTATTGACTTGTGAAACGCAAAAGTTATCTGTGATAAATTTCTCGCGGAACAAATAAATCAATGTACAGACAGAGGTTACAATTTTATATAAAATATATATATTTATAATGTATAGATATATACTATATGAATAGTATATATATTTATACAGCATATATATTCACAGTTTTGACCGGACCTCATTTTCGTTTCTACTAGGTAGGATCGATGGTCTTCTTGAAGAAAAATTTCCGAAAATTCCGTCTTGAGATACAAACATCAATAGCTGATTTCCCTAAAGGGAAATCTGCTAAAAAGAAAATAAAACTCAAAAAACAAAATAGAACTAAAAAAACAAGACTGGAAATAAAAAAATAAAAATGGCACACCACAAAGAACAAAATAAATAAAGAACAAGGGAACTAATAAAGACAAAATTGAAAGCTAGGTACAAAAATGAGAATCAAAACTATTGACATTAGACAATAGGAAAATCATTAATAAAATATTTAAATAATCAATAAATAAGTAAGTAAATCAATAATTGAAATAAAATTGGTATATACATTGAATTAAAGAAACTTAAAATTATTAAGGTTTAGATAAAATATAAGTTCGTCCTGGTGACTATTTACATAAAACTCTGTACCTCCCTAATACACACTCGAGTGAGTGAAAACTTGAAAACCAAAAAATTGAGGTTTAGATAAAATGTTTATTTTTGCAGCCAAAAATGTAAAACTTAAATTAAAAATATATCAGATTTTTGAATATATGTGTATAGTCTTTAAATGTTTAAGAATAGTATCTATGTATGGACTGCCCTTTGTCAGTAGTTGGTGTAAATTATGCGGTATGTGTAAGTAATTGCGTTGCCTCCAGTCGGTCAGTAGATGTTTAACTGTCAGAGCTTCATTACAATTTCTACAAATCGGTTTGTCTTGTTTGTTCATCAACTATGAGTGTGTTAGTTGAGTGTGTCCAATTCGTAACCGTGTAAGTATTACTTCATCTCTTCTTGCTTTAAAGTCGTAAGGCCACTGTTTAATTTCTCTAAGCTTACTAGTCGAGTTCAGCCAGTGACCTTGCCATATGTGAAGTATTTCTGTCTTTGTTACTTTGCATAAGTCCTGTGTAGTTAGTAAGTTCGTGTCTGTAGTGTTTTTCCTTGTGGCTAGTTTTGCATGCTTGTCTACTATAGTGTTCTGTTTAATGTCATCGTGTCCGGGAATCCATAACATAGTTATGTTTATATATCTGTTAATGTGAGAGGAAATTTGTGTGATTACAGGAAGTGAATTGTAAATTTTTCTTAGTGAGAGTAATGAGCTTATTGAATCTGTGCAGAGTAGGACATTTTTCTGAACGTTTGTGTATATTGGAAAGAGCGAGTGATATTGCATGTAGTTCTGCTGTGTATATTCTTGTGTCATCAGATATTTTAATGCTGTGAAGTTTTGATTTAATTTATAATAGTTTATTTTAATTTGTAAATAGTAAAATTATAAACATACAAGGCTATTGTTTGTAAGAGAGGACCATTGGACCTATGGCAATAAAAGCATGTCTGTCTCTCTCTCTCTCTCTCTCTCTGTCTCTCTTTCTCTCTCTCCCTCTCTCTCTGTCTCTCTCTCTGTCTCTGTCTCTCTCTCTCTCTGTCTCTGTCTCTGTCCCTCTCTCTTCTCTCTCTCTCCCCTCCCTCTCTCTCTCTCTCTCTCTCTCTTCTCTCTCTCTCTCTCTCTTCTCTCTCTCTCTCTCTCTCTCTCTCTCTCTCTCTTCTCTCTCTCTCTCCCTCTCTCTCTCTCTCTCTGTCCCTCTCTCTCTCTCTCTCTCTCTCTCTCTCTCTCTCTCTTTCTCTCTCGCAGAATGAGTTCCGTTGAAAGGTTGTCGTTGTTGAATGAATGGTCCAATCGGTACGAAAATGTGGTCCGTAAAATGATATACATATTCCGCGTAAGAGGAATCTGCTGCAATGTTCAAGGTGCTGCAAGGTTTCCAAGGTGGAGTCGGAATGACGTGCAGGTGGAGACCCAGGCCAAGGTGTTTGGATGTCCTGAAGGGTCCTAGCTGTAGACATAATTGAATGCTTTCGATTAGTGTTACGGGAGTTCGGAATCCGCTTTCACGGAGTGTTGACTTCATAATACTGGTCACTATCAGTTCTTGCAGAGATCGTGCCGTGGGTGCAACCTTGAAGGAAATGTGCCGATATGCTATCTCCTATGAGATCTGCCGACAAAGGGCCTCTGGTTGTCCGAAAGTAGGACTCACCCAGCGGGTGTTGTCCTGGTTGGTCGGATAGACCCGTTGGACGGGCGACATGTGCCCCGGGTTCCCGTTACCCCTCATCATCGGGAAGGGAGGGGAGGCTGATTGGAGGGGAGCAACTGCCCCCACCACAGGTTCAACATCCTCACCTTCAGCTGGTGGTAGTTCAGTTCCACCAGTCCATCCCTTCACCCCTCGTCTCCAAGGTACGTCCTCTTATCACTATCTCTTCAACATTCTTATCGTCTTTCCGAAAACTCTCAATATTTTCCGAGACTCTCCCTGATTTATTGTGGAGCACATTCCATGTTGTACTGTTTAGCACTGCTAAAGTGTGGTCACTGCAGATAAGTAAAAACGTAGCCATGGCCCACAAATTTATGCGAACTACAAGCCGACAGTAGCCAATTTATAGATGATGTTTTTAAGTATTTTAGAAATAACAGATTATTTGATGAAATATAAAAGCTATTATTCACCATTATGAAAGTTATGTTAGCAAGCACTGTACGTCGAATATAAGTTTATCCTTCTTCCAGTTTAACTATTTATAGTTTTCTTTTGTTTTTTTCCCTCATGTTGCAAATATTTTAACAATTTATATTTAGTTTTGCCCATTCTATCTATTTTGTACATTTGTAAAATTTAGCTGTGTAAAAATTTTAATATTTATTTAATTTTGTAAAATTATATTCTAACATTTTAAAAGATGAATCGCCATTTTAGCGGCATCTCAAATAAATAATAATAATGAAGAAATTTAGCACTGCTATCATTGGAAGCAAAGGAAAAACTTCAAAACTATCTTTTCCATTCAATGGCTCAAGATGTCAAAAAATACCATTTAGTCTGTCTGTCGGTTAACACGATAACTTATCTATAATAATCTTACAAAATAATTTCTTACTGAATGTAACTCAAATCAGGTTCTATAATTTTTGAGTAGGTATTCAACTGTGATTTTCCGCATTACTGAAGTCAAAGATCAATCATTTATCACTTAATAATATTTACAAAAAAGAAGGTCCTAAGAAGGTTTTTGATCCAATGCTTAGCATTGGAAAATTTACATTTTTGACCACCTTATAACCACCTTCAAAACCCCTATTTCAAACTGATAAAAATAATAAATAATTTTACTTATAAACAAAAAAATAAAAACATTTTGAGCAAATTTTATTTTCAAAGACATGTTTTCATACATATATTTCAAAATGGAATTATATCTTAACAATTTACGTGTATTTAATAGTTTATTAGCCTTAAGGGAAATCAGCTATTGAGGTCGTGCACATGACGCGATTTTCGAATTTTTTTTTCTTATACAGAGACAACAACGTGAACCTGGCCGAATATTTATGTCTTAATGTAAAATAATAAGTCTTATATGACGGCATTTATAAATATTAATATTTAAGTTATTTACGATTCGAGTATTATATACACTTTCAATTTGCTCCTAAAAAAGTTTTATAAAAATAAATGTAATATTAATCAATTTTATTTGCGGCATGTCGCCTTTTGAATTTGATCATTTCTACGAATTAATTAATTAATAATATTTGTTTCCTTCTTGTGTAATTATTTTATTTAATGATATTTTTATACAGTTAAAAATTTATCAGGAAATAGAAGAACCACTTCTTTCTTCTCTCGTAGAAAGTGCTTCTCTTTATATTCAAAATGGATTTTTAGAGTTACATTTGTGGTGGCGATATTCCAAAATATAGGGTGAAAATAATGATTTAAAGTTTCCTTTTTAGTTTGAATTCGCTTAAATATCTTTTAAAGTAAAATAAAATAAAAAATGATAGAACTTTGTTTAAAATGCCATCGGCACATTTTTAAGGAATTTAAAAAAAAAAAAAAAACTTTATTTGGTAAAGCTATCTTCCCCAGAGATATTTAATTCATTTTAATTAATTATGTTTCTGACCTTCTTTGAATATAGACTATATCAAGATTTTCAAGAGCTACTGCTTTTCTTGTTTTATGAGTAGGAGTGAAAACTAAATTTATTTATGGGAGCCAAATGTCTAATATTAAACCAATTTCGTATTAGTTTTGTCAAAGCCTTACTCAAATATCTTTTATTTCCCTGAAAATAGGCTGGGAAAAAAAAAGTTATTTATTAAAATTCATTTATGGTACTATGATTAATGAGGATGAGTTATCTGCAGGTTATTACGATTCTATAGTTTTAGTTGGGACTGTGAGTTGGTTTCAATTAACCTCCTAATCCCTATTCGAGAATCGAACCCACGACTCAAGGTTGACCAAGTAGACTTACGCCTGACCCACTTGCAGTGTAGGGAAGTAGTTAATTAATTCCGGTAGGAGCTACATTTTTAGCAGATTTCCCTTAAGGGCAGGTCACACTCATGACTCATCGGTCCTAGCTAGTAGATGACGAAAATGAGGTCCGTTCAAATATATATATATATATATATATATATATATATATATATATATATATATACTAGCTCAGATACCCGGCTTCGCCCGGGAATTGATTTGAGGCTGAATGGTGATGGTATTTTTTTTGGCAAGGCTTTACTTTGCACAATATTTTGACATTTACCCGTCCCAGTGTTTAGGGTTAATTTTATATATATACGGCTCGTATATATACTGCTCAAAAATGAATAAGGATATTGGTTATTTTTTTCTTATCTTATTAATTTTAATTAAATCGACCTTAATTAAATAACTTTTTATGGGGGGGGGGGAAATACAATAATTTCTATTAAATATTAATGATATTTTTAATTAATAAAAATAAAAAAAAAATGCTAGGCCCCATAAATACCACAAAACCTACCAATATCCCTATTCATTTTTGAGCAGTTTAGATATATTCGTCTGTTAGCACTCTAGCAGTCGTAATTATTGTTTAATCGTTACCAAACTCGATATTTAGTCGTTTTATGTAAAAAAAATAAAAGATGTTCGTTAACGGCTGAAATCGAAAGAGAGGGAGGAAGGGTTTGAAGGGGGGAGAATTTTGAAAATCCGAAATATCTCCGTTACTATAAGTCTGATCGAAAAAATAGTATATAATCAATGTTATTGCAAATTAAATGTACTATAAATATTTCTATATACGTTTGTTCTCTATCTTGAATATTGACCGAGATTTTTGCATTCTTTCGGTTTTCTGCCGTCAGCAAACTCCCACTCCTTCTCATGCTATATTAACAATAAGCTGCAATATCCTGAAGCATTTTATTTGAAGCTTAAATACCAAATATTGTTCTCATTGAGCTTTTACATCTTGAGATAAATGCAAATACGTGACGCAAGTGGGGAATCTGCTTAGTTGACGCAGCTCCTGCGTTACGAATTTTTTTTTTTTAAAGATGGTAATTTCTTTTTTTTTTTGTTATCTCTCTAAGGAAAAATTGCGGCATTCGAAAACGTAAATGAGATTTTCTACGGGAAAATCTAGAAATAAATTTCTTTAATATCCTTAAATGGGCGTTTTCTTCTGAGAACTCAATCATGGCTAGCATTTCAGATTGATATGGTTCATTGTACACGGAAATTGTGGAGCTATTAAACTTTTTACTTCGGCATTTCTTCATAATCAATAGCAAATTGATTCAAATTAAGTCAAAAAATTGGCTTTATTTTCTAAACCATATTATGTTATTTCTTCCTTTTGAAACGAAAAACGGTAAAAATTCTAAGACGGTTTCGAAACGGAAGTAATTCCTTTACTCCTTTAGGCAATTAATATTTATTATAAAATTCAGAACCTTTTAAAATGTTAATTCGATAGAAAGCTTATGAAGATTTTATTTTGTAGAGTTTCTCATTGTTGGGAACTCTTTAACCAATGTTAATAAAATGATTATTTAATTTTCGCCGTCAGATATTCATTAATGAATTTCATAATTGTGTGCTAGAATTACAAAACACATTTAGAAATTGTTTTATTGTTATAGTAATTTACCTGTTAATTAAAAAAAAATAATTCGAAATTGCTTAGCTTATGAGGCACCTGCCTGACGGACTTTTCGGATCTGATGTATCCAAGATATCCACGAAACAACAAAATACAAATTACTCGCTTCGTATTTGAGTTGCGAAAAAATGCACAGAATAACAATTTTAGAGCATCCATTGTTCAACAATATTTGTTTAATAAGCTTTTATGATCCCATTCATAATAACTGAGATATTTTCAATTTTCAAATTCCACTTCTATTTTAACAGCCACAATTCCAGGTCCGATTTCAGCCAATAACAAATATGGTCTTTACGTACTTAAACTGGTAAATAAATAATTTGTTATATGGTAATTCCGTTTCAATGCTATTGATCGAAGTTTCATTAAAAGTCATTCATAGATCTTTTTATCATAAACCGAAATGGATCTATACAAATGTTGCGTCTCTTTAATTCGTACGGAGAAATTTGCATTTTTAGCAGATTTCCCTTAGGGTAAAATAAAATACTGAGGTTGTAATCATGAAGGGATTTTCCACAAATGCCCATCGATCCTGCCTATGAGATGACGAAAAAGAAGTCCGTTCCAAATTGTTGTGTGTGTGTGTGTGTGTGTGTGTGTGTGTATCTGTTAACGCTCCAGCAGTCGCAATTCTTGTCCGATCAATACCCAACTCGATATTTAAACGTTTTATGTAAAAATGAAGATGAAATTGTGGTAAGGGGAGGGGCTTAGAGGAGGGAAATTTCGAAAAATCGAAATATCTGAGTTATTATAGGTCAGATCGAAAACTTCCATACAAGCAATCTTATAGCAAATGTATTGTTCTTTAAATTTTGCAATGTACGTTTTTTTTTTTTTTTTTTTTCATTACCTTGATTAACCGAGATATTTGCATTTTTCAGTTTTCGGTCTTCAGTAAACCCCCAATGTTACTCATGCCATATTACAATAAGCTGTTATATTATGAAGCACATTATATGAAGCCTAAATACCTAAAATATTGTTCTCATTGAACATCTACGCTTTGAGATAAATGCAAATACGTGACGCACGTGGGAAATGAGCTTAGGTAACGCAGCCCCTGCGTGACGGACTTTTCGCTACTACGGCTAGTTTTTCCTTTCATATGCATGCTCCATTTTGTATTCAGTTTCCTGTACACACATGTGTGCGTGCGTCGGCGTAATGACATAAATATTTGCGATATCCCCTTTGGAGGGATTCCGCATGCCTGCAAATATCTTGCCACGAGAGGAAGCCCACCTCCCGACAGATGATAAGATGATGGGCATTAAAACTCGTAATTGCAATTCTTAATGGATGTGACCTTGGTGAGGTCGGTTACCCGCGAGGCTACAGCCGACCAGCTCCATCGCCTCGGCTATCAAACTGATAACGGCTGTTTGTTTTGATAACAATAACCTCTTCATCTAGTTACCTTCTCAAGTTTTAACGCCCTTGACACGAAGTAAGGGGAAAGTGTTGTGTTCGTGAAACGTTTGGCGATTTCAACGGAATTATCCGATGTGACCTTTTCTGGACCCATTTTGACTAGTATTATGACATTCGTATGTACATGTACCCTCATAACTGTGAACCTGTTATAAATTAAAAAAACAGACTGACTTTCATTCACTTCAAATGGATCAAGGCACATGAAGGAATTATAGGCAATGAAATAGTCGATTTCCACGCCACTTGAGTTCGGTTACTATGTAGAGGAAATACCAAAATAAAAAAAACTAGCATCCCAGAAGAATGTAGGCAGTATTTTCTTATATAAGGAATATATCGCCTTTCCGACAGATATTTTCAAGTTTCATTTGGTTCCTCAGCGTCTCCCTTATTTCCCAGCTGGCAGGTGTATGGGGTATATTCCATCACATCCTGAAACTTCTCTTCTCAAGTATGCAGATGATACTGCAATCTTGACGTCCAACTCAGACCCAAATATGACATCCGCATCTCTACAAGAACACCTAGCTCTGCTAGAATCCTGGCTGACTCAATGGAGGATCAAGGTCAACAGCAGCAAATCAAGCCATGTAACTTTTACCCTTCGACGTTCCATTTGCCCTCCAGCTACACTCAATAGCACACTCATTCCAAAAAATCTCAAATTAGGTATCCAGGACTCATATTAGACAAGCAACTTACTTGGAAACGTGACATCACATTAAAAAGACAAAAATTGAATCGACGGTACAGACTTCTACGAAGACTAGTTGACAACAGATCTAAACTATCAATGCACAACAAACGATTGATTTATACGACAGTACTCAGACCAGTATGGACATACGGACTTGAACTTTGGGGTTCCACTAAACCTTCGAATTCCACCACAATCCAAACCCTGCAATCCAGAATACTCCGCAAAATTACAGATTCCCCATTTTACGTATCCAATTTAACTCTCCATAACGACCTCAACATTCCTTTTGTCCATGCCCTCGCAAAATCCCGATATCAGCAATTCCTTCCCGCACATCCTAATCCTCTAGTCGAATCACTTTCATCCAGCCATATTCCAGAAAACCCAAGACGACGCCTGAAGTGGCCCAGAGATCTTCTTGTGTAGTGTATAATTCCATCTAGTACAATCCAATGTTCCCTCCAAAGTGGCTATTGTCAATGGACAATTTCTCACCTCAAGTCGATAATCAAGCCAATTGTTATTATCATTCATATCATTTCCCTGTAATATTTATATATGTTGTTGCAAATATACGAATAAATATATTAAAAAATAATGTAATTATTGTGAAATAAACAAATATTATTGGCAAAAAGTGAATATATAAGAGAGAGTTAACTTATAAAAATTATCTTGTTGAACCATATGCTTACAGTATGCGATATATTTCATAGTTTATGTCTGTTCGGAATGAGGTTGTGTAGGGTATGTAAAACATTGTTGTAACCTTCCGCTTTCTCCGGGAGTTATCGAGGCATAGAGATCGGAGGCTGGCATTGACATCTGCCAAGGAGATTGCTCTGGGTGAAGGACGCTCTCTCACCGCTCATTCCTCCTCTCCTGCCCTCTTCATTCTACCTCCTTGGATTCTATATCTCACTCTTAGCGAATTCACACAATGGACCATTGTCGTAGGAGTGACCTAGAAAGCTTTTCATTTAGATATTGCTAGATCCCAGAACATTATTCTATCAGATTCTTAGAGATTCCTCCCCCCCCCCCAAGGCAAATCAAATAATGTCCATCGATCCTAACCAGGAGATGACGAAAATGAGGTCCGTTCAAACATTTACACACACACAAACACATGTGCATTTATATATATATATATATATATATATATATATATATATATATATATATATTATCTAAGTTCCCCGGCTCCCCCCGGGAATTCATGTGTGACTGAACGATGATGGCATTTTTTTTGGCAAGACTTTACTTTGCACAATATTTTGAGATTTACCCGTTCCAGTGTTTAGGGTTAATACCCGTTGTTGGCATTTGTTAATAATAAAATTAATTTTTTATGTAAGTCTTCACTGTCCTCCAAATTCATATGAAGAAAATGAGGTCCGTTCAAAACTCTGTGTGTGTGTGTATATATATATATATATATATATATATATATATATATATATATATATATATATATATATATATATATATATATATATATATATATATATATATATAAAAGTATATATATATATATACTTATATATATATATATATATATATATATATATATATATATATATATATACTAGCTCAGATACCCGGCTTCACCCGAGAATTCTTTGAGGCTGAATGCTGATGGTATTTTTTTGGCAAGGCTTTACTTTGCACAATATTTTGACATTTACCCGTCCCAGTGTTTAGGATTTATACCAGTCGTTGCTGTGGATTTTTTAATAATAAAATTATTCCTAATGTAAGGCTTCACTGTCCTCAATATTTTAGTATTTCTCGTCTCCTGTGCATGTAATTTTTTTTTTATAACGTAATTGACCAGATAATTCATAATCATAGAAAGTATTCTGTATAAAAACCCTTGTATGAATGAAAGGTCCTTTCCCTTGAAGCAGTACAAAGCCCAACGGTGACAGCTGTTTTAGGTACGTCATAACCGCTATTAAAAATACTCTTTTGTAAGTCTCGTTGTAACTATATTGGATTCTTAACAGTTCTATAAAAAACTAAAGATAATTTTGGCTGAAATTTAATCAGCCTTTAGTTCTACACTTCTAGTTTAACTTTGAGCAACAAAAATCTATCAACATTAATATACAACGTAAATTACAATTCCTGATTTAATTGGTTTCTAACTGTGGATGCATTCAGTTTATGGTGGAATATTCAAGCTGTGGACTGCTTTATATTCGCAGAGCAACTTGAATAAAAAGTTACTTTGAATAATGAGAATGTAGAGAAGGAATAGTGTAAGAGTTGGTGGCAGCATTGCCCTCTCTGGGAAAACTAACGGGGAAGATGTCCGCTCTTAAACTAAACTATATGGTAATCACATCTCTCTCTCTCTCTCTCTCTCTCTCTCTCTCTCTCTCTCTCTCTCTCTCTCTCTCTCTCTCTCTCTCTCTCTCTCTCTCTCTCTCTCTCTCTCTCTCTCTCTCTCTCTCTCTCTCTCTCCCTCTCTCTCTCCCTCTCTCTCTCTCTCTCTCTCTCTCCTCTCTCTCTCTCTCTGTCTCTCTCTTTCTCGCTCTCTCTCTCTCTCGATCTCTCTCTCTCTCTCTCTCTCTCTCTCTCTCTCTCTCTCTCTCTCTCTCTCTCTCTCTCTCTCTCTCTCTCTCTCTCTCTCTCTCTCTCTCTCTCTCTCTCTCTCCCTCTCTCACTCTCTCTCTCTCTCTCTCTCTCTCTCTCTCTCTCTCTCTCTCTCTCTCTCTCTCTCTCTCTCTCTCTCTCACTCTCTCTCTCTCACTCTCTCTCTCTCACTCTCTCTCTCTCTCTCTCACTCTCTCTCTCACTCTCTCTCTCTCTCTCTCTCTCTCTCTCTCTCTCTCTCTCTCTCTCTCTCTCACTCTCTCTCTCACTCTCTCTCTCTCTATCTCTCTTTCATCGCCTCCCCCCCGCCTTCTATCTCCTCCTCTATGTGTCAAAACTTCGAAAACTAGATAAGTTATATGGAAGTTTATATAAAAATATTTTCGAAGAGACTATTACAACTTTCAGAATCCATGCCTAAACTTTATATATATATATATATATATATATATATATATATATATATATATATATACACACCCACAAATGAAACCCTACGACTGCCGAAATAAAAATAAATGGGAAATGAGTATTGAAGAAAATTGACTTTAGGAAGACGAGTCGAACCTCCAGGAAGTGGTGTAGTCCTTGAGATAGGCACCGGATCGAATACCTCAGCCCAGCTTCCGGCTCAATCACCTTCGACTTATTTAACTAGACTAGATTTTTCTTTTTTAAGCTGGTTTCCAATCTTATCAATCTGTTTTTCCTCATGGCACGAATAAATATCTTAAAGATTCAACATAGGAGTTGCCAATTATCGAGTTTGGATGAACTGTATATATATTATGTATCAAGCACAAGTTTTGTACAAATTGTTGTACAGGTCGTGTGGCTAATAAACTCCCTTCCTGTACTTACTTGAGGAAGGAAATAAAATAATAATAATAATAATAATAATGTTATGATTATTGTAAAAGACAAATTAAAAAATGAATTTATTAAGCGCTTGCGACTTATTTTTAACAGCTATCTTTCAAGCCGATATAAAATAAAATCAGTTAATACATGGGCGATACCATCTCTTATCCATAGTTTTGGCATAATAAAATGGTCTGACACTACTCTTGATGAGTTGGATAGACTCATAAGAACGGAGATGACAAAAGCCAGAATGCACCATCCGATTTCATCTATGGTCAGGCTGTATTTATCGAGGAAACAAGGAGGACGAGGCCTTCTCAACATCCGAAACCTATGTCGGTCTCAGGAAGTTAACCAGAGACATTACATAAGATCGAATGATAACCACGTCTTTAAAGAAATTGTTAAACTTGATGATGGGTTTACGGCCTTCAACTTGAAATGTAGGAACAATCCTGAAGTTATAGATGAATACCACTTTCTTTCAGAATGACTTTCTTTTTCTGTCGCGTGGCTGACGTCCGGAAAGCTGTTTTCAGGAACAGAAGGTTTCATTACAGCTATCCAAGACCAAGTGATTGCTGTCAGTTCATACAGACGTCATATCCTCAACAGTAATGTTTCAGACAAATGTAGATTATGCAACAAAGCTTACGAGTCCATTCAACATATTACGGCTGGATGAGAAGTACTTGCTGGATCTGAGTACTTACAAAGGCACAATAACGTGGCAAAAGTAAACCATCAAGCTCTAGGCAAAGAAATTCAGCATGGTAGGCAGGAAGGTCGCTTATTATCGCTATAATCCTCAAAAATTATTGGAAAAAGATAATATAAAGATGTATTGGGACGAAGCGATAACTGACCATACTGTACATTATAACAAACCGGATATTCTCATTTTGACAAGATCAATACGACTGCTGATATTATTGACATTGCAGTGCCCAATGATGAGAATATTCGAAAATCCCATGCCGAAAAGTTAAGAAAATATCAAGAATTGGCTATCGAGCTCAAAGAGGTATACAAACTGAAATCTGCCATAGTTACGCCTATTATAGTAAGTTCAAATGGACTCGTGGCAAAAACAACAATAGCAGACACCAAGAATTTAAATCTGCCAATAACAATTATAAAAGAAGCACAGCAAGGGGTACTTCTTGATACTGCTAGAATCGTGCGTACATTTTTAAATTTCCCTTAACATGTCACAATCACAAACTCCATATCCGTTGGATTTTCCCACGATATGGATTTTATTCCAGTTTTTACTGAGTATAAACCTCCCCCAAATATATATATATATATATATATATATATATATATATATATATATATATATATATATGTAACCAATTTATGGCTAAATGGAAAACTTGGCTAAATTGGAAAGGGGAAGAAAAAATCCCAGAGCGAGGCAATAAAAATTCCTCAAATGTCCATTGACCCTACACAGTAGATGACGAAAATGAAGTCCGTTCAAGACTGTATGTATATATTTGTCTGTTAACTCTCTAGAGGTCTTAATTTTTGTTGGATCGTAACCAAACTCGATATTTAAAGATTTTATTATTATTATTTATTAACATCCACTTTTTGCCACTAAGGCTAATTGGGACGGGTTATCTACAGGTTACCACCCTTTTCTAGCCAAGGAGGGGGGTTAGGATTTTATTTAATGAATTCCGTCACTAAATAAATCCCTCTGCCCAGACAAGGAATCGAACTCGCCACTCTAGGTTTACCATGTGCGATTAAGATCAACGCTTTAACTCACATGGCTATCCTCAGCCCTTAAAGATTTTATGTAAGACTAAAGATAAGTTCGCTAATGGTTGAATTTTTCAGGGTGAAGAGGTTAAGAGGAGTAGAATTGATAATTCTAAATATCACTTTTATTATACGTCGGATTCAAATATTTTATTGAACTAATCTTATTTTAAATATAATTCCCTATAAATGTTGTTATATAAATATTTTCTGTAATGCGAATATTAGCCGAGATTTATGGATGTTATTAGTTTTCAGTCTTTTGTAAACCCCCACTCCTATTCATGTCTGATAAATACCAAATATTGTTTTTATGAGCTCTTTATTATGCGAGATACATACAAATTTTATGTGTGATGACGTTATCAATTACGGGTTGACGTGCTTGTCTCGATAATGTTCATTTGATCTATACCAACTCGATAATTAAGTGCTTTAGTGAAGACCAACGATCATATTCGTTATTGACGGAAATCGTACCAGGAATAGAGGGGATTTAAAGAGGGCGGAATTCGAAACTTCCTGAGTAATGATGTGCCGGAACAAAAAATGTTACGGAACCAGTAACGCCTAAAATTCTAGTTATCTTTCTGTTTAACTTCATAATCATAGAAAAAAGTCCGTCACGCAGGGACTGCGTTACCTAAGCAGATTTCCCGAGTGAGTCATGTATTTGCGTTTATCTCAAAGCGTAAAAGTTCAATAAGGACAGTACTTGGCATTTAGACTTCAAATAATGTGCTTCATAACAGCTTATTGTTAATATGACATGAGCAGGAGTGGGGGTTTACGAATACTAAAAAACGCAAATATCTCGGTTAATAATAGAAATAGTAGAACTATGTATATAACAACATTTATAATAAATTTAATTTGCAATAACATTGGTTCTATACACTTATTCGATCCGATGTATAATTACGAAGATATCTTGAATTTTCGAAATTCCCCCTTTAAACCCCTCCCCTCCCACATGTCTCCCCCCCTCCTTGTAAACCCCACTCCTACTCATGTCATTTTAACAATAAGCTATTATATTATGATTCACTTTATTTGTAGCTTAAATACAAAATACCAACGGAGGCGTTTTCGAAAATTCAAAATATCTTCGTTACCATACGTCGGATCGAAAATTTGTATAGAACCAATCTTATTGCAACATTAATTTACTATAAATATTAGTATATACATTTATTCTCTATCTTGAATATTAACCGAGATATTTTCATTTTTATTAAGTGTAACGGACAAGCTATGGTTCTCGCCAAAAGCTAGTTCGGCCATTTCCGTAACTGATCGGCACTCGTATGGAGATTTCTGTATTGTATTAAATATTGTATAAACTTTACGTGGGAAATCTGCTTAGTTTACGTAGCCCCTGCGTGACGGACGCTGCCGGTTTTTCTTCTCCACGACACACTGAGCCAATTCCACCGAATAGTTCTTCTGACTCAATTCTTATTGCCGAAAGACGTTCTCGAAGACCAGGAGGTTTCTAACAACATCTGTTAGACCATTCATGACTGTACATCATTCTCCCGAAAAATTAAAACAGTTATACAATACGTTTTTTATGAATCATGAAACTCTCTTCGATAGGAATTAGTGGGAAATCCAAATGTGAGAATTATTTCTGAGTAAGTACTTTCACCAGGACATATCCTGACCTGCCCACCAGGATAATCCAAGGATAACTCATCAGTCGAGGCACATCCTGCTTTCTCCTATGACGATATGTTGATGATCACTAGGTCACCAGTATCTTACAAAATATACGAGAAACAATTAGCAGATTTCCCTTAAGGCTCATTCCATGACACTTCATCGAGGCTGTGTGGGTGTTTTTCATTAGTTAATTTGATCATTCTTATAATATCTACGAAATCAAAGAAGTCCGTCACGCAGAGGCTGCGTAAACTAAGCAGATTTCCATGTGAAGTTTCACAATAGATAAATATAGATACTGGTAACACTTAACACCTCCCTGAATATTGAGTGAATAAATACAAACGGTAATGAAAAACTTTTTCCTCCCAACGGAAAGCGTCTGAATTGTAAACAAACAGGTCTGTTAACCTCTCAGAGCTGAACAGATAGACAGAAATGTTCTTCACCCGAAAGAAAAGGAGTTGTTGAAATATATCTGTAGATAACATTTTAATTTCATTGAAAACTATTTAATTAATCTAGTATTGTACTTTATAATGAATCACAATATTTTTTCCTTAATCACTCGAATTTTATTAGTCCAAGAACTAGAGAAGTGGGGAGAGGGGTCAGAACGTTTATGCGTATGTCTCAAAAATTAGAAGTTCAATGAAATAAATATTTGGTATTTAACCTTGGAATGGAGTGGTTCATGATATATTGGATTATTATTAATATGACATTCGTGGGGGTGGGAGTTTACTCATGGCCGAAAACACAAATATGGAAATATCTAGGTTAATGTTCAATGTAGAGAGAATATGTATATAATAATAGTTGTAGGTAATTACATTTTCAATAAGATTGGTTTTATACAATGTTTCGATCCGACACATACAACGGAGATATTTCGAATTTTCGAAATACTCCCCCCTAACCCCCTCCCCCCCCCGTCTACCACTTGTCCAATTTTGGCCTTTTACAAACATCATCTTTATTTTTACATAAAATGAATAAATATCGAGTTTGGTACCAATCAAACAAATATTGCGACCGCTAGTGCGTTAAGACACACACACACACATATATATAACTCTCATTTTCTTCAAATATTTCATTTTCGTCATCTCCTGGGTAGGATCGACGGATATTTTAAGACATTTTAGGAAATGGCGTCATGAGTACAAGATCAATAGCTGGTTTTCCTTAAGGTAAATCTGATAAAAAATTATTTTTATTAGTGTTAAAGTTATGAATTTTTGAAATTTAGCAAAATAGGGTTAAAGTGGCCTGTCCTAAGCAAAGACTTTCGGTGACGTTATTTTATTGAGACATCAATATCTTCTATAATATTTAACATAGGGCAATAATGTTTTCAGGAAATAATACTAGCTACAATAGAAACATATTCTGGATGTTTTTCATTTCCAAAACTCTTCACCGACTTTCTTGAATGATTCTCATGCATGCTTCTTTATCTTTTACGGTCATTGTGGATTCAATGTTAAGGTCAAACATCAACTAATATGAAAGTGATTGACAGTCACAGAATTTTATTAGCAGATTTCCCTTAGGGGGCATCAGCTATTGAGGTCGTACTCATGACGCGATTTTCGAAAAATTTCTTCAAATCTCCATCGATCCTACCCACGAGATGAAGAAAATGAGGCCGTTCAAAATTATATATATATATATATATATATATATATATATATATATATATATATATATATATATAATCTTATATATATATATATATTTAACGATATTTAAACGTTTTATGCAAGAAGACAGATCAAGTTCGTTAAAGGCTGGAATCTGACCAGTACGAGGGGGGTTTAAAGGGGGGATTTTCGAAAATTCGAAATATCCTCGTTACAATACGTCGTATCAAAAATTGTATAGAACCAATCTTATTGCAAAATAAATGCACTATAAATATTGTTATATACGTTTATTCTGTATGTTGCATATTAACCGAGATATTGGCATTTTTATTAAATGTAGGCGTTAACGCACGAGCGAGTTTCCCGCCAAAAGCTAGGACGGCCGTTTCCGTAACTGACTGGTTCTCGTATGGAGATTTCTCTATTGTATAACTTCACGTGGGAAATCTGCTTAGTTTACGGACTTTTAAATTGTGAGTTTGCTAACGAACAAGCGTTAATGAGTAGTCTGTATTTTTATCTCGTAGGCGTATCCATATGCACTTTTCGTCCTTCTTTTCCTGCGTAAACCCTCCATGGTTGATTTGCTCCGAAGGAAACCTGCTGAAAGTGTTGGACCAAGTTGGGAAGGGGAATATGTCATGAAGGGATTTAAGAATTCAGGAGAAAACATTGATTTACATAAATTTAAATGTCGACAATACCGGCCCGATTGGAGGGAGCTATTGTGCGTCTGGCAGACACCGGCTCTACTTCTATTGGGCATGTGACCGCGTCACGTGTGACTTTCTTCCAGCCACCCCTCTCAATAACCTTCTCGCCGGCAAACCTTACTATATGTGTCTTCTTATTAGGGTCACTCCTACAGCTGAATACCTAAGGACCTTTTCTTAAAACCAAAAAAATATTTAATGAAAAGTCCGCCACGCAGGTGCTGCGTAAACTAAGCAGATTTCCCACGTGAAGTACAATAATAGATCAATTTACATATTGCTAACACTACAGCAATATTAAGAGAAGTAATACTATCGATAATAAGAACCTTCCCGATAGGAAGCGTCTGGATGTAAACAAACAGGTCTGCCAACCTTTTACAAGAAAGAAAAACAATTATTAAATATACTAGGGCGTATTGAAAAGTAAGGTCTCCTATTTTTTTTTTCATAGAAAATTTAATTTATTTACAACTTTGGTTACATCGTTGGAAGGGTTGAATTTTTACCTATTTTTCTACATATTCGCCTTGACGATCAATAACTTTTTGCATTCTGTTTACCAGCTTTTTAATGCCGGTGCCGTACCACTCTCCCGCCGCGTCACGAAGCCAACTGACGACTGTTTCTTGAACTTCCTCATCAGACTTGAATTTCTGTCCCCCAAGGTGTTTCTTGAGAGCGGGAAACAAGTGGTAGTCGCTGGGGGCAAGGTCCGGGCTGTAAGGAGGGTGGTCGATGATATCCCAGCCGAATCCATTGAGTAGGGTGGTCGTTTGATGTGACACATGTGGACGCGCATTGTCATGAAGCAAACACACTCCTTTGGTGAGCCTACCCCTTCTTTTGTTTTGAATGGCTCGCCGAAGTTTCTTGAGAGTCTCGCAGTAGCTTTCTGAGTTGATTGTTGTTCCTTTTGGCATGAAATCAACCAACAGAACCCCGTTCTGGTCCCAGAAAACGGTGGCCATAACCTTTCCCGCTGACTTCTCCGTCTTGAAAAGCAGTCGTCAGTTGGCTTCGTGACGCGGCGGGAGAGTGGTACGGCACCAGCATTAAAAAGCTGGTAAACAGAATGCAAAAAGTTATTGATCGTCAAGGCGAGTATGTAGAAAAATAGGTAAATATTCAACCCTTCCAACGATGTAACCAAAGTTGTAAATAAATTAAATTTTCTATGAAAAAAAAATAGGAGACCTTACTTTTCAATACGCCCTAGTATCAGAATTTAACTTTCGGCCGAATCTGACTATCAAAGCTGACAAGTGCCGAGCAGAACCGCCAATAGCCGATCTCTTCTCGTTCGTTACCCGCACACACTTAATAAATATGCAAATATCACGATTAATATTCACGATAAAGAATAAATGTATGTAACAATATTTATAGTAAATGTAATTGCAATAAGATTGGTTCTATATAAATTTTCGATCCGACGTAAAATAACGGTGATATTTCTATTTTTCGAAACCCCCCCTCCCACTGGTCCGATTTCAGCCATTAGCAAACTTGATCTTTCTTTTTACATACACATATATATATATTATACACTAGCTCAGATACCCGGCATCGCCCGGGAATTCATTTGAGGCTGAATGGTGATGGTATTTTTTAGCAGGCTTTACATTGCACAATATTTTGACATTTACCCGTCCCAGTGTTTAGGATTGATACCCGTCGTTGCCGTGGATTTGCTAATAATAGAATATTTGTTTAATAAGGCTTCACTGTCTTCGATATTTTTATATTTTCCGTCTCTTATACATGTAAATATGGGAATTTTTATTTCAGGCCTCCCTTATAACCCCCCCTCCCGTTCGAACCTAAAAATTTTAATATAACTTATAATCATGGAAGAATTAATGCTAATTGACATACCGAGTTTTGTTAAGTTCGGTTCAGCCGTTAGTGCCCAATAAAATTATTGGCTCCCGCTAAAGTTTTAACGTATAACTCATTTATACTTAGGTGTACGACAAAAGTGTATATAACAAAAGTTACTCCAAATAAGAAAATAGACAACTTTTGTTATGTTTATATTTGCGGAAAAACCAATAGGAAACGAAATATCGCTATTTTTAATTTCAGGCTTCCCTTATAACCCCCACTCCTGCCCGTCCATAGAAATGTTGGTATGGCTTATTATAATGAAGGCCTCACTGCTAATACACATACCGAGTTTTATTCAGTTCGGTTGAGTCTTTTAAGGTACATAATATTGTTGACTCCCTCTATAATTTTTAGCGTATAACGCATTTAAACTTCGGTATACGACAAAAGTGTATATAACAAAAGTTACTCTAAATAACAAAATAAACAACTTTTGTCATGTGCATATTTGCCGAAAAACCAATAGAAAACGAAATATCGCTATTTTTAATTTCAGGCATTCCTTATAACCCCCACTCCTGTTCGTCTCAGAGAAAATTTATTTCCCTAAAGTGAAATCTGCTAATATCAATGATCACCGCCGTTCCAGTTATCATTTTAGCGGGTTTCCTTCAGACAAAGTAGCTATAGTAGTTGCTCACATGACAACGATAAGTCGTTGTGCCTTATGATATTTTGGAAGTTTTTGTTAAATCTCCGTTATTACACGTCGGATTGAAAAATGAGAAATCTGCTAAAATGGTAATAACCAACCTTATTGTAAATTGATGTACCTATAAATGTTGTTCTATACGTATTTCCTCTATCATGAATATTAACCGAGATATTTGGATTTTTTTTAGTTTTTAACCTCCAAACCTTATTTCTTTGATTTTTTAGTTTTGCATGAAACGCTTATATGCCGAGTTTGATAACTATAAGACAAAAAGTCCGTCACGTAGGGGTTGCGTAAACTAAGCAGATTTCCTACGTGAAGTTTTACAATAGAGAAATCTGCCTAATAACAACTGTAGTAGTAAGAAAGCTCTAAACCTAAAACATTATTTAGGGCGTAATAACCCAGTAGTTTCTAGCCCCAAAAACAGTTAACCTAACCTCTAAACCTATACACGAGGGACGAATAGTTATAGAAACGGCCGCCAGAGCTCTCGGCGGAAAGTCCGAACATAGCCTACAGGTGACCACACGCAGAATACAAATGCAAATATCTCGGTTAGTATTCAAGATACAGAATAAATGTATAGAACAATGTTTATAGTAAATTTAATTTGCAATAAGATTTATTCTATACAATGTTTCGATCCAACGCAAAATAAAGTAGATATTTTGAATTTTCAAAAATCCTCCCCTCTAAACCCCCCCCCCTCCCACTGGTTCGATTTCAGCCATTAACAAACTTGATCTTCCTTTTTACATAAACGATTAAATTCCGAGTTTGGTAACGATCAAACAAAAATTGCGACCGCTAGAGCGTTAACCGACAAATATATATATATATATATATATATATATATATATATATATATATATTTATATAATTTTGAACGGACCTCAATTTCGTCATCTCCTGTGTAGGATCGATGGACATTTGAAGAAATTTTTCGAAACTCGCGCCATGAGTACGACCTCAATAGCTGATTTAAAATTGCGACCTCTAGAATGGCAACAGTCAAGAATATATATAATATTGAACAGATCTCATTATCGCCATCTACCGGTGTAGGATCGGTGGATATTTGAGGAAACAACTCAAAAATCGCGCCTAAAAGGTTGATTTCCCCTTAAGGGAAATCTGCTAAAAGCGATTTAATGTGGCGCAGATATTGTTAATTCTGAATCATATTTGATTCCATCTGGAGAGATTTTCCAGAGGAATGTGTTTTGATCTAAAGGAGCGGTAAGAAGAAGAGGTGAATAAACAGCTGGGGAAGGCCAACCTCATTAGCATATGACCCAGATAGCCTCAACTCTCTAGTCTACTCACGACCTACACTCAATGCTCCGCCCTCCGCTCCCTTCAACACTAGACTACAATCAATGCAAACATACATATATTATGCACGCATACTTACTTGTCTCTGTCTCACAATGTAAGAGCTAAATGAGAAGTATATTTGGTATTTAAGCTTCATGTAATGTGCTAATTGCTACAACAGCTTATTGTTAATATGACACTAAGAGAACTGGGAGTTGACTGGAGGCCGAAAACTAACAATTGAAGGGTTTGCTGCAAAAAGGAGGTAGCTCCAATTTTTCCAGTTTTTGGGAAACCAAAAAAAACGTTTAAAAAATTCAAATTTTAAGTTATGTAAAAATATTGTTGTTGCTTACTTTCAATTATGGTGTTTACATATTAGAACAGTATTTTCATTCAAACAACATCATCCAAATGTTGGTGGTACGTGTATAATCCTTGGAGCTACCTCTTTTTTGCCCAAAAGAATGGAATAAGAGGAATTTAGGAATATGTTATGTCTTGGAAAAAGTTGTAAGAATTATTAGAATGTACTATTATTATGTATTTTTATTCAAAGAAAACTGAAAATAAAGTACAGCAAAATTATTGGTTTTACAAACAGAAAATAACATCATTATAACGAATAACATAAAATACGAAAATAACATCATTATAACGAAAATAACATCATAACGATTGAAAGCTGCATCCTTTTGGGGCCAAATAAAAGAGTTTTTTTTTTGGCACAAGAAAGTGTTTATAACTCCCACCAGCTATGGGATGGAGCTACCTCCTTTTGGCAGCAAACCCTTCAATTGAAAACATCTCGGTAAATAAGATAATAAAAATGCCTTAAATACGCATTTACAGAACATACAATTTCCAATAAGATTGGCCCTGTACACATTTCCGATCCGACGTATAATAACGGAGATATTTCGAAAGTCCTTCGGCCCGCCCCTCCACCAAGTCCGATTACAGCCATTAACGAACGTAATGTTTAGCTTTACATAAAACGCTTATATATCAATTTTGGTAACGTTTAAACAAAAATTGCGACCGCTATAGCGTTATAATTTTCGTTATCTACTATTTAGGATCGATGGACATTTGAAGAAATTTTTCGAAGATAGAGAATCAATTATATTCTATTATATTTCCAACAATGACGGAGACATT
>CM032228.1:255502500-255567500 GCA_019009955.1 Riptortus pedestris
TTCCAGCTCGATGCTTATGATCTTTTTTTGTATATAACAATCATATATTATCATTGTCAAAAATACGGATTTTCGTTGATTTCGATATAGTCTTTCGAGTCCAATAACATTGTTGACTCCTTCTATAGTTTTTCGTGAATACCTCATTTATACTTCGTTATATGGAAAAAGTCCTCATATCAAAAGTTACTTTAAATAACAAAATAAACAACTTTTGTTCCGTGCATAATTGCCGACAACCAATAGGAAACGAAATACCGCTATTTTTAATTTCAGACCTCCCTTACAACACCCACTCCTGTTCGTACCTCGAAATTTTAATATAACTTATAATCAGGGAGGTGTTAATACCAAATCACATACGGAGTTTCGTTTAATTCGGTTGAGTCTTTTGTGCCATATAACATTGTTGACTCCCACTATTGTTTTTAGCGCATTACTCATTTATACTTAGGTATACTACAAAATAGTATATTACTCTAAATAACAAAATAAACAACTTTTCTTATGTGCATATTTGCCGTAGTAACATTTCAGTGAAGACAACATTTGATGTATACAAGCTTTGAAGAAAGTAGTCCGTGGTAAACAGCTTTACTCTTAATATCACATGCGTTGGCGTGGGAGTTTACTGAAAACTAAAGAAAATCCAATCTTGGTTAATCCTCAAGATAGAGAAATACGTTTATAACAAAGTTTATAGGAAATAAGATTGGTTCTATAGACTCCTTCGATTCGACGTATAATAACGGACATATTACTTTATTTTTACTTTTAATAACTTGATTACTTTATTTTTACTTATAATGTTTAAATATCGAGTCCGGTAACGATTAAATAAAAATTGCGACCGCTAAAACGTAAAAATTCATATATACGACACAGCACTTGAAGAGAAAATAACTAAATAAATATTAATAAACAGAAACGAGTATTTGAGTATAGGAATGCGTGGGGCTGGCCGGCCTATCTAGTTAAGTCTACTTTCTAAGTCACGACCTTTCCTATCATCTCTGACTCATCTTCATCTGACCTTCTACATCTCCTTTCTACCATATGTATTTACATATCATTATCAACATTTGCCGGCGGTGTTATCACTAAGGCATATACAACCCGGAATATACGTAGGCGGAAGGCCACAAAATAATGATACCCTATACACTTTGCTCAGACAATTGACACGTGCTTCGCGAGTTATTTCAGTCTTGACACTGAAGTTGCCTCAGCAGGGGGCATAGCGAGACATAGACTGCAGAGTATCGGGTCTGGGTATAGTGCAATGCTTGCCAAAGCTGATACCACAGAGAAGTTGTGTATGGCGGCCAAACCATAATCTTCAGAGCATGCTCCGTCTTCATGGCTGGATGGAGAACAGCAAGGACTATGGTCCTGGAGCATGGAGCCAGACTATGCTTCTTGAGGTTCATACCATACTGGCAGGACGGAGGAAGGCCTAGCCAACAATCAGTTAGGTCAGCTGCTGATGGCTGGTGGATGGATGGAGAACAGCAAGGACTATGGTCCTGGAGCATGGAGCCAGACTATGCTTCTTGAGGTTCATACCATACTGGCAGGACGGAGGAAGGCCTAGCCAACAATCAGTTAGGTCAGCTACTGATGGCTGGTGGATGGATGGAGAACAGCAAGGACTATGGTCCTGGAGCATGGAGCCAGACTATGCTTCTTGAGGTTCATACCATACTGGCAGGACGGAGGAAGGCCTAGCCAACAATCAGTTAGGTCAGCTACTGATGGCTGGTGGATGGATGGAGAACAGCAAGGACTATGGTCCTGGAGCATGGAGCCAGACTATGCTTCTTGAGGTTCATACCATACTGGCAGGACGGAGGAAGGCCTTGCCAACAATCAGTTAGGTCAGCTACTGATGGCTGGTGGATGGATGGAGAACAGCAAGGACTATGGTCCTGGAGCATGGAGCCAGACTATGCTTCTTGAGGTTCATACCATACTGGCAGGACGGAGGAAGGCCTAGCCAACAATCAGTTAGGTCAGCTACTGATGGCTGGTGGATGGATGGAGAACAGCAAGGACTATGGTCCTGGAGCATGGAGCCAGACTATGCTTCTTGAGGTTCATACCATACTGGCAGGACGGAGGAAGGCCTAGCCAACAATCAGTTAGGTCAGCTACTGATGGCTGGTGGATGGATGGAGAACAGCAGGGACTATGGTCCTGGAGCATGGAGCCAGACTATGCTTCTTGAGGCTCATACCATACTGGCAGGACGGAGGAAGGCCTAGCCAACAATCAGTTCGGTCAGCTACTGATGGCTGGTGGATGGATGGAGAACAGCAGGGACTATGGTCCTGGAGCATGGAGCCAGACTATGCTTCTTGAGGTTCATACCATACTGGCAGGACGGAGGAAGGCCTAGCCAACAATCAGTTAGGTCAGCTACTGATGGCTGGTGGATGGATGGAGAACAGCAGGGACTATGGTCCTGGAGCATGGAGCCAGACTATGCTTCTTGAGGTTCATACCATACTGGCAGGACGGAGGAAGGCCTAGCCAACAATCAGTTAGGTCAGCTACTGATGGCTGGTGGATGGATGGAGAACAGCAAGGACTATGGTCCTGGAGCATGGGGCCAGACTATGCTTCTTGAGGTTCATACTATACTGGCAGGACGGAGGAAGGCCTAGCCAACAATCAGTTAGGTCAGCTACTGATGGCAGGTGGATGGATGGAGAACAGCAGGGACTATGGTCCAGGAGCATGGAGCCAGACTATGCTTCTTGAGGTTCATACCATACTGGCAGGACGGAGGAAGGCCTAGCATACAATCAGTTAGGTCAGCCACTGATGGCTGGTGGATGGATGGAGAACAGCAGGGACTATGGTCCTGGAGCATGGAGCCAGACTATGCTTCTTGAGGTTCATACCATACTGGCAGGACGGAGGAAGGCCTAGCCAACAATCAGTTAGGTCAGCTACTGATGGCTGGTGGATGGATGGAGAACAGCAAGGACTATGGTCCCGGAGCATGGAGACAGACTATGCTTCCTGAGGTTCATACCATAAGGCCTAGACCACAATCAGTTAGGTCAGCTACTGATGGCTGGTGGATGGATGGAGAACAGCAAGGACTATGGTCCTGGAGCATGGAGCCAGACTATGCTTCTTGAGGTTCATACCATAATGGCAGGACGGAGGAAGGCCTAGCCCACAATCAGTTAGGTCAGCTACTGATGGCTGGTGGATGGATGGAGAACAGCAAGGACTATGGTCCTGGAGCATGGAGCCAGACTATGCTTCTTGAGGTTCATACCATACTGGCAGGACGGAGGAAGGCCTAGCCAACAATCAGTTAGGTCAGCTACTGATGGCTGGTGGATGGATGGAGAACAGCAAGGACTATGGTCCTGGAGCATGGAGCCAGACTATGCTTCTTGAGGTTCATACCATACTGGCAGGACGGAGGAAGGCCTAGCCAACAATCAGTTAGGTCAGCTACTGATGGCTGGTGGATGGATGGAGAACAGCAAGGACTATGGTCCTGGAGCATGGAGCCAGACTATGCTTCTTGAGGTTCATACCATACTGGCAGGACGGAGGAAGGCCTAGCCAACAATCAGTTAGGTCAGCTACTGATGGCTGGTGGATGGATGGAGAACAGCAAGGACTATGGTCCTGGAGCATGGAGCCAGGATATGCTTCTTGAGGTTCATACCATACTGGCAGGACGGAGGAAGGCCTTGCCAACAATCAGTTAGGTCAGCTACTGATGGCTGGTGGATGGATGGAGAACAGCAAGGACTATGGTCCTGGAGCATGGAGCCAGGATATGCTTCTTGAGGTTCATACCATACTGGCAGGACGGAGGAAGGCCTTGCCAACAATCAGTTAGGTCAGCTACTGATGGCTGGTGGATGGATGGAGAACAGCAAGGACTATGGTCCTAGAGCATGGAGCCAGACTATGCTTCTTGAGGTTCTTACCATACTGGCAGGGCGGAGGAAGGCCTAGCCAACAATCAGTTAGGTCAGCTACTGATGGCTGGTGGATGGATCCGGTTGCCAGTCACAAAATGTTCTGGTTGTAGCTTACAGCTTCAGTCAGAACTCATTAAAGACGAGGCTTCTCGACCCCTTCGGTCACAGGTGACAATTATCGTCTCATTTAATGAGTGTCTGTTGTACCTGTAGGAATCATCTGTCATCTCTTGTGTCCCGGAGTGGGTGAGAGGGATTGAAGCCAGACGGCTAGGCAACCTACCATCCCGCTTCCACCCACCTGTTGACTACACAACATCCTGAATTAGACGCCCTTAAAGTGAATTTCACGCAGGGTTACGTAAACTAAGCAGATTTCCCACCTGCTGCTAAACACACTTGTCATCTCCTTTCGCCATATATTCCCTTTTTATGTAAAACAACCGATGAGTTGAAGGGCGTGAGGAGGGAGGGGGCTTACTGAAGTTACAAAATAAAGCATAGAGCAACTATTTCAGAGCATCAATAGTTTAAAAAGATTGGTTCTATAACATTCATCCGACTCATAATAACGGGGATATTATGAATTTTCGAATCGCCCCTCTAAACCCCCTACTATTTGATATCCGATTTCAGCCACTAACAAATATAGTCTTTAGTGTTGCCAGAAAAAGTTAAATATAGAGGAGTATGGTGTAGGTCAAATAAAGATTTTAGAGTTAAGACAAAATCATAATTGATGACGTAGTCACAAAATGAATTTACATTTACCTCGCATAAAAATGTCCTCTTGAATACAATATTTCGGATATAAGCTACGAATAAAGTGATTCATGGTATAATTGTGACTGTTAGAGCGTTAACAGACATAGAGTAGATATATTGAATAATTTTGAACTGCCTCATTCAGCAGATTTCCCTTAAGGGAATTTTGCTATTGAGGTTGAAGCCATGACGCAATTTTCAAACATTTTCTTCAAAAGTCCATCCATCCTACTCAGGAGATGTTGTTGAGATGTTGTTGTCTGTTCAAATGTGTGTGTGTCTGTAAACACTCTAGACGTCACAATTATAGCTTGATCGTTACCAAACTCGACATTAAAACGTTTTATGCAAAAATAAATATCAATTTCGTTAATGGCTGAAATCGGAACAGTGGGGTTTAGAGGGGAGGATTTTCGAAATATCAAGTTTCTATAAGTTGGATCGGAATATTGTATAAAATTAATCTTCTTGTAAATTAAATTTACTATAAATATTGTAATATTCATTTATTCTCTATCTCGAATATTAACCGAGATATTTTAAAGTTTCCAGCCTTCTGCAAACACCCAGTTCTACTCATGTTATATAAACAATATTCTGTTATGTAATAAACCACACTATCGGCTAGCTTCGGTTCTAGACGTGAGTTTCCACCAAAAGCTAGTTCGGCCGTTTCCGTAACTGTTCGGCTCTCCTGAGATTTCTCTATTGTAAAACGTGTGAAATCTGCTTAGTTTACGGAGCCCCTGCGTGGCGGACTTTTCACCGTCTACAAGGTAGGACTGATGGACATTTGGGGTTTGGTGTCAACAACAGCTGACTTGCCTCGAGGGAAATTTGCTACTAGATATAGCCGATAGAGAGGGTTGCTGTAGCTGGGTGTAGCCGCCTAGATGCCCTTCCTAATGCAGAAGCAGATAGGAATGCTGTTCCTGCCATATCACACCGGGCAGGGCCTCTACACTCTCTGCTAGTACCTCACCATATCAGCTGTAGCCTCACATCATCACGCTTGACATGGAGGTCTCACAATCGCTCCTCTCATAATACTCTTGTTAGGGAGTGAATATTATAATGAAAGATTGTTATATTTATATCTCTTTGGAATTGTAAGATATAGGTTATTTGTATAAACATATGTTTTGTAAATTCACAAGATAGGCTTTTGTTTTTGGCAGTCACGAGATGAAGAGACAGACACTGATTAAAGATTCTAAACCTTTTTTTGTGCTTAAGAACATGGTGTCATGGTTGAAGAAAATGATAAGTAATATTCCTTTGCCAGAACCATTTGACTTTTCATATAAAGAGAAAGCAGGAGAGAACTGTGAGCTATTCAAGCTGCAATGGGAGAACTACATCACGCTTACAGAGGCTTTAGGGCCAAAGGCATCCAAGCTAACCCCAAAGGTAATGTTAGCTTTATTTTGTTCGGTTATAGGCCAAAATGGATTGAAGCTAATTCGAAAGATATGCGAACCTGATGCAACGATTGATGTCATAATTGCCCGTCTAGATAAATATTTTAGGGATAAAAAAAATGTAACCTATGAGCGGTTTGTTTTTAATAGTGCAACTCAGCTTCCGACGGAGGCGTGTAAAGATTTTATCAATCGGCTTCATGAGTTGGCTGCCAGGTGTTCATTTGATAATTTAGCACAGCTATCAAAATTTGAAATAGAAGAAAATTTGATACGTGATCGTTTGGTCGCAGAGACCTTAAGCCAAAACATCATTGCCATTGAATCAAGCAATAGAGATAAGCGTCACAGATGAGCAAGCCGAGATTTTGGCATTAAAAATTAAAGAAATAAATCAAGAAAAAGCTGTAAATGGCTTAAATTTCGCAATTAAGGCCAAAGCAAGGTTTAGTTTCTGGTTTTGTGGCTGCCAGCATAGTAGAGGTGCTACCAACTGCCCAGCTTATGGAAAAACATGCTTTAAGTGTAAGAAGCTGAACCATTTCAATTCAGTATGTCTGCAGAAAAAAGAAACCGTGAGGAATGCAGAAAATAGTAAGGAGGATATTGTGCATTCAGGAGATCTCGACGATGATGATGAAGTATTTCAGATTATATAGATGACTTTCCGAAGAAGAAACGTTTTGCGAACTTATCTGTTCCTTGTTAAACTGGTCCGAAAACACTGAAATGCCAGCTTGACAGTGGAGCAACTCCACCTCAGTGCAACCGGAGAACCTCAATAGCCGATTTCCCTCAAGGGAAATATGTTGATCAATTTTTCAATTAAATCCTGCAATGATGATTGTGGAATGAACAAGTCCAAAGTTCAAGTTTAAAAAAAAATATTATACATTCTTGTTCACATAAACACACACACACACACACACACACACACACACACACACACACACACACACACACACACACACGTGTAATTTGACTAGCTTAACTTAGTTTGAATAAAACAAGTAATACGTAAAGTTTCTTATAAAGGTCAATTGCCTTCAAGTAATTTAAGAGTGTGTTATTTTGTTAAATTATGTAGTAAACATATTAAAATTCATTGTTACAATACAACTCCACCTTGGACAATTCAAGAAATATCTATAGATACACAAATTACCAAACTCATAAAAAAATCGTCCCAAGAGATCAACTATTGGAAAATAAAGGAAACTTTCATTAATAAAATAGAAATATACCAATACTCAAAGATCATATACACTGATGACTCTTCCTTTTGTGCCTACTACGAAGAAAATGTTTGCCAAAAATTCAAACTCAACAAATTAACCAGCATCTATTCAGAGGAACTATTCAAAATTCAGTTCGCTTTATATCACTGCATTTGCACCGAATTCCTGATATGCACTGACTCGTTGAGTGCCCTATTGAGTCTTAAAGATGTATTTACAAGCAGTCCAATAGTACAAAAAATACTTAATCTAATACAAATTCTCCGAGAGTTAAAAAGGGTCGTCTACTTGATGTGGATTCCAAGCCACATGGGAATATATGGAAATGAAAAAGCAGATTTAGCAGCCAGAGAAGCCCACCAACTCGACTCCATCACCTCAACAACAATTACATCTGCAGAACTCTATCGACTACTCAAAGAAGAAATTTATAAAACCTGGCAACACATGTGGAATGAAACCCAGAACAATAATCTAAAAACTATTAAAACCTCCAACCGAAATATTCGGCAAGAGCCGACAGAAGAGATGGTCGTATTAGGAAGACTCCGAATAGGGCACACAAGATTTACAGGTGGCTATCTAACCCCAAATGTGTGGGAAGTGTAACACAGACTTGACTATCTACCACATATTAATTGAATGCCATAGGTATACAGATATTCGAAACGAATGCAATATTTTCAATAATATAGAAGTGACACCTGGAGATGACCCCAAAGAGCTAGATCAATTTTTTAATTTGGTGAAAACTACGAATTTACACAAAGAAATTTGAACTACAAGTTTTTTGTATCCTCGTTTATATTGTTAAAATGGCGATATGGATGAGGATACCAAAATGTGAATTACAGGGCGATGATAACCTGGTAGTTATTCGCCCTAAAACCACTACGAAACAAACAAACATTACTGGTAAATTAAAGAAAAATCTTGTTATCTCTACAGTTTTTTTACGAATTGCATCCTTTATTTCATCTTAACATGAATGTTACTTGCTTTTTTTTATAACTGTAATACTTATCTATACAATTGTTGCCTGAATTATGAAATAAAACTTCCACGTATATATCCTATAATACCCGGCATGACTTTATATTCTGTAGATGCATACACTGACCATTTATTTATGAAAGATTTTGAGCCATAAGGTCAGGAAAATATATTTGAAATAAATTGGATGAAATTAATAGTTATACGAAGTAATTATTATTTTTCTGACCTTATGGTTCAAAAAACTATGTGTTCTTTCCTTCTATATCATGATAGGGATGTCCATTTGGGTCAGGTTTCCAAATTGACGTTATAAGTACGACCTCAATAGCTGATCTTCTATAATGTAAATCTGCTAATATATGAATAGTTGAAAGAGTTTGAATCGAGAAAGTAGGAAGAGAGTGCGGAGGCATTGACTATGGACAGGAGAAGGTAATGAAAAGGTCGGGGAAAGTAGTGGAGATGGGTGGGTGGATTGGGGACAAGACCTTCTGCCCGGGTAGCAGCATTTCAGCAGATGGGGCAATAGACCTCTCAGCAATAGTAGTGTTGTACCTCTTTGGATCCATGTACAGACACGATGTATCATATCGTCCATCATGATTCCTAATAGACACGATGTATCATATCGTCCAACATGATTCCTAATAGACACGATGTATCATATCGTCCAACATGATTCCTAATAGACACGATGTATCATATCGTCCAACATGATTCCTAATAGACACGATGTATCATATCGTCCAACATGATTCCTAATAGACACGATGTATCATATCGTCCAACATGATTCCTAATAGACACGATGTATCATATCGTCCAACATGATTCCTAATAGACACGATGTATCATATAGTCCAACATGATTCCTAATAGACACGATGTATCATATAGTCCAACATGATTCCTAATAGACACGATGTATCATATAGTCCAACATGATTCCTAATAGACACGATGTATCATATAGTCCAACATGATTCCTAATAGACACGATGTATCATATCGTCCAACATGATTCCTAATAGACACGATGTATCATATCGTCCAACATGATTCCTAATAGACACGATGTATCATATCGTCCATCATGATTCCTAATAGACACGATGTATCATATAGTCCAACATGATTCCTAATAGACACGATGTATCATATAGTCCAACATGATTCCTAATAGACACGATGTATCATATAGTCCAACATGATTCCTAATAGACACGATGTATCATATCGTCCAACATGATTCCTAATAGACACGATGTATCATATAGTCCAACATGATTCCTAATAGACACGATGTATCATATCGTCCAACATGATTCCTAATAGACACGATGTATCATATCGTCCAACATGATTCCTAATAGACACGATGTATCATATCGTCCAACATGGTTCCGAATAGACTTTGGATAGACAAATTTCATAGAATCAATGATATTGAAACTTTAGTTGCCTATAAGCGTTTTAGCAGATTTACCATAAGGGAAATCAGCTATTGAGTTCGTACTCATGAATTCCTAATAGAACGATGTATCATAAATCGTCCAACATGATTCCTAATAGACACGATGTATCATATCGTCCAACATGATTCCTAATAGACACGATGTATCATATCGTCCAACATGATCCTAATAGACACGATGTATCATATCGTCCAACATGATTCCTAATAGACACGATGTATCATATCGTCCAACATGATTCCTAATAGACACGATGTATCATATCGTCCATCATGATTCCTAATAGACACGATGTATCATATCGTCCAACATGATTCCTAATAGACACGATGTATCATATCGTCCAACATGATTCCTAATAGACACGATGTATCATATCGTCCAACATGATTCCTAATAGACACGATGTATCATATCGTCCAACATGATTCCTAATAGACACGATGTATCATATCGTCCAACATGATTCCTAATAGACACGATGTATCATATCGTCCAACATGATTCCTAATAGACACGATGTATCATATCGTCCAACATGATTCCTAATAGACACGATGTATCATATCGTCCAACATGATTCCTTAATAGACACGATGAATCATATATATATATATATGATTCCTAATAGACACGATGTATCATATCGTCAACATGATTCCTAATAGTATCATATCACAATTCCTAATATAACACGATTATATATATCCAAAATGTCCTAATGGCATATAAATGATTTAATAGACAGTGGGTATCGAGGAGAAGATCAGACCAATGGCAGAAGTCAGACCAGTGGGGTTCGAGGAGGGGAATTTCAAAAATTCAAAATATCCCCGTTACTATGCTTTTGGATAGACAAATTTCATAGAATCAATGATATTGAAACTTTAGTTGCACATAACCGTTTTTTGTTATATACACATTTTCTCTATTACGAGTATTAACCGAAATATTTAGATTACTGGGTTTTCATACTTCAGTTATATCATGAACCACTTGATTCCAATGTTAAATAGCAAATATCGATTTCAAGAGACCTTTATTGTTCAAGAGAATTGTAAATTTCTCTTAAAGGAATTGCATCAATAAAAATCTCAAATGACCACCGAAATGAAATGTGTGTTAAATACCCTTTTATTGCAGAAGAATAATACAATAGAATTCGTGTTTGTTATCATTGAGTATCATTGCAGGCATGGGAGTTGTCTGGCGACTCTTTTGGGGTTATATGCTCTCTTCATCATAATTACCCAACCTTCGTCCATCACGGAGGGGGGCTCAAGGGGGGGGGGACAATTTCTTATGAGATGCTGGAAAAAATTAGGAAATTCTGATTTATTTCAGAATGGACTTTGAGAAATGTTAGTTACTTCATCAAGTATTTGCTTGCTTTTAACGAAAGAATTCGTATTTGCTAGCTAAAGAAAGAATTCAATTTGATAGACTGACGTAATGCATTTAAATGAGTTCCAAAGCTTCTCTTTTTATTCTAAAGATTTTTGGGTCGACGAATTTCAGAATGTAAAGTTCATGGTTTTGGAGGAATTGTCAAGAATTTGCTCTTTCCTCAGCAAGTTGTGTCGAGTTCTCTAACCACCCCCCCTGCATCCTGCTACGATTTCAGCTATTAACAAACTGAATCTTTAGTTTTACACGAAATATCGAATTTTGTGATGATTCAATTAAATTGCTGTTGCTTGAGAGTTACCATACATACAACCACACACACACACACACACACACACACACACACACACACACACACACAGTCGTTGTGGGGACGAAATCAAAATGTTTTATCGTGGAGACATAAAAATTGGATTATCTAAACACTAGACAAGGAATTCACAAACTATTTTGAGCAAGTGACCCGTTTGCCAAAACGAACTCGTCACCTCAGACCCCCATTGCCGAGTACTTCGAAAATCATATTTTTAGTTGTTTTTTTTTCTATTGATACTTAATACTTACCAATTTAAAATTTTTGCGGTTGGTTGAATAAACTTGATATAATTTTCTCATAATAATTTAACAAAATAAACAGACATAAAATTTACTAAATATCGAGTATACACGCGTCAAATACAGAGTAAGTAAAAAGTCCGTCACGCAGGGGCTGCGTAAACCAAGCAGATTTCCCACGCGTGCCCCACATTTGCATTTATCTCAAAAAGTAAAAGACAATGAGAACAATAGAGCGGTGACAGAGTAATATACAAATACACACACACACACACACACACACACACACATACATAGATACATAAATATATATATACAATTTTTAACGGACCTCATTTTCATCATCTCCTAAGTAGGATCGATGGACATTAGAAGAAATCGTAAGTCTCCTGAAGGGAAATCTGCTAAAACGTGCCTGAAGACTTTTACGCTGGAACTTATTATCTTGCACGAACTTGTCCACGCTTGTGGACTTGTTGAGTTTTTGAAAAAAACTATAATGAAACATTTTTAATAAGTCATTCTTATAATCATCATATATCTTATTGGCACACGCAACACAACTCATACAGTATCTTGAAAGTTTCAAATAACAACTTGTGTTACATGAAACATTTAAAGAATCTCAAGTCGTCCAATTATCACAACCTTGAAGCCAGAAGTGAAAAAGTCCGTCACGCTGGGGCTGCGTAAACTAAGCAGATTTCCCACGAGAAGTTATACAATAGAGAAATCTCCATACGAGGGCCGAGCAGTTACGGACCTAGCTTTTGGTGGGAAACTCACTTCTGCTCACGGACTTTTTTGCTATATACATATTTTCTCTATTACGAGTGTTAACCGAAATATTTGGATTACTTGGTTTTCATGCTTCAGTTATATCATGAACCACTTTATTCTTATGTTAAATAGCAAATATCGATTACACATAACCTCGGCTCTCTACTCATTACTCATGATTACACTTCATAACATATTAGTATTCAGTCACATCGAACATACCTAGCAGGTGACGAAAATGAGGTCAGTTCAAAATAATATATTATATTGGTCTGTTAATGCTCTAGAGAGAGTATATATATATATATATATATATATATATATACATACATATATTTATATATATTCCCAGGGGGTGTTGTAGCCTGAGGCTGAGTGTATTTCTACTTGTAGGCATTGAGCTTGGTTAGGAAGGAAAATTCTGATTGGTGTAAACATACAGAGATAGAAATGTAAAGAGAGCGAGAGGGAGAGAGACCGTTGGAGTAACTGTACCCGGAGCATTTTTGGAACGAGTCCTTTGGCTAGGCTGTGGCCGAAACTGGGTCAGTCGTCCCCTCCCTTCCCCCAGCTAGGGGCCTTCGTGATCAGTCGCCTCAATATCTATACCTCACCTAATGCTATCACTACATGGCTAGGCTATGGATTTGAACACATTTATCTCATATTTGTCCTTTCAAACTAATAAAGCTTTTTTGCCTATTCCAATTTCTTTGAGGCAAACTATCAAGTTGGACGTCCTTTTTTCTTTTGGCCTATTAATAGTAACGGAGGAAATTCGAATTTTTGATTTTATTCACCTCCTCCCGCCAGTCCAATTTCAGCAAATATCAAACTTGGTCTATAGTTTTTCATGAAACGCTGATATATCTAGTTGGGTAAAAAAAACAACTGAAAAATGCAAATATATCGGTTAATAATCAAGATAGAGAATAAATGTATATAACAATATTTATAGTAAATTTAATTTGCAATAAGTTTGGTTCTATACAACGTTTCCAATGGAAGAGGGCAAGTTATTTTTAAATATAATAATGTTTTAAAAATATTTGCTAAACATGCTTTTAATGCAATATCTATCTATCTATCTATCTATCTATCTATCTACCTATCTATCTATCTATCTATCTATATATATATATATATATATACAGTTTTCAACGGATTTTATTTTTGTCATCTGGCGGGTAGGATCGATGGACATTTGAAGAAAAATTTCGAAAACAGCGTCAGGAGTCGGAATACTTCGTATTTCAGAATGTTTGTTATTTCAATCAATCAAATTTTAGTAATCCAAGAGAGAGGAGTGGTTCAAAAGAACGTATTTGCACGTATCGCGTATAATAAAGACCTCCTGAAAACAATATTTGGTATTTACCTATGGGATAATGTGGTTTATTATACAACAGAGTAATGTATTTGTAGCATGAGTAGGAGTGGGGGTTTGCTCATGGCAGGAACCTAAAAATATTTCAAATTTCTAGGTGAATATTCAAGATGAAAAATAAATGTATACAACAATATCTATAGTAAATTTAATTTTGAATAAAATTTGTTAACTACAACTTTTTGATCCGAATTGTAATAACGGAGATATTTCGAATTTTTAAAAATCCTTCTCTCTAAACCCTCTTCTCCACTTTCCATTTCAGCCATTACCAAACTTGATCTTTCTTTTTACATAAAACGATTAAATACCGAGTTTGGTAACGATCAAACCAAAATTACGACCTCTAGAGCGTTATCAGGCCAATATAATATATAGTTTTAGCAGATTTCCCTTAAGGGAAATCAGCTATTGAGGTCGTACTCATGACGCGAGTTTCGAAAAATTTCTTCAAATGTCCATCGATCCTACCCAGGAGATGACAAAAATGAGGTCCGTTCAAAATTATATATATATATATATATATATATATATATATATATATATATATATATATATATATATATATTTCTGTTAACGCTTCTAGCGGTCGCAGTTTTTGTTTGATCGTTATCAAACTCGGAATTTAATTGTTTTATGTAAAAGGGAAGATCAAGTTCGTTAATGGCTGAAATCGGACCAGTGGGAGGGGCTTTAGAGGGGGGATTTTCGAAAATTCAAAATATCTCTGTTATTATGCGTCGGATCGAAAAAGTCTATAGAATAAATCTTATTGCAAATTAAATTTACTATAAATATTGTTCTATACATTTTTTCTGTATCTTGAATATTAACCGAGATATTTGCATTTGTATTCTGCGTGTGGTCGCCAGTAGGCTATGTTCGCACTTTCCGCCGAGAGCTCTGGCGGCCATTTCCATAACTATTCGTCCCTCTTGAATAGGTTTAGAGGTTAGGTCAACTGTTTTTTGGGGCTAGAAACTACTGGGTTATTACGCCCTAAATAATGTTTTAGGTTTAGAGGTTTCTTACTACTACAGTTGTTATTAGGCAGATTTTTCTATTGCAAAACCACATGGGAAATCTGCTTAGTTTACGCAGCCCCTGCGTGACGTACTTTTTTTGAACTGACCTCATTTTCGTCACCTCCTAGGTAGGTTCGATGCGACTGAATTCTAACATTTTATGAAGTGTAATCATGAGTAATGAGTAGAGAGTTATGTTGGTTTGGACCAACAAGAGGATAATCAAAGAATAGTTTGGCCAAGATGGGAGACGGAATGAACCTTAGGCCAGTCATCGTTGGCGGCAGGTTATATGATTGTTATCCTCGTTATCAGATAATGGCCGCTGATTAAAGCCTCGACACTACTTCTTTCTGTGTCATTATCCTCGTCTTAATGTCCCAAAAGAAACAACTCCCAATAATGTTTGTAATTCTTGTAGCATTTCTCAGGAGGTAAACTATTTATATGGTTGGCGTTTAGTATATTCCTCACGCAGGAGTTGCGTGAAATGAACAGAGTTCCCACGTTCCGGGGTCGAGGACGCACAGTGGTCCTGATTCCCTCTTAATGGTGCAACAAATAATTTTTGAGGGTGGATTTCGTTCAAACATTGTTTGATGTTTATTGTCGTATTGAAAAAGTGTTTTAATAGGCTGTATTAGACTTGTGGAGGTTTGGGCTGGGGTTTGAGGGAGGTACGCCCTTGCATTTCTAGTACTTTCATAGTTTTTTATGTCACAAAAAAAGATATTTCTATACTATCGCTATTTTTATTTATTTTAGTTAAAACACAATTATGTTTTTGTTCTAATTATAAGAATTAATATTAATGAAGTAACTCGAAATGTTTGTAACTTTTCGTTTAATTATTCTGCTAAAAGAATTCTGTATCGATCAAAATGTTTGAAGAAATTTTAATATTACTTAAAAAATGATTCAGTTCTTTTCAGAATTACTCATAAAAAATATCAATTTCATAATCCATCACTAGAACCATTCTGATTCTCTAATTGTTTTAATAAAATTTAATAAATATATGTATATTACAATTCTTATAATTTAAAAACATAAAATATTACATATATATAAAATAAAAATGTTCACTATGACAATATATAAATAACATATTTAAATTGACTTATTTTCATATTATATATTTATAACAAAGTATTATTATAGGTCAAATTAAAGATAAACATTAGCAAAATATGCATTATTTATGCATTATCTAAGAGAGGTGATTTACAAAGACCTATTGAGCCATTTCTTCTTGAGTATGTCATGATGTGCCTTTAATTTAACATCTAATCGTCAGGACTGACTTTAGTAGCATAGTCATACATTCCACTTAAATAACCATAGATGGCTGACATTGTTTCAGCTGAGGTTCTCTTCTCCTCCACTAGCAATGCCCTCGTTCCCTCAAACATATTCCCAACATTGGTTGGGAACTGTCTGTACCTTTTAGCAGATTTTCCTTAAGGGAAATCAGCTATTGAGGTTGTACTCATGACGCGATTTTCGAAATATTTCTTATATATAACATATAATATATACCTAAGGTCTATGTGAGTCCTTAGGTAGCAGTCAGTTAGTATATGTTTTATAGTTAATCTGCAGTTACATTGTTGGCAGTAGTGTTCGTCTTCTCCAGTAAGTAACTGTGAGTCAGTCGTGAATGACAAATTCATGACGTCATTGAAGCTAGTTCTTCACTTCTCATTAGCCTTTCTGAGTAAGGCCATTCCTCAAGTATGTGTTTCAGTTTTCGAAGTTTGTTGTCAGTTGTGGCAAACCGAGATTTCTGCCATGAATTGAGTATCATGTTTTTTGCTAAGGCTTGAATATCTTGGTGTGCACAATATATGTTGTCGTGAGTTCTTTTCTGAGTAGCTGATTTGGAGAGTTCGTCTACTTGTGTGTTTTCTCTAATGTTTGTATGTCCGGATAACCAGTACATAGTTATCACGCGGATTTCCCTAAATGAAAATCAGCTATTGAGGTCGTTTCGAAATTTTCCTTAAAATGTCCATTGATCCTACCTAGGAGATGACGAAAATGAAGGCCGTTCAAAATTATATATATATATATATATATATATATATATATATATAGATATTTATATTTGATTGTGATCTCTCTAGCCGTCGCAATTTTTGTTTGATCGATACCAAACTCGATATATAAAAGTGTTTTGCAAAAAGAGAGATCAAGTTCGTTAATGGCTGAAATCGGACCAGTGGGAGGGGGGGGGGGTTTAGAGGGCAGATTTTTAAAAATTCGAAATATCACCGTTACTATACGAAGGATCGAAAAATTATATAAAGTCAATCTTATTGCAATTTAAATTTACTATAAACATTGTTGCATACATTTGTTCTCTTTTTTGAATATTAACCGAGATATTTGCATTTTTATGAAATCTGGGTGCATAACGGACGACGTGAGTTTCCCACCAAAAGCTAGTTCAGCCGTTTCCGTAACTTTTCGGCACTCGTATGGAGATTTTTCTATTGTATAACTTTACGTAAGAAATCTGCTTAGTTTACCCAGCCCCTGCGTGATGGACTTTTTTGTTATCCTTCTCCCCCCCCCCGCTGTACCTTAGGGCAGCCCCATACCATCGGTTCATCCTATTTCTAACCTATAAATTTTGGATTCGATCTAGCAGGTAGTCGGTGCCCCACTAACACCCTCATAGTGAGTCCTTGTGAGCACCTTAGACCTCCTCGCAGCCATTTGCTGCATAGTTAGCAGGTAGTCGGTGAGCCACCAACACCCACATAGTGAGTCCTTGTGAGCACCTTAGACCTCCTCGCAGCCATTTGCTGCATAGTTAGCAGGTAGTCGGTGCCTCACCAACAGCCACATAGTGAGTCCTTGTGAGCACCTTAGACCTCCTCGCAGCCATTTGCTGCATAGTTAGCAGGTAGTCGGTGCCTCACCAACACCCACATAGTGAGTCCTTGTGAGCACCTTAGACCTCCTCGCAGCCATTTGTAATATGCAGTAACATCGCAGGCTGAAAAGATTCAAATGGGCGCCTGTAATTGGAGCCTCACTTCAGTCAACTGCCTCTGTTCAGTCAGACTCCAATAATTCTCTCTTACCATAATTAAACTTATCTTACATTTATATTATACATATAATTTACGTATTCGTAATTAAATTCAATATACACGTATATACACAATTTAAAATTCCATTTTTTAGTTCTTTTTGTTATTCACAACTTTCGTAGTCCTTCAGAACATCATCAGTCTGTATCAGCTGTTTAAGTGAATCCGGAGTCCAATCGAGCAGCGAGTATTCCCCCGCTAGTTGGTCTTGGGCTGGAGTAGAACAGATACCCAAAGATAATGTGCTTCACCGTTTCTACAGCTCCACTTGGGGTCAGCCTTAAGGGAAATCCGCTAATAGGATCCCTGTGGCCTCTGTTTCATCAACATATGCAGGATTCCAGGATCTCAACCACGTCCGCTTTTTTAGTTTTACTCCGATGCTTTTGGATCCTCGCGCAACCTGCAGGATTTTTCTGTCGAGCGTGACCATTCCTAACCAGAAAGCCTTATATCATTGGAATAACCCTGTTGTAGAACAAGATATTTCCCAATGAAGGGCTAGATATTTAAAGAAAGACTAACGCCTGAAGTCCTCTTTTCCCCCGTGTAACAGTTCCCTCATTTGGTGAAACAGCCTGGCAAGGTTGGGGTCTCCCTCGACTAAATCTAGTCCAACATCTCCTCCAAATCCCTCGGTGACTTCCTCCATAAAGCATTCTTCCAGCTTCTCATAATGGTCTGCAAAACAGGAAGTCTGCACGATAAATTTCGTCATCCAGGTGAACCATATTTCCCCACTGTGTAATTATTAATAAAGTGATCATCTGAAACATCTCAAGTCTTATAAGGAATGCCATTAAATATTTTCGATTATCGTTGATGAGGAAAGAAAATTTACTTGAGTTTAAATTCGTCTCATCACATATCCATAGTGCTTTCAAGAATATCTTAAGCTTATGTTGATTCTTGAAGGGATGATTTCCAATTTATTTATTAATGGACACCACATCGAAGGTGATTTGCCCTTTCAAAAGTAATAACAGGTAACAATAACAAAAAACATACCTTAACAGCAAGTAACAATAATAAATACCTTAGCAACAAGTAATAATAACAAATTCCTTAGCAAAAAGTAACGATAATAAATACCTTAACAACAAGGGACAATAAAAATCCTACAAAAAGTAAAAAAAAAAAAAATAATAAATACCTAAACAACAAGTAATAATAACATATACCTTAGCAACAAGTAACAATAATAAATACCTTAGCAACAAGTAATAATAACAAATTCCTTAGCAAAAAGTAATAATAACAAATACATTAACAACAAGGGACAATAATAAATACCTAAACAACAAGTAATAATAACATATACCTTAGCAACAAGTAACAATAATAAATACCTTAGCAACAAGTAATAATAACAAATTCCTTAGCAAAAAGTAATAATAACAAATACATTAACAACAAGGGACAATAATAAATACCTATATTTACATGTAGCAATACCTATACTTGAAGGGATGAATACAGAGCTGAGACACACATTACCACCGCCGGCCTCGTCGTTTATATACAGTCTCTCAGAAAGGCAAATCGTTTATAGGCTGGATGAGTCTGGAAGATAGAGTATGCTGGGTACACCAGTGGCGAGAGAGAGAGAGAGAGAGAGAGAGAGAGAGAGAGAGAGAGAGAGACAGAGAGAGAGAGACAGAGAGAGAGAGAGAGAGAGAGAGAGAGAGAGAGAGAGAGAGAGAGATAGAGAGAGAGAGAGACGGCATCTTTGAGCGGCTGTAATATCGTAAATAACCTTTTATTGCACTAGCTCCAATTGCAGCGTGGCCAAGTGCATCGTCCCTACCTACACACTGCATCTCCAACCTACTAACTTGTATGCATTTCTCTACTCAAACAATTTCCTCTTTTAGCAAATTTCCTTTAAGATACTTACGACGCGGTTTGTATACCGTCAACTGGGGTAACTTTGGCCCAATTTCTATGACTTTCTTTCATAAATTGAGTTTAATCACACAACTAAACAAAACTTACATCAATTTTTCTGTTTCTAGTAAATTCTGCTAACTTTAGAGAACACGTGGACTATAATTTAAAGCTCAGAAAGTTTTTATATTTATTTTATGAATTTTTTTAAATTTGCGCCAATTTTTTTCCTTGATTGGTGTAACAATGTCCCAAATATAAAAATGCTATTGAAATCAAGCCTAATATTATTTTGGAACAATGTTACCCCATTAATATCATGGTAAGGCAACATCTGTACAATAACTTTAGGAAATAAATAAATAAAACAAAACATTTTACAAGTGTACGGTATTAAACATGTAATTTTGAACATTGTTAAATATTATTATGGAATATTTTTCCTCTATGAAAAATTAACATAAATGCCATGTAAACAAAGTTACCCTTAAGGCCCAAAGTTTCCCCGGTTTACGGTACATATAGTTTTGAACGTCCATCATTTTCGTTATCTCCCGGGTACGATCGATGGACATTTGAGGAAATGGATATTTCCCATGGGGAAATCTGCTAATGAAATAGAAGGTGGCATGAGCTCATTCGAGCACATGGAAAGTGGAGCACGTGGAGATTACGTGCCTGCTGGCCTTTTTTACTTCTTTTTTTCTTAAGCTTTATGATATTCTGTAGTTTTCTCTGTTTAAATACTGTACCTCTGAGCAGGAAGCACATCGGTGTAAACAATTATGGAAGCCACGAGCTTGACCGGATTCACGGAGACCGGAAGCACATATTTAAATGAATAAAAGCTGTTCAGGGCAACTATCAATTGATGAGCGGAAATTGTTGACATAAAACCGGATAGATACAGACTTCCGGTAGTCAGTTTTCCCTAATGAGCGGATTAGGGCTAGAATAAATGTGGACAGCTAACTGTAATGCAGTTTTCCTAATGGCACAGCTAACGGGGCTTTTTTGGTTTCCTGTTTCAGGAATTTTAATGAAGGTTGTGGCAAGTTTCCAACAAGTCGAACATCACTTCTCCCGGTAGGATCCCCGACCCATCTCTTCAATATATAGTCATTACTGGTGAGTACAAAAACAAATATTAGTATTTTCAGTAAATATTACTTTATTATTTATTTGAGATACCGCTACAATTGTGATTCATCTTTAGACGTGGGAGAATGTTATTTTACAAAATTAAATAAACATTGAATATAAATTCCTTCACGCAGGGTCTGCGTAAACTTAGCGGATTTCCCACGCGAAGGTTTACAATAGATACATCTACATACAGGTAACACTACCTTGAATGCTGAGTGAATAAATACAAACGGTAATGAGAAATCTTTCAGTCGACTTACAATACAAGTTAGTAATCTCTACAACGGAAAGCGACTGAAGTGTAAACAAACAGGCCTGCCAACCTTGTAACGCTGAGTAGATAGATAGACCCGGAAAGACAGACAATTAAAGAAACATATCTGAAAATAAAATATTAATGCTATTTATTTTTTATTTATTTTGATATCGTAAAATTAAGCTTTGTTGAAAGCAATATTTGACATTTAACCTTGTAATGAACTGGTTCATGATATTTCAGCTTATAATTACTATGACACTACTAGGGTTGGGGTTTGCTGAAAGCGTAAAACTATAAAATCCATACATCTCGGTTAATAAGTATAGAACAATATTTATAGTAATTTTAATTTGCAGTAAGATTGTTTCTATACAACGTTTCCATCCAACGTATAGTATCAGAGAAATTTCGGAATTCCTCCGCTTAAGGTTTGAATAAAGTGGTCAATGATGTAACAGCTTATGCTAATTTGTCATGAGTGGGAGTGGGGGGGGGGGTGGGTTAAGTATGGACGAAAACTAAAAAAATCCTAATATCTCGGTTAATTCTCATGGTAGAGAAAATATGAGATTTGTAGGTAATTTAATAGGCAATAAAATTGGTGATGAACAATTTTTTGATCCTACTAATAATAATAGACTTAAATAAAATTTTCGAAACTCTCACTCTAACCCCCCCCCCCTTCCCACTGGTCCGATTTCTACTATTAACGAACTTGATTTTTATTTTTACATAAAAGAATTAAACAAGGAGTATGGTAACAATAAAACAAAACTGCTAAAACCCATTTGTTTTGAAGAGGTAATTTTACCACTTCGAATAGTAGTGCCGCACGAAGAAAAATAGTTTTGCTACTCTACTTGCACACAAATTTTCAGAGTTTGTTTCTTATTTTCGGGTTCTCTAACCTCCCTTGTTTGAAATGGTGAGATAAGATGGCAAGTTTCCCATACCATCAGATGGGAAATCTGCTTAGTTTACGCAGCCCCTGCTTGACGGACTATTTGAATTTGAAAGTATTTTAATGCAGTATTCACCGACTTTTCAAAATTGGAATTATACTATAACAGAGTAAATATAATTGTGATTGGAGGTTATTCTATAGATTGGGTGCATTAAAGTCTCTAGTTGGAGAGCGTTAAAGTCTCCAAGCAAGTCGGCATCAAAGTCTCCCAGCGTGGAACAGGGAACAGTTATAAGGTGTAGTGGAAAGGTCGACGAACAGTTAACGCTGGCCAGGAGCCTTCACCTCGACCACTCAGCGCTACACTGCCCCCTCCCCCGGGACCTTGTTGTACTTTCTCCCTTGCCCCCAGCCAATCATCAACTTAAGACTTTTTGAAAAACTAGGCCTCCAAGCTTTTAGAGAACGTCTTGTGAATGAAACGTTCTGGTCAGGAGAAATGTCAGTTTTTGGATATCGATGGATTCATCAATTCTGGGGACTCATTTTTCAATCGTTTTTGATTTAGAAAACTGTATAATTTCTTCTGTACACTGGATTCGTGCACAACTGATTTGCCAAAAGTGTATATTTTCTTAGCATGCTATTCACAGAACAGAACATCCAAAAAAAAAAAAAAAAACATCTATAAGAAGAAATTCACAGGAGAATACGAGGGGGACATTTTTATGTACAGCCGTTACCTGTTTATCCAAGGAATGTATAGGATCTATATGATATATAGATAGATATAACCCGATATGAATAAATACCCCACCCCCTTTAATTTAGAACTAATGTGGAAGTTTTGAGTACTATTGTAAATTTATTGGATTTCAAGTATTGCAGTATGTGCTTGGGTGTGTGCGCTAGGGTGTGTGTGTGTGTGTGTGTGTGTGTGTGTGTGTGTGTGTGTGTGTGTGTGTGTGTGTGTGTGTGTGTGTGTGTTAAAGAGAGAGAGAGAGAGAGAGAGAGAGAGAGAGAGAGAGAGAGAGAGAGAGAATTTCGCGTCAACCCTTCTCCTTTTGATTGAAATCCACCAAGGTGGAGATGGTAGAAGGTTAGATGGATGGATTTTTATAGTAAATGGAACATAAATGTGCACTTTTCTCCATACTTTTTAGAGATAATTACATAAGGTGACAGAGATGCAGAAGATCCTTTTTTTTTTGTTAATAATAAGAAAGTTTGTAAATTACGTTTATAACAGTTTTCGATCGGATGCATTGGAACGTAAATACGGCATAAGTGTGATGTCCTTAGACTTTTTATTATTTGGAGCGGGGGTCGAAAAAGAAGCATTAAAGCTTCATCAAAGCTGTTATAATATTGGCTCGGCTTCCCGCTCCAGCGGTCACAATAATAGCGAATTTCCCGTTAGGATATTACACCATTATTGTGACTTCCTCCTCAATCCTGAGCAAAGGACCAACATACTCATTTTCAAGATTGTCATGTCCCTAGATGACAAAAGTCTTTTCAATTTAAAAGTAAAAACAGCTGATTTCCCTCGTTCTGGTAAACACAAAAGTACCATCTCTTTACATAATCTCTATTTCTATAAACAAGAAAGCCCGAGTAACTCGATTAGTAGTTAAGTTACGACAAAAATCATAAAACAATAATTATTTATTGGAGCTTCGTAGCTTGGCGATTTCAATTAAACAAAACAAAAAAGGAACACAAACCAGGAAAGGAACACAGAACACAAACGGAAAAGAAAACATAAAAGGATCACAAAACAGAGAGACAACACGAAAAACAGATATGAAATCAAAATATAAATGGGAATGAAATAGAAACGCAACTCAAAACAGAACTGAAAAAAAATAAATAAAATAATTCCGGTGTATCCATAGTTTAGCAAGATTGGTTCTATAACATTTTTCGATACCACTTACAATAAAGGAAGTATTTTGAATTCCCCCACTCTAAGCCCCCACTATTCCAGGCACGACTGACAGGCAAATAACAAAAATGATCTTTAGTGTCGTCTCAGTCAAATATCGATTATCGTATAGATCAAGTCAACATCTCAGGGGTTCAGGTTGGCCGTGCGAGTTAGGGCGTTGGTCCTAATTTCGCATGACAGACCTAGAGTGGCGGGTTCGAATCCCGACCCTGCAGTAGAAAATTTATTTAGTGACGGACTCACTAAATAAACTCCTTGAGCCCACCCTGGCTAGAAAAGGATGGTAACCGGTAGATAACCCGTCCCGATTAGCTTAGTAGCATAAAGTGGGACGTAGATAGTAATAAACAAAATAAAAGTCAACATCTGCGAAAGAAGAACGTAAAATCTTAATTGATGACGTCACTACACAATGAATTTCTATTTATTTCCCATAATAAAGGTCTCTTGAAAATAATATTTGGTATTTAAGCTTAAAATGAAGAGATTAATGATGTAACAGTTATCGGTAATATGACATTTGGAGGAGCGGGATTTACTGAAGGCTGGAAACTACAAGGTGGGGCAGTCAAACGGCACTATTTTAGGTATTAAAATAACTTACACAGAAATTATTTTTAAGTAATATATTTCAACAAATAGTAAGAACACGAATGGAAATTTTTGTTATAAACAGAAAAATTGTTACTTTTTGAATATTACTCCAGTAAGGTGGCGACCATCATTTTGCACACATTGTCTAAGTCTTGAACTGAAATTCTCACTAACACGTCGTAGCACCTCTGGTGTTATTGCACGAATTTCTTGTGTAATCCGCATTTTTAAGTCCTGTATTGTTGCTGGACGAGTCTCAAAAACCTTTGACTTGAGGTATCCCCATAAAAAGAAATCACACGAGCTTAGATCGGGTGATCGAGGAGGCCACTGAATATCCCCATTCCTACTGATCAAGCGGTTCGGAAAAAGATTTCTCATAAGATCCATTGATACTCTTGCCGTATGGCTAGTTGCTTCCATCTTGTTGAAAATAAGTGTCCTCATTCACATGAAATCGTCGAAGTTCAGGAATGAGGAAGTTGTTCAGCATTTGAATATAGCGAGCTTGATGTTACTGTAACGGCGTGGCCGTTGTCATCCTCAAAAAAATATGGGCCAATTATTCCCATTCGTAGACATCGCACACCAAACAGTCACTTTGGGCGAATGGAGTGGCCTTTCATGAAAGCTCTTGAGGATTAAGAACAGCCCAATACCGAAAATTTTGTTTGTTTACGTTTCCACTTAGATGGAAATGAGCCTCATCGCTCATCCATAAGTTATGGACGAGCAGTGGGTTGTCTTCAAATAACTGTAACATGTGCTTCACAAAAGCCAACACGAATAGGATAGTCTGTAGGATTCAAAGCATGCACAATTTGAATTTTATACGGATGTAAATGTAAGTCATCATGTAAAATTCGTCTTACGGTGCGAGTTGAAAGTCCAAGAGCAATGCTATGGCGCCTGGCAGATCTTCGTGGACTTCTTGTAAACGATTCACGTACAGCTTCCACATTCTCGGGCGTTCTAACAGTTCTTACACTACCACCCCTTGTTACTGTTGTTTTACCCGCTGTTTTTAAATTGTTAGTCCAAACAGAAATGGCTTTCCTGCTTGGAACAGGCGCACGAGGCGCAAGATGAAAATGTAGGCGGAACTCGCGTTGTGCACGAATGAAAACTTCGGCCATTTTCTAAATATGCTGTAACAATGAAGCCGCGCTGTTCACCGGTCCACTTCTCCATGGTTACTAACTTCCAAACGTCTAGAACATTCCGGTCACTGCTACTTCCCCCACCATACACCTCCTCTACTACACTGGCTTTGTTAAATCGTGCGGTTTGACTGCCCCACCCTGTATATAATCCAAATATCTTGGTTAATATTCATGATAGAAAAAAATATGTATATAACAATATTCATAGAAAATTAAATGGTCAATAATATTGGTTTTATACCATTTTTTCATCCCACGTATAATAACGAAGAATTTTAATTCCTCCAAACTGAACCCCCCCCCCCTCGATTCCCGATTTCAGCCATTAACGAGCTTGATTTCGCCTTCCTCAATGTTCATATATGTTAAGGAACTCCATTTTCGTCATCTCCTTGGTAGGATCAATGAGTATTTGAGGATATTTTCGAAAATCACGTCATAAGTACAACATCAAAAGCAGTAGCAGTATAAATATGAAATGTAAAAGCGATAGTTTAAGGAGGTGCGGGGCAATGTGTGATTGAGTTGTGTGGTTAGAGTGAGACCCGTCTGGACTGCGGTTACCTTGTCCAGGCTGATGTTGTTAACAATATTACAGCATACAGCAACATCTGGGAATGATTCTGAATCAGCAAACCACAGAGGATTCCATGAAATATTACAATACTTTAAACGAAATCAATAAATAAGACTGAACGTTATATATATATATATATATATATATATATATATATATATATATATATATATTATAAAATGGAGTTGAATTGAGGGAATAGGCGATTAGATTTGAACGTATGACAGGATTTTCAAAAACTTTTGTAAAAACACATTGGAAATGGTAAAAATGAAGTCCCCTTATCCGCTCTATCATTTTCAATTGTATGATCGTTACCGAACTCGGTATTTAGGAATTTCACGTAAAATGAAAAATCTGTACAACAATTACTATATATTCTTTATTTCTAAGTCAAAATTCGATTAGTGGAGTAATGGCTGGAAACAAGTCCATCATGCAGGGGCTGCGTTAACTATGCACATTATCCACGTGCTTCATGTACTTGCATTTATCACAAAACTTAAAAGTTCAAAGAGATTGTATGTTCAAAGAGCGATGGTATTTGAGCTTCAAATAATGTTCTTCATAACATAATAGGATATTGTTAATATGAGATGAATAGGAGTGGGGCTTTACTGAAGACCAACAACTAAAAAATACAAATATCTCTGTTAATAATCAAGATCGTCAAAAAATGTACATAACTAAAAATGTAATAAATTCGAAATAAGATTGGTTTTATACAATTCCGACGCACAATAACGGAGATAATAAGAATTTTCGAAACCCCTCTCCGCCTCCCACTAGTCCGATTTCCGCCGTTAACGAACTTGATCATTCTTTTTGTATAAAACGATTATATATCAAGTTTGGTAACGATAAGACAAAAAAAAAACACAAAATTGCGACCGCTAGAGCGGTAACAGACAAATATATATATATATATATATATATATATATATATATATATATATTATATATAGATAGATAGATAGAATAGATAGATAGATAAATATATATATATATATATATACAGTTTTGAACAGACCTCATTTTCGTCATCTGCTAGGTAGGATCGCTGGACATTTGATGAAAAATTTCGAAAATCACTTCAAGAGTACGATCTCAATAGTTGATTTCCCTTAAAGGAAATCTGCGAAAGGACTAAAAAGAATTGAAAGATTAGAATGAAGAATTTTAGTATTCAAAAAATTTAAGACGGAAGGGGGGTCACAAGAACAACACAAGAAGAAGGTACCCGGAAAACAATATTTGTTATTTAAGCTTCGAATAATGTGGTTTATTATATAACAGAGTATTGTTTACACACTAGTGTATCACTAGTAGAAGACGGGGTTTACGAGGGCTGAAAATTGAAAAATGCAAATATCTCGGTTAATACAATGCTTATAGTACATTTAATTTTCAATAAGATTTACTCTATACACTTTTTCGATCCTACTTATAGTAACAGAAATATTTCGAATTTTCAAAATTCTCCCCCTCTAAAACCCCTCCCACTTGTCCGATTTCAGCCGTTAACGAACTTGATCTTTCTTTTTACATAAAACTTCTAAATATCGAGTTTGGTAACGATCAAACAAAAATTGCAACCGGTAGAGCGGTAACAGACAAATATATATATATATATATATATATATATATATATATATATATATATAATTTTGAACGGACCTTTTTTCTCCTGAGTGGGATCGATGGACCGATGTTTGAAGAAAGTTTTTGAAAATCGCGTCATGAGTACGACCTCAATAGCTAATTTCCCTTGATGGGAAATCTGCTAAAACCCAACAACTATAAGCTTCGTAAACTATGTAGATTTTCCACCTGCTCGTATAGCATAATTGTGATCTCACCTAACCACATAATCTATGTTTCTATGTAAAAAACCGATGAATAAAAGAGCGGCAGAGTGAGAAAAAAATGTATATTTAATAGTAAATTAAATTTTCTATAAGATTGGTTTCATACAATTTTTGGAGCCGACGCATAATTACGGTGATATTTCAATTTTTCATAATTCCTCCATCTAGCAGTGGTTCGATTTCATCCATTAATGATCAAGACCTGTCTTTTTACGTAAAACGAATAAATCTTGAGTTTGGGAAAACCAAACACAAATTAAGACAGCCAGATTGCCAGACAAGTATATATAAATTTTGAGCCGGTCTTATTTTCGTCATCTACCACTTAAGGGAATACTGCCGTTTCCGTAACTGTTCGGCTCTCATGTAAGCTTCCTCTAACCGTTCTTGTCGTGTAAGCTTTTGCTTTGTGAGATGTATGCAAATCTGTTCATCCTCCTCCCTCCCCCTTTCTTCAGTTCTTGGACTACTAAAATTTGTGTTATTAAAATATAAATTATTCTGATTCATTATAGAGTGCAGTACTAGATATAGTAAATAGTTTGCAACAATGTTTTATATTCAGTTATATCAGTAATAATTGTTTTTCTTTCCGATGTAGAATATGTTTATCTATCTGTTCAGCTCTGAGTGGCTGGGAGACCTTTTTGTTTACAATTCAGAAGCCTTTTCCGTTGGGAGCTTATTATAATTAACTGAATGATGTCTCATTACCGTTTGTATTTACTCACGGTGATGTTAAGTGTTAGGCAGTATGCAGATTTTTGTATTGTAGAACTTCACGTGGGAAATCTGCTTAGTTTGCGCAGCCCCTGCGTGACGGACCTTTCGCGTCATGTTGGGATTTCTATTTAGAACAGCGATGTCCAACTCGCGGCCCGCCATGCCATTTAGTGCGGCCCGCGAAAGCTTATTAGACAAAAGTATCAAAAAATTATTTGAAATACCTTTCTTTTGAAAAAATTTTGAAGATCCAGAATTTTTAGTTCAATTAGCTTTTTTAACAGACCTTACCAACCATCTAACATTTTGAACTCAAGTCTTCAAGGAAAAAATCGAACAATACCTGATTTATTTGGTATCGTCAATGGGTTTCGCAGTAAGTTAAAATTTTTTAAACAAACTTTGGAAAACAAAAACTTGGTACACTTTCCTAACTGTCTCCATTTAGCTGACCAATTCCATGATAAAGATTTTTCACGCTGCGGTTCTCAAATCCAAGAAGTAATTGACGAGTTCAATACAAGATTCGAGGAATTTGAAAATCTTAAAAGTAGTCCTACTGCTTTGGAGCTACAATTGAAGACCAACCACCTGACCAACAACTCGAATTATGTGATATGCAAGCTGACGTGCTTTTAATGACCAGGCAGGAAAAGGCTCATGATTTTTTTAAATTGCTTCCTAAAGCAAAATTTCCAAAATTGCGAGAGTTTGGACTCAAAATGTCATCAATGTTTGGAAGTACTTACCTATGTGAAAGAGTGTTCTCTTCTATGAAGTTTATAAAAAACCAAAATAGAAACAAGCTTTCTGATGTGTCTCTCCTTCATCTCATGAGGTTGGCTACAACAGAACTACAGGTGGATATTCGTTTCGTTGGTGGATGCAGCTGATCGACCACAATGTTCGCACTAATTCATGTGCGATTGAATATTCTCATTGCAGTGTTTGTTTTAATTAATAACATTTATTGTGACTGCATATTTTTTTATTTGTGTAAATAACACTAATATAAAAGAATAATACTTGTTTTGTTATGTTTATTTTATAACCTTATATACGCTCTTATTGCTATTTTTAATTTATATTAAAGTATTATTGTATGGCCCGCAACCATGCTTAGGGTTTTAATTTTGGCCCTTGAGGCTTTGGAAGTTGGACAACCCTGGTCTAGAATGTACTTTAAGAAGTATTATTTTTTCAAATTTATTATTATTCCATATTTTCTTATATTGTTTTTATAATGATATACATAAGTTTTACATTTTATGCAATATGAATTTATTTGACATTTTATTGGTTTGTTTCAGGTGAGTTTTCTAAAATCGATGTTCATCTAGTTTTGGTGAGTTTACTTATTTTTATTATGGATAGAGTATCGCTAAAGATACTTCAAGTTCCTATAACCTTCGTCCTACCTTGGAACCATATAGCCCTCCCAGATCCTGAAAGTTGTTGTTTGTTATCGTGGTGAAGTAGTTAAATCTGGAGAACAAAGCAGAAACAAGATTGTTAGCATTGAGCACAATGGTTATCTATAATCAAACCAGCCTCCATTGAGACTGAAGGCGTGCTTATTACATTCTGGATTGGAACTCGTTGGAGTAAGGTTGGAACAAAAGACTTTTAGGACATATTTCTATTGACTGCAATTTACTTGTTAGAAGGTACCCCAACTTTGATGATTTCCCATAACGATCAAACAAAAACTCCACCAGCTCTCTCTCTCTCTCTCTCTCTCTCTCTCTCTCTCTCTCTCTCTCTCTCTATATATAGATATATATATATATATATATATATATATATATATTATAGATTTGAGATCCATATCCTGAATAGCTGCTAAAATCTATTCAAGACATAAGAGCTAATCTATGTTTAGGCTGATAAATAGACAAGTGTAGAGGTTATAGGTGAGAGAGGGAGAGAGAGAGAGAGAGAGAGAGAGAGAGAGAGAGAGAGAGAGAGAGAGATGGAGGTAGGAGTTATTGAGGCAAGGCTCAACTACACGGTCTCGCTTCATAAATTTCGCTATTCCTCGGAAAGGGGAGGAGAGCTTATTCACAACCAAGGTTATTCAACTCCTCAACGAGTCGTTAGTGAACGTTTCGAATCTACATCAACATAAATGTGAAATGACATGAATGTTCTACACACTTATCCTACACAAGTATAATTTTAGTAGATTTCCCTTGAGGGAAATCAGCTATTGAGGTTATACTCATGGTGGGATTTTCGAAGAAATTCTTCAAATTGATCTTACCCTGGAGATAACGAAAACAAGGTCCGTTTAAAATCATCGTCAATTACGAGAGGCGAACAACTTAATAAGTTTTTAAAACGATTTTTATTAACAATATAACAGAGAGCAAGCCGACATGGAGGCGGCCTACAACTGAACTGAGACAATAATTGATAGTAGAGTAGGTTTATAAAGGCATTGAGAGATGCTGTGCTTGTGGTTCCAGCTGATATTACACAGTTGGCAGTTCCTATGCTCCTAACTGACGTAATTTTTGTCATTTAAACATTTTATGTAAAAATAAAGTTGAACTTCGTTAACTACTATAATTGGACTAGGGAGGGCGGGGGTTTAGAGGGGGAAAATATCGAAAATGTTAAGTATATCTGTTGTTGTGCGTCGTATCGGAAAATTTTATAGAATCAATCTTATTGCAAATGTATTATTGTATATTTTCCGTCATATAAATGTTTTCTCTCTATTGAATACTAACCAAAATTTTTCTATATTTCAGTTTTCGGCCATTAGTAAACCCCCACTTTCAGCGATGGCAGGTTAAGAATAAGCTAATAATATATCATGAACCATCTATTTTTTCAGTCCGAAATACCCAAATATTGCTTTTAACAAATCTTTTCTAGATGAGATACATGCAAATACATTCTGATGAGCCCCCCGTCTTTTATTCTCGTGTTACTAAAATTAGAGTGATTCAGAGTAGTGGGTAATAGTTGGGTTTCGGCTAATAAAGTTTTCTAAATTCTTCTTTTAGAGGATTTTTTATTTGCTGACAGTTTCGGGCAACCGTTGGTTCCCTTCTTCAGAGCTGAACAATGAGAACGAACAATATAAATATACAATAATGACAGAGCATATTATTATCATCGTGTACAATGGCCGTGAGTTGTAATTTATAATGAATATAAAGCAAAGAAGGGTAGGGGTGGGTGTAAACACCATAACAGGAAATAAAGAGTAATAAATCTAAAAAATAGGATAAGGTACATACCAGCTATTTAATATGGGGGAAGAGCAGAGAGCACGAACTGCAAACGGTGGAGACTACATTGTAACTGAAGGAAAAAAATGAAAAAATGGAGGTATATGGGAAGGGGTTGGGGAAAACCAAGAGTGCTTGAGATTATTGTGTTAATTCATAATAAATTACAGTACTAGATATAGTAGATAGTTTCCAACCAAAATGAATGTGTTCTATTTAGATATATTACATTAATTGTTTTACTTTCCGGTGAAGAATATTTCTATCTCTCATTACAGCTCTGAGATGTTGGCTGACCTACTCGTATACAATTTAAACGCTTTCAATCCAAACATTTCTCATTATGATTTGTATTCATTCAACTAATATTGATGGTGGTGTTAAGTGTTTCTAGTATGTAGATTTATCTATTGTAGAACTTCACGTGGGAAATGCAGCCCCAGCTTCAACAACTTCATTCTATTTATTTATCTAATATATAAAATTTCCATGTCACAATGTTAGTTAGCGTACTCCTCCGAAACGGCTTTACCGATTTTTACCAAATTTTATATGAGTATTCAGTAGGTCTGAGAATCGGCTACTATCTATTTTTCATACCCCTAATTGATAAGGGTTGTTCACCCTTAATATTTTTTTTTAAATTTTTGGACAAAATTTTTTGTTTTTAGTTTTTTATAAAGTGGCATTAAAAAATACATGCAACCCTAAATTTTTACTTTTTCATCACCAACTCCTATTTTTTTAGAGCCATTTTAGTAATTTAATCATTATCATCTCGCTCGATAACTGATCAATTATAGTGTTTTTAACTGTACTTCGATTAAAATTTCCCTTAGCTTATGGCAAATAAGACTAGTGGTTTAGATTTGAGTACACCATGTTTTTCACACGGGCAATTGTACGTAGCATCGTAAACCAACCCAGATTGTTTGTGCTCGCTAAAGATGGGCTAACAAAAAATACTGTTCACGCTATAGCATTAAAAGATTGATGTTGTTTGTTAGTGTTACTGTCGTAATTAATATGTGATATGTAATTTTAAGAAATAAACTATCACTTAGAAATAATATTGTTTGGCGTTTGTTATTTTTATATTCCCTTATCGTTGATAGCGCTCCATGCCTATCTCATGCATATACCACATACTTACACACTTATAATAAGTAAGTTACTTTTTGTCTACACTAGAATTTATTTAGAAATTAGAAATAATTTATAAGGCAAAACAACGTTTGCCGGTTTATCTAGTATATAAATATTTTTTCATGAATATCCACAACTGCGAACGCTCCAGAATAAATATATAAATATTTTTAGAGTCAAGCAGCGTTAAAGCATAATTGATATAAATAATGTGATCTTTAAGTATTTTATTAGCAGATTTCCCTTAAGGGAAATCAGCTATTGAGGTTGTACCCATGACGGACTTTTCGAAATTTTTCTTCAAATGTCCATCGATCCTACCTAGTAGATGACGAAAATGAGGTCCGTTCAAAACTGTATATATATATATATATATATATATATATATATATATATAAATGTCAAAATATTTGCAATGTAAAGCCTGCTAAAAAATACTGTCACCATTCAGCCTCAAATGAGTTCCCGGGCGAAGCCGGGTATCTGAGCTAGTATATATATATATATATATATACATACATACATATATTTGTCTGTTACCGCTCTAGCGGTCGCAACTTTTGTTTAATCGTTACGAAACTCGATATTTAACTGTTTTATGTAAAAAGACAGATCAAGTTCGTTAATAGCTGGAATCGGACTAGAGGGAGGGGGGTTTAGAGGGGGGGGGGTTTAGAGGGGGGATTTTCGAAAATTCCAAATATCTCCGTTATTATGCATCGGATCGAAAAATGGTATAGAACTAATCTTATTGAAAATTGAATTTACTATAAATATTGTTATATACGTTTATTCTCTATCTTGAATATTAACCGAGATATTTGCATTTTTCAGTTTTCAGCAAACCGCCACTTCTACTCATGTTACGTAAACAATACTCTGCTACATAATAAATCACATTATTGGAAGTTTAAATACCAAAAATTGTATTCAAGAGACCTTTATTATACGAGATACATGCAAATATCCCCTGGCGACCCCCCCATCTTAAAGTTTTGGACTACTAAAATTTTATTGATTGAGATAACAATTATTCTGACTCATTATTAATTACAGTACTAGATATAGTAAATAGCTCTAAATAAAATAATGTGTTATATTCTGATATATTTCAGTAATTGTTTTTCTTTCCGGTGTGAGCCGGGACGACCCGTTTGTTTACATTTCTAACCTAACGCTTCCTGTCGGCAGGTTATTGAAATTGGATGAAACATTTCTTATTTCCGTTTGTATTTATTCACGGTGTAGTTGTGTTAGCAGTATTTCTTTATTTATTCTTACAATAATGGCATTTGGCGACTGGGGCGGTTTAGCGACGAATCAGTTAAATTCCTAAAATCACTTTATTATATTTACGTAAATATGCTCGTTTCTGCAAATATTTTCAGTGTTGTCCTACTTATAGTTTTTGAAAATGTTGTTATGTTTCAAGTAGTGTAATACACGTTCTATGTACTGGCTACGGTCGTGTAGTAATTCAGTGGAAGTGTATGGTAGGTCTATGTGAGTCCTTAGATAGCAGTCAGTTAGTATATGTTTTATAGTCAATCTACAGTTACATTGTTGGCAGTAGTGTTCGTCTTCTCCAGTAAGTAACTGTGAGTCAGTCGTGAATGACAAATTCATGACCTCATTGAAGCTAGTTCTTCACTTCTAATTAGCCTTTCTGAGTAAGGCCATTCCTCAAGTATGTGTTTCAGTTTTCGAAGTTTGTTGTCAGTTGTGGCAAACCGAGATTTCTGCCATGAATTGAGTATCATGTTTTCTGCTAAGGCTTGAATATCTTGGTGTGCACAATATATGTTGTCGTGAATTCTTTTCTGAGTAGCTGATTTGGAGAGTTCGTCTACTTGTGTGTTTTCTCTAATGTTTGTATGTCCGGATAACCAGTACATAGTTATCACACGGATTTCCCTAAATGAAAATCAGCTATTGAGGTCGTTTCGAAATTTTCCTTAAAGTGTCCATCGATCCTACCTAGGAGATGACGAAAATTAGGTCCGTTCAAAACTATATATATATATATATATATATATATATATATATATATATATATATATATATATATATATGCGCTCTAGCGGTCGCAATTATTGTTTAATCGTAACCAAACAGTCATTTATTTGGTATTTAGTCGTTTCATGTAAAAAGAAAGATCAAGTTCGTTAATGGTTGAAATCGGAGCAAGGGAAGAGGGGGAGAATTACCTTTACTATTCCTCGAATCGAAAAAACGTATAGAATCAATCTTATAGCATATTAAATTTACTATAAATATTGTTATACGGGTATACATTTATTCCCTATCTTCAATATTAACCCAGATATTTGCATTTTTCATCTTCTAATCATGTTACATAAACAATACTCGGTTATATAATAAACCACATCATTCGAAGCTTAAATACCAAATATTGTTTTCAAGAGACATTTATTAAACAAGCAACATGCAAATGTGTTCTTGTGACCCCCCCCCTGTTTTTTAAGTTTTTGGACTACTTAAATTTGATTGGTTTAGATAAAAATTATTCTGTTTCATTATAAATTACAGTACTAGATATAGTAAATAGTTTTCAATCAAATTAATACGTTATATTCAGATATAATACAGTAATTGATTTTCATTCCGGTTAGAAGTTGGCAGAACTGTTTGTTTACATTTTAGACGCTTCCCGTCGGAATGTTTCTTATTATCGTTTGTATTTCTTCACTTAATATTCATGGTGGTGTTGTTTTATCGGTATGTAGATTTATCTATTGTAAAACTTTACGCGGGATTCTGCTTGGTTTACGCAGCCCCTGCGCGACGGACTTATCTTTTGTTTAATGTCTGGATTTTGTGTAATATGTATGGGATGAGTGGATCTGGACTATTTATGTTCTTTAATGAATGTAATGAGCCAGTGCAAGTATTTTAAGTATTTTATTTTTATTTTTTTTTACTTTTTTTATTCAGTATATGAAAAAGGAGCACATACATATTGACAGCATTCAGACTCTAACCAAACCTAAAGTTTTTTTAGTTGAGGCTAGATGGAATGTTTGCCTCCGCATGAAAAACTTTTGAAGAGCTAGTAAGAGTATGACATGTAGGTAGTGAAGATATGCATGTTACATGTCGATTGGTGGATTATCCGTGCTGTAGCGTGTAATGGGGCGGGACGTGTTGCTGTGCTGGACCCGTTGCTGGCAGAATGGATCGGGCTGCCACCTGTTGTAGCTGCCACCTGTTGTAGCTGCCACCTCTTATGACAAGCCACATCTCCTGCTCCGCTAGCTGCCTCATTCAACAATGGGACACACTCTCCATATTTCCCAGCTATTTTTCACTTACCGGGACTTCTCCCTCCGCCGACAGTATGGCTGGAGGCCTGCATAAAAGAGAAGTCCGTCATGCAGAGGCTGCGTAAACTAAACAGATTTCCCACGTGTGTTACTTTTTATCTCAAAACGTAAAAGGTCAATGTGGACAATATTTGGTATTTAAACTTCCAATAATGTGTTTCATAGTATAGCAGCTTATTGTTAATATGGCATTAGTAGGAGTGAGGGTATGCATTTATCTCAATTAATAATGAATATAGCGAAAAACGGTATACAACAACATTTGTAGAACATTTAATGCTCAATAAAATTTATTCCATGTTTTTTTCAATCCGATGTACAACAACGAAGATATTTTGATTCTTCGAAATCCTCCATCTAATCCCCCCCCCTGGCTGTTTCTAACTGAATCCATTATCTTGGATTTGTTAGTAATAATCAACCACAATATTTATATGTTGTTATAAATTATTATTGATTTTTTTTAAGTTTTAATATATTAGATTAATTTTATTTATCCTTTTTTCTTTTCTTTATGTTTTTATTTTATATTCTTATTTTACGTATATAAGTATATATATTGGTTTAATTTTTATCACAAACATTACTTTTATTTTAATTCAATTCTTATTTCAATAACACTTTTATTTAATTTATTTATTTTTTAAAGTTACGAGATCGATGATTTAGCTGTGTAGCCAGCAACTCAGCAGCCACACTTAACATTAATAAAATGTTTTCTTTTTTTCTCATGGCTGAAATCGGACCTGGAATTTGGAGGGGGGGAAGAGGGACTTAGAATTGGGGGGAAGGAATTCAAATTATCTCCGTTATTATGAGTTGGATCGTAAAACGCTATAAAACCAGTATTGTTAAACCACTTGTAGATGACAAAATGGGGTCGGTTTAAAATTGTATATGTATATATACATTTAATCATTTTATCTAAGAAAGATTCGTTAATGACTGAATCCGACCTGTGGGAGGGTGGGCAAGGGTTAGAGAGGTTTCGAAAATTCTTAATATCTCCGTTATTATGCGTCGGACAGAAAAAAAAAAATGTGTAGAACCAATATGATTGCAAATGGAATGTTCTATAATGTTGTTACTTACGTATTCTTCCTATCTTACCAAGATAGTATTTGCCTTTTAGTTTTCAGCCTTCAGTAAAGCGATGATAAACAAATGCGAATGCATGGCATACTTGGGAAACGTGCTTATTTTACGCAGCCCCTGCGTGACGGATTTTTTTTTCGTAACGCAAGTATTCACTGAGTTATTCGTAGCTCCTTTTTGTCAGCCTTCGGTAACCCCCCTCTCCCGATTAGATCTCAATTGTGTAATACCAGCTGGTGGGAAGCCTGCTTAGTTTACGCAGTCCCTGCGTGAGCAACTCTCATCAAGGGGCGCATTGTGAGTGTCATCTTGAAGAAGCGGAGGAATGGAGGACATAAAAATCCAGGTTGATGCAAGTGAGTCCGTGACGAATGCCAGCGATGCCACAGTTGTGGGCACACCATTTCCCCCCTGTCATCTCCCTTTTTGCTCCTTCCATTTCCAAGCCCAGTGACGACACACTTTTCCCAAAGCCCCTATCTCATTCTCACTAGTCATCTTCTTAATTCAATCTCCTTTTCCCCCCAAAGCTTTTTTTATATTCTTTTTTGAATGGTACAATTGCTCTTCAAATAATGCAAAATGATAAATCGATTCTCAAGGAAATGATGTTATAAGGCAAAAAGACCGTAACGGGAGCTGCTGCGTAAATTAAGCAGATTTCCCACTTGCTAGTATGACACATTCCGATCTCATCTCACCACATCTTCTCTATTCATTTGTAAAAAAGTCCGTCACGCAGGGGCTGTGTAAACTAAGCAGATTTCCCACGTGAAGTTATACAATAGAGAAATCTCCATACGAGAGCCGAACAGTTACGGAAACGCCCGAACTAGCTTTTGGCGGGAAACTCACTCGTCCGTTACCGGCCCACATTTAATAAAAATGTAAATATCTCGGTTAATATTCAAGATATAGAATAAATGTATAGAACAATATTTATAGAAAATTTAATTTACAATAACATTGGTTCTAATCAATTTTTAGATCAAACGTATGGTAACGGAGATATTTTGAATTTTCGAAAATCCCCCATCTAATCCCCCCCCCCTCCCGGTGGTCCGATTTCAGGCATTAAGGAACTTGATCTGTCATTTTGCATAAAACGTTTAAATATCGAGTTTGGTAACGATCAACCCCCCACCCCCTTTCCCTGAAAGGAATTCAGGTATTGAGTTTAAACTCATGAAGCGATTTTCAAAAACTTTTCTCAAATGCGCATCGATCCTACCCAGGAGATGACGAAAATGAGGACCGCATAAAATTATATATATATATATATATTCGTCTCTAGCTGTCGAAATTTGAGTTTTGATCGTTAACAAACTGGATATTTAAACGTTTTATATAAAATGAAGATCAAGTTCGTCTATGGCTGAAATCGGATTAGGAAGGTCGGGGGGGGGGGGTTGAAATTTCAAATATCTCCGTTATTATACGTTGTTCGAAAAATTATATAGAATAAATACTAATGGAAATTAAATGTTCAATGAATGTTGTTATATACCTTTTTTTCATTATCTTGATTACAAACGGATATATTTGGATTTGTTATTTCTCCGCCTTCAGTAAACCGAAACTCCCACGTACATATTTGCAATGAGTTGTTACATCATGAAACACTTTATTAGAAGGTTAAATACAACATATTGTTCTCATTGAACATTTAATTTTTGTGATAAATGCGAATAGGTGGCGCAAGAATGGAATCTGCTTGGTTAACGCACGGACATTTCGTCATCTCCTGAATAGTTTTGATGGTCATTTGAAGTATATAATTTGGCCATTTGTATAACCTCAATAGCTTATTTACGTGAACAGTAATCTGCTTAAACCTCTAGAGGTTGTCATAGAATGTCAATGACCGTAGGATTTTGGTTTGGATTTCTGTAACCTTGCCCTTGGGTGTCATTTGCTTATTTTGCATTCAGCAGCTCTTATTACAGTATTTTCCTAACACCTTCTATTATATAAAAGTCTGTCATGCAGGGGTTACGCTTATATTCTTATATATTTTCTAATTCTAATTGGGAAAAAAATATATATATAATTCGTGGGGTTTAATTATGGCTGAATACATGAAAGTACTACTAATAATTCATGCTCAGTTGTGGAGATTCAACAGTTTAACAAGATTGGCTCTATAACATTTTACTATCCCAGTTATTATAAGATATTTTGGATATTCGAATCTCCCCCAAGACCAAACCCCCAACTTTCCATTTCATATTTCCGCCATTAACTTGTAGGATCTTAGTGTTGAATGAAACTATTGAATATCGAGTATGGTGTAGAACAAATAAACATTTTTGAATTAATAATATAAATTCTTAACCAACGACGTCGGTGCAGTACCATTTTATATCTCACACAGTAAAAGTTCAATGAAAATAATATTTGGTGTTTGTAATAAAGTGGTTCATATACACTCGTAGACTTCCACGGTCCTGGTCATTAATACTGTTAAGGTCTTCGGGTGTTGACCGCGTCTGCATTTTTGTTGCCAACTATTCAAGAAAGACTTGTTCGAGAAGCCATAGAAATAGCGAAATAACAAACATATAACTTCAACAGAGAGGATGGATACAGACTCTCTCTCTGGAAGGCCGTCATTCCACTTAGACCACGGACAAGGAACATAAACGACGGTATAGCCGGTGAGCGGCCTATGCTAAGAAGCATTCGTAGACACCTGGAAGGAAAGACTCCGCCCAAGGAAACCGGATAAGACTCACATATATACCTGAAGTGAACACACACTCTTCAGTCTCAGAGATTGCCCTGAGGAAGGTACAAGTCTAGCGAAACGTTGGCAAATACAGACACGGTCAATACCCGAAGACCTTATCAGTATTAAAGTGGTTCATGATAACAGCTTAATATGACATGAGCAGGAGTGGGGGTTTATTTAAAGATAAAAACTAAATAAATCCAAATATATCTTGGATATATATGGGACCAATCTTATTGCAAATTAAATTTACTATAAATATTGTTACATACATTTATTCTCTATTCATTCAGTCGACCCCCCCCCATTTAGTTGTTGGAGAACTAAAATTTGAGTTATTAAAATTTAAATTATTCCGATTCATTACAAAATACAGTACAAGATATAGTAAATAGTTTGCAATAAAGTTAATATGTAAATTATTCAGATGTATATCAGTAATTGTTTTTCTTTCGGGTGAAGAATATGTCTATCTATCTGTTCAGCTCTGAGTGGTTGGCAGACTTGTTTGTTAAGAATTCATAAGCCGTTTTCGTTGGGAGCTTATAAAAACTAACGGAAAGATTTCTCATTAGCGTTTGTATTTACTCACGGTGGTGTTAAGTGTTAGCAGTATGCAGATTTCTCTATTGTAAAACTTCACACGGGGAAATCTGATGAGTTTACGCAGCCCCTGCGTGACGGACTTTATTTGCCTTAATGCCAGTATTAAAAGAAGCAATTTGACATACATTTTCTAATGAATTTTCGTGGAAAATAACCAGTTGTCATAAAGCCATTAGCCGAAATATTTTTCTTCTGATTCATTCTAGACTCCCCAGAAAATATTAGAGCCTTTAGAATATTATCTTAACTGGTCCACACATTAGCAGCTCTACCAATAGCACCTCTTCTTCTCGAGTGATGTTTGTCCAACGAGTGCCTGCAGTTGACATAAAAAAGTTTGTCACGCAGGGGCTGCGTGAAATAGGCAGATTTCTCAAGTGCTGGTTTATTACGCTACACCAGAAATTACGAATTAATCGATTAATATTTGAGTCACTTAAAAATCTATAGAGGAAAAATTGTAGAGCATCAGTATTTTAACAAGTTTGATTCTATAACATCATTCGTCCCGCCTCATAATAACAGAGATATTTCGGATTTTCGAAATTCCCCTCCTCTAAAACCCTCCCTCCCCCCATCTACGGGATCAAATTTCAGCCTTAAGGAACTCAATCTTTTATTTTACATAAAACGTTTAAATATCAAAACTGGTAACGTTCGAACACAAATTACGACTGCTAGAGCATTAACAAACAAGTACATATACAATTTTGAATGCCATAAATTCGCTATAAGATCAATGAACGTTTGAGAAAATGTTTCGAAAATCGCGCCATGAATACAAGCACAATACCTGATTTCCTTTAATTTATTTTAAAAAAAACAACATACAATGCATAAGACGGTACTTGTAAATGAATGTAAATTCCCACCATATAGGCTTACATATGTATAATTTTGAACGGACCTTATTTTCTTCATCTCCTGGGCAGAATCGATGGACATTTGAAGACATTTTTCGAAAATCGCATCATGACCTGAATAGCTCATTTCAATTAAGGAAAATCTACTTAGAGAAGACCGGAAGAAGAATGAAACACATGGGGCATGTTATTAAAATAATCGCCTTTCTCCGAAGAGCGTTGAAGTGAATAATTTGCCTCAAAAGCATAAATGAACAAATTTCAAAATTAAAGACAAAAGTGTCAGTGATGTGGGTTCGAGGACATGAAAACATCGGACTTACAAAGGATGTCGGACAAACTCGCCAAATATGCTAGCCAGAGACAAAGTCCTGACTTCAACTTACTGGCCCTACCAGACTTACATTTACAAATATTACAGACAACATTAAATGAATAGCAAAAATATTGGCGTAGAACAGCAGGAAATCATCTGCGAGAAATAAAGCCCTGTATAAGGGAGTGGCCATCCAGGAGAGGTGACAATAGACGAGACCAAGTTGTACTAACGAGACTTAGGATAGGACACTCACATTGAGCCCACTCATAGCTGATGACGAGAAGAGAAAGAGCTCTCTGCAGAACATGCTATGGACCATTAACCATACAACACATACTGACTAACTGCACCAACATTGAATTCTTAGAGACCCATCATAACAAAAAATTGAATTTGGTTTACGTAATTTAACTTCTATCCTTTTTGATTTTGACTTGGTGAGAAATTTAATGTAATTTTGGACAATTTTAAATAATACAAATGCCATAGTTTATAGGAATAACATATTTTTTTTTTAAATCGCTGTCTTTATTACTAGTCAAATTTTTATTTGTTGTCTATATTGTATATTTAATGTTTATTAAACGAGTTTAATTTTGTATTTGTTGGTACAGTTTTTTTTATTGTTTTTATTTTACGCTGTTAAAGTTTGTGCCAAATCGCCGAGTGACTGCTCCTGTATAAATAAATAAATGCAAGACTTCTTGTTGGATGAAACTACCCCTTCGAAGACGTCATTTCATAAAACATGAACTAACCAGTCTATATAAACACTCCACATTTTACTGGTTGCCAGTACACAAAAATTTGGAACTGAATGAGACTACGGACTCAGGCCAAAAAAAACACCTGAAAAACATGAATTGAACAAATAGATGTACTACATGAAGACATTTGAATACAAACAGAAAACTCTATCTTAGATGCATGGCAAACCGACAGGACTAACACAAATACTGACAACAAACTACCACCTATTAAGAACACTATTTGCATACGGCCATCAAGTTTCAGAAACTGTAGGAGAGAAGAAGTAGTTCTCTCGAGACTTAGAATCGGCCACACCGAATTAACACACTCATACTTAATGACAATGACCGTCAGATCTACTTGCTCGACTTACAAAATTTCCTTGACGATATGACATATACTGACAGAATGCCGTCAACACCAGGACTTTTCCTACGACTTACAAGAACTATTGACGGAAGGCAGCCCATGCATTAACAACATATTCTCATACCTACACAAAATTGGAATATACGAAGAAATTTAACATACAAATTAATTCTGTGATGTGCAAGAGGATCTCAAGTTATATGCATTACTTGTTTTAGATGTGTTTGTATACATGTATATGTTCAGCCTGAAGGAGGAAATTACGACAATCATTAGCAAAAGTACCATTTTCAGTCATTCATTTCCTATTCATCATCCACCAACTATGTTCAGCACCAATATTTTTTTCTTTTCTCTTTTTTATGTTAATGTTTTTATGCTAAATTATGAAATGTTTATCTATTTCACGTTTGTTATTTTCTGGTATTTGCTATTGTTACTTGTCATCTATTTTACTTTTGTTATTTAACTTTGTACAATTTTTGAAAGGGCAAATCACCTTTGATGTGATGTCCATAAATAAATAAATGAATGAAGATGTCATTTGAAAGGAAATTTTTGAGCGGGAGATGAGTCAGTAGGAAATGGCGCGGAATGAGTCGTTACTGATTGTTGAGAAGTGGGCCAGACCCTATCTTGGACCTACTAGATAGTGGAGGGCTAATCGATAGCCGGCCTATATAAACACTAACCACTCTCTCTATATCTCAGCAGCCTTTATAGCTCTCAGTAATGACGTCATTGTTACCTCATGTAAGTCTCTTATTTACACTTTTTTGTGAACTTCTTGTCTAGCTTATCTCTTCTCGAGCTTGTCTATCTGACTACAAACTTTGTAGGCGTGTTTAGAGATACTCAACTCTCATTCAGCAATTATTTAGGTTTATATTAAACAGAAAGAGTTGACGGTTCCTCTAGAACAGGTATTGGAAATCTTTGGCATGTTGCGGGCCAAACTTTAGTGAGCAAATACGTTCGCTTTTAAAGAAGTGCATTTTAAAGTAGTGTTCATAATTTTTAACGATAGATATCAAACATGACATTTTACGACAGTGTAATTAAAATACAATTGATTAAAATAACAAAATGAAATGAAAAAAATAGGTACAACATTATAATTAAATCGTAAAATTTGGAATTATTACAACCAACAAAAGTTAAATAGCGACACCGAAATAAATGTGCTTGAATTTGGGAAACTAATCCATTGATGTTTGGATTAATTCCACTGATAAAAAGACGAAAAGAATTTTCCAAATTATAGTCAGTCAGCCTTGTACGATATTTTGATTTATTAACTTTCATCATTGAAAAGAACTGTTGGCATTTATAAGTACTGCCAAACGCTCAAATCTCTCCTCATCTTCCTCATTTGGAGTAAGAAGTGTAATATTTTTGTTTAATTGGTTTATTCAAAATGTCTCGCGGGCCAGATCAAACCTTACCGTGGGCCGGTCGTTGCCCACATATACTATAAACAATTGTTAATAAGAAAAAAAATCGAAAATGTTTATTTTTCATACACCATACTCTATATTTAACTGTTTCCTTCAACACTTAGAAACTTTCGAACTTTAGAAATCTGTCAGAGTTTCACAGCCCGGGCAAGAGATATCCCTAAGTCAAGAATTAGAAATAATACTCGTAATGGAAATGAGTGTAGCCGGAGTGTTTCAGAAGACTTTCAAGCTGCAAGTGCCGAAACAAGCAGGGGGAGCAAATTGGTAATATGGCAGAAACAGTTATATCAAGATGGGATCACCGTTACCAACTACTTGTTAACAGCTGGAGGTATCCACCAATTATATTATATCGTGGGATATTTCCTATAGTTCACAATCAGCTCCAGCATACCGGAGTAAAAATTATACATAGTCGTCGAGTTTTAATAAAAAAATCCGTTACTCAGGGGCTGCGTAAACTGTAGATAAATATACATACAGGTAACACTACCGTGAATGTTAAGTGAATAAATACAAACGGTAATAAGAAACATTTCAGTCAATTTTTATAACCACCTACGGAAAGTGTACGGATTGTAAACATCCAAAAAAAGGTCAGCCAAGCTCTCAGATCTGAACAGATAGATAGAAATATTCTTAACCGGAAAGAATTATATAATTATTACTGAAATTAATTAATTATAATTACCGAAATATATCTGAATATAACAATTAATTTTATTGAAAACCAATTATTATATCTAGTACTGTAATTTTCAATGAATCAGAATAATTTTTATCTCCATCACACAAATTCTCGTAATACAAAAACTAAAGATAAGGATGGGGGGATTCGCCAGAACATATTTGCACCTATCTCATCCTATAAGGGTATTTTTATTCAACAAAATTTTTAATTTAAGCTTCGAATGAATTGGTTTAGTATATAACAGAGTATTGTATATGTGAGTAAGAGTGGGGGAGGGGGGGTCTGCTGAGGGATGAAAACTAAAAAATACAAATATCTATTTATTTTTATTTATTTATTTGGTGAGCTCCGCAAAGAGTCGATGTCGCTCAGTATCATTTATTTTCAATTCCTTAAGTTAAAATGTTAATATAAAGGAATAAAGAAAAATGTTTTCAAAATTATTAAGAGAATCTATATATATAAAACTAAGGAATAAAATAAAGCTAAGGAACCGTTAAAATAAAACTAAGGAACCATTAAAATAAAGCTAAGGCACCATTAAAATAAAGCTAAGGCACCATTAAAATAAAGCTAAGGCACCATTAAAATAAAGCTAAGGCACCATTAAAATAAAACTTTGTAAAACTATAATTTTTGCGACAAATCCTGGCTTGATGATGATGAAAGTCTAAGGCACAAGTTTAAATATCTCTGTTAATATTAAAGATAGAAAATAAATGTATATAACAATATTTATAGACCATTTAATTTGCAATAAGATTGGTTTCATAAATTTTCAATCGGACGTGTATAAACAGAGATATTTCGAATTTTTAGGAATGCTCCCTTTTAAACCCTGCCTCCCTTACCGGTATATACGAGTCAGGGGTATATAAAAAGTCCGTCACGCAGGGGCTGCGTAAACTAAGCAGATTTCTCACGTGAAGTTTTACAATAGAGAAATCTGCCTAATAACAACTTTAGTAGTAAGAAACCTCTAAACCTAAAACATTATTTAGGGCGTAATAACCCAGAAGTTTCTAGCCCCAATAAACAGTTAACCTAACCTCTAAACCTATTCACGAGGGACGAGTAGTTATAGAAACGGCCGCCAGAGCTCTCGGCGGAAAGTCCGAACATAGCCTACTGGTGATCACACGCAGATTACAAATGCAAATATCTCGGTTAATATTCAAGATAGAGAATAAATGCATATAACAATATTTATAGTAAATGTAATTTGCAATAAGATTGGTTCTATACAATTTTTCGATCCGATGCATAATAACGGAGATATTTTGAATTTTTGAAAAATCCCCCCCTCTCCACCCCCCTCCCACTGGTCCGATTTCAGCCGTTAACGAACTTGATCTTTCCTTTTACATAAAACGATTAAATACCGAGTTTGGTGACGATTAAACAAAAAATGCGACCGCTAGAGTGTTAACAGACAAATATATATATATATATATATATATATATATATATATATATATATATATATATATATATATATAAGTTTCGAACGGACCTCATTTTCGTCATCTCCTGGGTAGGATCGATGGACATTTGAAGAAATCTTTCAAAAATCGCGTCATGAGTACGACCTCAATAGCTGATTTCCCTCGAGGGAAATCTGCTAAAACCTTTATACATCGAATTTGATAATGATAAGACCAAACATTGCGACCGGTTTTATATATATATATATATATATATATATATATATATATATATATATATATATATATATATATATATAATTCTACTGTACGTGTGCATGTCACTGAACTCCTCCTAAACGGCTTGACCGATTCGAATGAATTTTCTTGTATGCATGTATGTGACGCCCTGGATGGTTTGGATTCACAAATCAGCCCGGCAGATGGAGCAGGAGTAAGGGAGGCCTAAAATTAAAAATAGCGATATTTCGTTTTCTATTGGTTTTTCGGCAAATATGCACAGGATAAAAGTTGTTTAGCTTGTTATTTAGAGTAACTTTCGTGATATTCACTTTTGTCGTATAACGAAATATAAACGAGATATACATTAAAAAACTAAAGTGGGAGCTAACAATTTTATTGGGCACTGATTGAACCGACTTTAAAAAAAAAAATCTTTATGTAAATTAGCATTAATTCATCCATGATTCTAAGCTAAATTAAATTTTTCAGGGAGGCCTGAATAAAAAAAAACCGCGATATTTCATTTTTTAGTTGTTTTTAGGCAAACGTGCACATAACAAAAATTGTTTTTTTTGTGTTATTAAAAGCAGCTTTTGTTTTAAACATAATATTATTAAATTTAATATCCCTTCAAATAACATGCAGGGCAACGTCTGTCGGGTCTCCTAGTATATATATATTAAATTTTGAATGAGCATTCCAAGAAATGTTCCGATAATCGGGTCATGAGTTCTACCTCAATAGCTAATTTCCCTCATGGTTATTAATCATGTATTCAAATTACATGCAATACATCACATACTTCGTACAATGTAACATTATATCATATTTAGTTAGACGGAAATGATGGTTATTGTAGTTAACCGAAGGCAGTTTGGCGCATCACTCGACGATACAGCGATTCTCGACAGCAAATAACGGGCAGGGCTTCCAATTATTATATGCATAAATAAGTAACGACCGTATTAAATGGCTAGAGAGACAGAGAGAGGATAATCCAAGAATAACTTCTCTCCATTTTTCCCGCCGTTTAAGGCTAACGGCACCTCGAACCAACACAATGGCTAACAGAATCAACTAACTGTTTTACAGATATAATTGTCTTTGAACCACGATTCCAATGCTAGCAATATACTCAGAGAGAGAGAGAGAGAGTGAGAAAGGGGGGGGACCCGTTGTCTCTGTGGGAACTCTCCCATGGCTAGAATCTCTGGGCATATTTCGATTGATGCTTCCGCCCTTCTCCAGCAGGCCCCATCTGAATATTTATACAGCTCTTCAACAATTTATTCTCATCATTATCTCTGCCTTGTTAAGCGTTAATTAACTTATAAACCTGTTTGTCATTCAAGCATTAATATATATGTTTTAGTATTGAGGCTGTACTCATGACTCGAATTATTATATATATATATATATATATATATATATATATATATATATATATATATACTTGTCTGTAAAAGCTCTAGCGGTCGTAATTTTTGTCTGATCGTTACCAAACTCGTTATTTACTCGTTTTATGCAAAAGAAAGATCAAGTTCGTTAGTGGCAGAAATCGGACAAGTGGGAGGGAAGGGGTAAAAATGGGGGATTTTCAAAAATTGGTAGTGCTACCAGTATGAATATTTATTTATTGTAAACCTGCTTAGTTGACGCAACCCCTGCGTGACTGACATGTTTCAATTGAAACTGCTCTATGAGTTTTACTCTTCTGGTGATGTAACTGAAATTTAATAAATTAATGTTACATAATTCATGGACCTAATCTTTCTTCTTAGCAAGCTACGCCCAAAATGATAAAATATACAGTACGTTTATTTTCATTTTAGCAGATTTCCCTTAAGGGAAATCAGCTATTGAGGTGGTACTCATGACGCGAAAATTTCTTCAAATGTTCATTGATCCTACCCAGGAGATAACGAAAATGAGGTCCGTTCAAAATTATATATATATATATATATATATATATATATATATATATATATATATATATATATATATATATATATATATATATATATATATATATATGTATGTATGTATATATATTTGTCTGTCACCGCCCTAGCGAGGGGTTTAGAGGGGGATTTTCGAAAATTTGAAATATCTCTGTTACTGAACTACTGACTAATGAAAAATTGTCTAGAACCAATGTACTGTAGTTATTGTTATATACATTTATTCAGTATCTTGAATATTAACCGAGATATTTGCATTTTTCAATTTTCAGCCTTTAGTAAATCACATTATTTGTAGCTTAAATACCACAAATTGTATTCAAGAGACCTTTATAATACGAGATACACGCAAATATGTTCTGTTGCTCCTAAGTCTTAAGGTCTTCGATTACTAAAATTTGATTGACTGAGATAGCAATTATTCTGACTACAGTTCTAGATATAGTAAATAATTCTCAATAAAATTAATATGTTATAAAGTTTTATGTAATTGTTTTTCTTTCCGGTGTAAGGCGGGCAGACTCGTTTGTTTACATTTCTAACGCTTCCTGTCACAGGTTATTGAAATTGGATGAAACATTTATTTCCGTTTGTATTTATTGTTGGTGGTGTTATGTTACAAGTATATAGATTTATATATTACTAAACTTCAAGGGAGAAATCTGCTTAGTTTACGCAGCCCCTGCGTGACGGACTTTTTATTTTTTAAGGACCGGACGCATTATTTATAGGTCGCCACTCTTTTCTAGCCAGGCTGGGACTAAGGATTCTTTTTAATGAATTCCGTCACTAAACAAATTCCTAGTTGCGTGACAGAGAATGTAACTCGCCTCTCTAGGTTTACCATGTGAGATTAAGGCCAACGCTTCAACTCACACGGCTAACCTGAGACCGAATAAGAATAGAAGCTGAGTATGAAATAATTCACTAATGGAAGATATCTACTTGAGAACCTCATTAGCCTGCATAACTCTTCTTCCATCGGAAATATTTCTCCTCTACATCTATAATTGTTTTTGATTAATTAATTATTCCGTTATCTATTCATCAATCATCATCATCATCAAGTAATTAGGATCAACTTTAATCTTTCCATCTCACAGGCACACCCTCAAGGATTATTTCCTTTGTCGCCATCTCTCTCAATAGCGAGGGGAAACAAAAAATATCTTTTTCAGACATTTATTTTTATATTATTCCTATTCTGAATTTTTTTTTTATTGAATGATAAAATAAATGGGTTATTGATTTCAATGAGGTTTTAGTTTTTTTCGCTGACCTACAAACTCTTTTAGTTTATTTATTTTTTTCTAGCGATCCATATCGCTGCCTAATTTATATGAAAATATAAATTACCTTTCCTTCGTCGCAGTGTTGCAATCCAGCACCAGGAATAAATTTTAACAGGTTTACTTGTGACCCTGATTTCCACAAATTTCCAGGGCTTCGTAAACTGAGCATTTTTCAATACGACTAATAATAATGAAAATACTTTGAATTTTCGAATTCCCCGCACTTTCTAAACCCGGTCTGATTACAGTAATTAACAAATACGATCATTAGTGTGTTTGAATCAAACTGTTAAATATCGAGGAAGGTATAGATCAACAACTTTTTAGGGTCAAGAAATAAAATATTAATTAATGATGGGCATTTGCATGTAACAGCTTGGAAAGTCCCGAAAATAATTTTTGGTATTTTAGCCATATACTAAATCCATGTTATCTTAATTTATTAGTCTCAAATATATATTGTTTAACACTGTGTCGGCCGCAATGTTTGTCCGATCGTTACCAAATTTGATATTTAAAAGTCCTATGTAAAGCTAAAGAACAATTTCGTAAACAGCTGACAAGTGGGAGGGGGCTTTAGAGGTGGAATTTCAAAAACTCAAAATATCCCCGTTATTGTAAATCGGATCCAAAAATTGTATAGAACCAATATTATTTTTATAAATGTTGTTATATACATGTCTCTATCTCCAATATTAGCCGAGATATGGGTTTGTTTATGATGCGTATTTTGCATTTATCGTATCTAATAAAGTCCTGTTGAAAACACTACTTGGCATTTCTCAAATGTCCACTGATCATACCCATGAGATGACGAAAATGTTGTTCGTTCAAAAATATATATTTATATAAATATATGTCTGTTGACGCTCTACCGGTAGGAATTTTTGTTTGGTCCTTACCAAACTCAATATTTAAACGTTTTATGGGAAAAAAGATCCTTTTATATGTCGGGTGGAAAAAGTATATAGAACCAATCTTATTTCAAATTAAAGCAGCTATAAATTGTATTATAGAAATATTTTCATGAATATTAATCGAGATATTTGGATTATTTATTTTTCATCCATAAGTAAACATCCACTCCTACTCATGGCATATTAACAATAAGCTGTTACGTCATGAACCTCTTTGTTCTTAGCTTAAATACCAAATATTCTTTGCAAGAGACCTTTATTCTGCGTGTAAATTCGTTTTGCGATGAGGTCATCAATTTTACGTTCATGTCACGAAAATGTTGATTTGATCAATACCATACTCAATATTTAACCGTTTCAGGCGGGGGGGGGGTCGTTATTATGAGTTGGATTGTAAAATGTTGTGGAACCATTGTTGTTAAGCTATTGATGCTCTACAATTTTTTTTTCTTCAATACATTTTGTCGTAACTCGAATACTAAGCGAGTAATTAAATACGTATTTCCTTGATTTCAGTTAGATACGGAAGTGAGATGAATGTCATGCCAGTACGTGGGAAATCTACTTAGTTTACGCAGCCCCTGCGTGACGGATGTTTGTTTGTATAATAGCCTAATGTAGCAGATAATCCATAAGTAGGTAACTATGTCTGAGATAATGGGAGTGGACCTGGAGCTAGATAAAAGAGGGAATAGTGTTGGGCCTAAAGGTGTTCCCTTGTCAGACTCCAGAATATCTCCTTGGCTGGGCAGACTATCTCCAGATCCCCGCCTAACTGTAGCACTTCCGCATCTCTCTAGCAACTCCTATAGATAACACAGTCTAGGGGAGTAAATAAATGTCCGTTACACAGGAGCTGCGAAAACTAAGCAGATTTCCCAAGTGCACATACAACGCACGTGATCTAATCTGACCACATATTCTCTGTTTCTATGAAAAAAACGATGAGTAGAAGAGGGGGGGGGATGGAGAGTTATTGAAAGCTGACAACGAGAAAGTACTAATAACTCGCTTAGTACTTGAGATACAAAAAACACGAAGACCAACAATTGTAGAAAATCAAAGGTTTAACAAGATTAGTTCTATATAACATTTTCCTAATCGCCAACTTTAAACCCTAAACCCCCACCATCCAGCTCCTATAACAAATATGATCATTAGTCTTGAATGAGACGGCATAATATCGGCTATGACACATTATGTATAATTTTCGAGTAAAGAATGAAAAATCTTAATTGATGACGCCATCACCATAACGTATTTACATGTATCCCACAAAGTAAAAGGCCAATGAAAATAATTTGTTTGGCATATAACCTTGGAATGAAGTGGTTCATGATATAACAGCTTAACGTTAATATTAGGGATGGGTATCGAACTACAAAACATCGATTATTGACAACCGATTAATATTTGCACTAATTAATCGATACGTCGATTAATCGTCGTCAAAAAAATCGATTAATCGACAAAAATTAAGAAAAAACAAATTTCAATATTTATATATATGTTAATTGCTAGTTATGTTTATATTGTTATTGAGGATTAACTAACCTTTTTCAATTATCTTTTAACAATTGCAGTTACCAGACAATCTAAGGTTTTACACCTCTTTTTTGTTTGAGCTTACTAGCACATATAAAAAAAAATTTAAAAAAATATAAATTACATTTCAAAAATAAAAATTTAAAATTAAAAAACTTAATCTAAATATTGTTAAAAAAATCTTTGTTTGCATTAAAAATATTTATTCAGCAGGGTACATGTTTCGTGGATCATCCAGGAATTAAGGTTTTTAATTTTAAATTTTAATTTTTGAAATTTAATTTATATTTTTTTTAATTTTCAAATGTGCTAGTAGAGGTCAAACAAAAAAGAGGTGTAAAACCTTCGACTGTCTGGTAACTGCAATTGTTAAAAGATAATTGAAAGAGATTAGTTAATCCTCAATAACAATAAAAAACAAATGTTTACTGATTGAAATGTAGCTAGTATTGAAAAAAAATCGATTGTGGAAAAGTTGAACAATTAGCTTCAAAATATGAAAAATTAGTCTCAACTCTCACTTAAGAAAAAGAAAAGAGAAAAAAAAATTAAGTAATCGTGATTAAAGCATCGATTACCAGATTAATCAAGCATCGTAAACATTGATTAAAAATACACCGATTATTTGGAGTATTAATCGATTATTACGATTAATCGATTAATCGATACCCATCCCTGGTTAATATAACATGTACGTAGGAATGGAGACTAACTGAAAGCCGAAAATTATAAAATCCAAATATCTCTGTTAATATTCATGATAGAAATTTGTATATAACAATATTTATAAGTAATTTAATTTACAATTAGATTGGCTAAGTACAGTTTTTCGAATTCCCTCTTCTTCTGAACTACTGTATTCCTGGTTTCCTTCTTCATTCGACCATCCAACGATAAATGCATCATAGTGGTGATATTTCATTCATGCCAATGAAGACTGAGAGAAAATTCCACAGAGGCCAGACTGTTTCGAGTGCTAGTTCGTAGTCTGTATATACGGGCTAATGATAGGCATGTGAACATGCAGTCTACTATTGGGATTCCAGAGGAACTACTCACAATTCTGGTGGAAGTATCGTACTTCTCCAGGCAACAGTGACGCCAATATAACAAAATTTAAGTTAAACGTTAGTGCGCCATCAAATTAGCAACATGTCTGACCCAATGATTTCCCCTATGAATAGCAATATTCAGATATGTGAAATTCTTCTAACGGACTAGTGCAAGATTGACATTGCCTACAAAATTCCTAGATAGCTGGTAGAGGTGGCCAAACTGTGCAGGCATCAGTGCCGCCAACGTAGCGAGCTAAAAATGTACGAATATCTCGGTTCCAAGGATTTCCTCAACCATCCTTGTTTGACGTTGGAACTCACTCCGAGCAAACAGGTGGTGTAACAAATTCCAGAAAAAATAGCCTCAGGAGCGTAGCCAATATAGCTAGTTAATAAGGATAGTAACATACGTGATCAGCGTATTTCCTCATCGAAAGTAACAGTTTTACATGAAATCCCTCACCATACAAATCCCTCATCCTAACGTACAGGTGGAGAAAGAGATCCAGTTAAGTCGCCCGAACTCCAGATAGTTAAGTGGGAGCGTGGATATCCCACTCATCCCATTGGCATTACCAACAACATAGAAAAAATGAAGTTAAAACATAAGTGTATCGAGCATGTAACATTATCGAACCTAAACTACTAGTGACAAGTAGTATACGGTTAGTCAAAACCTTGGCTAGCGAAGTAGTGTAAGATTAGCATTCAAATGAGAGGTTGGGATTCCTAGATGGGCCAGTGGGAACAGCCTAACTGTGCCAGCCTCAGACTTGCCAACATAGCTAATTTGGAGGATAGTCACTCCTTCGATTCAAGGGTTTCATAGTCGAACTTGACCTTCAGTTTGCCGTACAAACCCAGGCGCACGCCGAACAGGTAGAAGGGATTCCATAGTAGTCCGAATTTATGGTTAAGATGATAGGAGTGGCCAAACTGTGCCAGCGACAGTGTCGCCGATATAGCAAGGTCGAAGGATGGTGACACCTTTGATCCAAGGTTTTCCTGATCAAACTTGAAAATCAGTTTGAATTCTAAACCTAGAGACGCATCGAGCAGATGGTAAATATTCCAGATGAGTAATCCGAATTCCGATGTAAGCCGGAAGAAGTGGCTAAACTGTTCCATCGACAGTGTCGCCAACATTACAAGGTTGGAGGATAGTGAGTGGTATGTTCGATCCTAGGTATTTCTCGTTGAACTTGACAGTCAGTTAGCAAATGCAGAGAGAAACTGAAAGGGATTCCAGAGAGATCCGAATTCTTGGTTGAGATGGTTGGAGTGGCCAAACTGTGCCAGCGACAGTTGTCTGGAATGGTGACATTTTCCTGCCAAGGTTTTCCTTGTCCAACTTGACAGACAGTTTGGCGTGCAGAGCCAGCAGACAGACGAGAGGGATCGCAGAGCGAGCCGAATTGGTGGTGGGTGTGTCCTACCTGTAGCAGGAGCAGTGTCGCCAACATAGCCAGGTCGGAGGTGAGCCAGTAGTGTGTCAGTGTGCCTTCTAACGGGCCTCTCCCTCCTACAATAGCGATAGTTAGTCACTCTCTCTCTCTCTCTCTCTCTCTCTCTCTCTCTCTATCTATCTATCTCTCTCTCTTTCTCTCTTCTCTCACTTTCTCTTTATCGCCCACACACTCCTCTGCTCCCAATACAAAATGAGCTACAAGTTGTTTCCAACGTAGTCGCAGTACGGATGGACAATGGAACTTTGTGTTTTCAATGTATTAACGAGTCCAGTTATCTACCGAACTGCGAAGGCAGCGCATGTTAAATTGACACAATTTAAGTGCTGAGTGGATTTAGTAAATCAGACCTATTTAGGAATGCCATCTTGGCCCCCAGCATCTTAGTACCAGTCCAGGAATGCTTCGTTAAAATTAACTCAAAACAAACTAGTCTGCGATATCTTCCAGTCATGAGATATTTATACATGATAATTTAATCTCCTCCGTTGAGGATGGCTATTACTTGATCCCTGCTGAGAGTAATTGTAGCAAATGCTGAGAATGGAAGGAACAGCGACGAAGTGATAGATAGCCTTCAGGTTGCTGGAGGTTGCAATGTCACCTGTGTGAGGTGTCGTCTATAATACAAGGATTCTTGTTCAACTTGACACTTCGGGCTATTGCTCTAATATACTGAACATGGTTTAATTCATTGTATTCTAATGCTGTCGAGTGAAATGAGAGTTCTTTGTATAAATTATGGAATTTGTGAATTGGCAAGGTTTTGTTTAAATTTCTATTGGCATCAGTAATTTCATTGCAGTTCTGTTATTCTGACTGATGGGGCTTTTAAAATTCATCTTTTAGAAGATTTACTGTTTGGCGAATTTCTGCTACATTATCAGAATAGTTTTTCCCTTATAACATTTAATGTCAGTTACTTTGTTAGCCTATCTTCACTTAAGTACAAGACATTAACTATGTATTTCATGTATAGTGAAGCAGTAAATATGAATAATGGTGTTTCTACAGTCTCCAGTCATAGTGCATAATTAGGTGTATTTTGGGGGAGGCCGAATAAAATCTCTTAATAAAATATCTTTGCAATTCTTCGATTTGTTTGTACTCCATTCTTCCCCAAACCTGTCCACCATAACACAGCATGGTTCTTACTTTATTTTATTTAAATAATGAGCGAGTTAAATAATGGTGAAAAGACCAGTAAATGTCTCATTAGAAATTAGTTTGATTTGGTATTTTTAAAAGGAATACATTTTCCCACCTGCATAGCTCCATGTAAAAAAAAATACGGTGCTGTATCTTCCAGGGAAGAATTATCAAGAATACTTTTGCTTTATTTCGTAATAATTTTTTTTTTATTTATTTCATATTTCATTCCTCTTCCTTTTCATACATAGTATTGTTTCAAAGATAATTTTATTGACTACAACTTTTTTATTGCAATATTTTACAATAAAACAGTCCTTTTGATTCTGAATTAAACATTTGTACATTTTAATGCGTCAAATCGAATAATTCACGGATATAAACTCGTTTTAGAATTTAATTTTCAAAAAGAGTCCGCCATAAAAAAATATGGCATTTCATTGGAAATTCCAAAGTTATGGTTGCTGGAGAAGTACTGGAGAACGTTACGAGGTTGAATATTGACTGAAAAGATTCTTCGGGGGTTACAATTATTGCACACCAAGTGACAGCCTTTTATTAACACAATTGCCGATTTTAAGGGGTTGGCACAGGAAGTTGGGGCACCCAAATATACAATTTTTAACGGACCTCATTCACATTACAATTTTCGTCGTCTCTTAGGTAGGATTGATGGACATTCGAAGAAAAAGTCCTAATTAGCTAGTTTCCCTTATGGGAAATATGATTTTAAAAAAAAGTTGTAAGCTAAACGGTTTTATTGGAAAAAAACTGTCTGTTACCGCTCTAACAGTCGCAAGTGTCGTTTGATCTTTACCAACCTCGATATTTAAATGTTTAATGTAAAATTAAAGATCATGATCATTAATGGCTGAAATCGGATGAGAGGGGTGGGGTTAGAGGAGGTAATTCCGAAAATTCAAAATATCTCCGATATTATATGTAGTATCGAAAAAATAAATATATTAATTTAAAACACAGTAAAATAAAATAAAAAAGCAGTCTAAAAGTTGATAGATGAAACAAGAATACCTACTCATGTGTGTGTGTGTGAGTGTGTGTGTGTTTGTGTGTGTATGTGTGTGTGTATATATATATATATATATATATATATATATATATATATAATTATATATATAAGCGTCTACAAAAGGGCACGGAAATGAAGAGCAGGTACTAACCTTGAGTTAGTCCACACTATTTTACTATTGTTGTACATTAAATTTTTTCCCCTGTAACGGAGGATGTGTTTCTTTGCAAAGCTCCCGTTTTAATGGGGTTATTAAATTTTGTTAGTCGTAAATTCTAAACCTGATCGTTAAAAATGAAATATCTCGCTGTGTCAAGTAATTTAAAAGCGTTGTAAACAGAACCAACCATTATAAAAAGTATCATAATTTTATAATTAGAGAGGTTACTGAACTCTCGACGACTTACAAGGGAGGTGAGGGAACCCTAAAAAATAAAAAAAAAAGCTGAACATTTTTTGCAAGAAGGGTAGAGGTTCATCCTTAACTCAAAACTATTGTTAATTTCGTAGGTTTGAAGACATAAATTTATACCCTAAACACCTGTTTCAGCAGATTTTCCCTAAAGGGAAAACGGGTATTGAGGTTGTAAACTTGACGCGAATTTTTAAAATTTCCATCGATTCTACGAAGTAAATGACGAAAGTGAGCTCCGTTGAAAATGTTAATATAATATAATATAATAATGCCGTTGTTGGCATTTGTTAATAATAAAATTAATTTTTTATGTAAGTCTTCACTGTCCTCCAAATTTTCATATTTCCTGACTCCTGTGCATTATGCAGATTTCAGCTATTAAGGACAAAATATTAACATTTATTTGAATTAATTTTTCCAGCTGAGGTACCTGATAGTTCAAATAGGAATGAATTGATGAGCATATTAATATTTCTGCGCAAATTACTTGCTCCACACATTGTTCCTGGAGAAATGTATAAAAAAAAAAAAGTTAATCTAAATAACAAAGTAAACAACTTTTGTTATGTGCATGTTTATCGAAAAACAAATAGACAATGAAATATCGCGAATTTTTATTTCAGGCCTCCCTTATAATCCCCACTCCCGTTCTAACCTAAACATTTTAATATAGCTCGTAATCATGGAAGAATTAATGCTAATTGACATACCGAGTTTTGTTAAGTTCGGTTCAATCGTCAGCGCCCAATAAAATAGTTGACTCCCGCTTTAGTTTATAGTGTATATCTCGTTTATACATTGTTAAAAGACAAAAATGAATATTACAAAAGTTACTCTAAAGAACAAAATAAACAACTTTTGTTATGTGCATATTTGCCGAAACCCCAATAGGAAACAAAATATTTTTTAATAGTTTTTAATTTCAGCCCTCCCTTATAACCCCCACTTCTGCCCTTCCCAAAAAATGTTAGTATGGTTTATTATAAGGAAGATAAGGGGGGGGTGCTAATTCACATACCGAGTTTGGTTTAGTTCGGTTGAGGTTTTTGTCCAAATAAAATTGTTGACTTCCGCAGTCGTTTTTAACGTATAACTCATTTATACTTAAGTGTACGACAAAAGTGTTATTTAAAAAGTTACTCCAAATAATAAAATAAACAACTTTTGTTATGTGCATAATTGCCGAAAATGCAATAGGAAACGAAATATCGCTATTTTTAATTTCAGCCCTCCCTTATAACCCCCACTCCTGTTCGTCTCAGAGAATATTAACATAGCCTAATGTCTAAGTTGGGTTAGTAGTAATATACATACCAAGTTTCATAAAATTCGGTTCAGCCGTTTATGCGTGAAAAGGTAACAAACAAACAAATAAACAAACACACACCAAAGAAACAAAATGCAGTTATGGTGTCTATGACATGTGAAACGAAAAGTTATCGTGAAATTTAGAGAAAAAAATCAATTTACAGACAGAGGTTACAATTTTGTGGTTGCCTGATACCGCTCCAGGGATTGCAATTTTTGTTTTATCGTTACCAAACTGGACATATAAGCGTTTGAAGTAAACAGAAAGGTCAAGATATATATATATAAGGTATATATATATATATATATTTATATAATTTTAAACGGACCTCACTTTCGTTATCTCCTGGGTAAGATCGATGGACATTTGAAGGAAAATTTCGAAAATTGCGTCAGCCATAAGCTCAAAAAAATAAGGGAAATCTCCTAACAAGACTAATGAGTCCAATGAAAAGTGACAAATCGGCAAATGATTGTCTTGATGAACTGTATCAAAAGAAACTGTATTGTCAAATGAAACTGCTATCGGGAAAAACCTATGAGAAAATCAGCCTTTAGCTGTTAGCGATCAGAAAATGACCACTCAAAGTTGAGTCTTGAATGTTTTTCTATTGATGTGAATTTGATTAAGTGATAACCTAATTCTTTATTGCCTAGATATTTTACAATATATATCTATATTGTTTCTGAAATACAATGTTCTGTTTCAGATGGAATCGTAGATATTGGCTAGATAGTGTGTCAGGATGCTGAGAGAGACGTCAGGCCTGTTGATGGCCGTAGTATTAGCAGCTGCTACACCGCTATGGCAGCCCCCTCACCTATTCCACTCAAGTAAGCATACTATATCAAATAATAATTAATTATCTATTTTCTTCTTCTTAATATAGATATATGGAGTCTCCCAACTACGGCAGTTAGGAGAATGGCAACTGCCAACTATCAGCTAGAAGCCTGGGAATCACAACCACAGTATCTCTCAATACCTTTATAAACCTACTCCGGTATCAAACTATGTCTCAGTTCAGTTGTAGGTTGTCTCTATGTCAACTTGCTCCCAGTCATATTGCTAATAAAACTCTTTTTAAAAAGTCATTGTGTTCTTTGTCTCTCATAATTGGCGATCAAATAATATTTTTATTATATGTACTCGATTTTGCGGTAAATATACTAAAATATCAATAATTGTAGGGATCGCCTAATTACTACAAATTATCTTAGAAGGCAAGTATTTATAAGGTGCATTGAATATTAAGATAATTAATATTGTGTTATTTAGATTTCCTTTATGGGAAATCAGCTATGGAGGTTGTACTCTTGACTCGTTGCATTTCAACAAATGTCCATCGATCCTTGCCAGGAGATGATGAAAATGTGGTCCGTTCAAACTGTTATACTTTTTTGTTACCACTGTTGTGGTCGCAATTCTAGTTTGATTCTAACCAAACTCTATATTTACCATAGTGGATGAGGCCTTCTCGAAGATATGAGATTAAGCTTATCACCATAATGGAACATTAGAGAAAGCAAGACAGTGAATGCTTCCGGCTCATTTGAGAGGTTCCAAGCTTCATGACTAAAGCAATTTCCTTTTCTCAATGTTAATTAAATGTTCTATAAATATCGTTATACACATTTATTCTCTATATTGAGTTGTATTTTTTAGTTTTCAGACTCCAGTAAACCCCCACGCCAATTCATTCCACATAAACAATAGTTTGTTATATAATAAAACACTTTATTTGAAGCTTGAATACCAAATATTGTTTTCAAGCAACCTTTGTTATGCGAGATAAGTTCTAACTCGTTATGTGTAACGTCATCAGTTAAGATTCTACGTTCTTGCCTCGAAAATGTTTACTTGGTCTGTTCCACATTTAACCGTTTCAGTGAACACTAAAGATTATATTTGTTATTGACTGAAATCGGACATGGAATAGTTGTGAAATCGGACATGGAATAAACTATTGATGATCTACAATTGTTGTTCAATGCATTTTTTTGATGACTCAAATATTATTCGAGATATTGGAGAGACCGACAGAAATAGAGAATGCGCGGTGATCTGAGGTCACGACAATGCTATACCTGTACACCACATCTCCAAGGACACCCAACTCCGGACATATTGGATAGTCTTCTACCAAGATATTATTCCAGGTGTAATTCCAAACCCCAGTCATGAGTTTTGGTCCAAGGCTGTTGGAGCCTTTTTTTCCCATTTTCTCAATCGAGGCCAAAACGTATCCCAGCACACCCAGGAACGTCTAGGTTCCGTCTAGCATGGCCTTATCTGAGGCCAAAACATATCACACACCACAGCGATAACCCTAGAACGTTTAGGTTCTGGTCTAGCATGGCCTTATCTGAGACCAAAAAAATCACACACCACAGAGATAACCCTGGAACGTTTAGGTTCTGGTCTAGCATGGCCTTATCTGAGGCCAAAAAAATCACACACCACAGAGATAACCCTAGAACGTTTAGGTTCTGGTCTAGCATGGCCTTATCTGAGGCCAAAAAAATCACACACCACAGAGATAACCCTGGAACGTTTAGGTTCTGGTCTAGCATGGCCTTATCTGAGGCCAAAACAAATAACACACCACAGAGATAATCCTGGAACGTTTAGGTTCTGGTCTAGCATGGCCTTATCTGAGGCCAAAACAAATCACACACCACAGAGATAATCCTGGAACGTTTAGGTTCTGGTCTAGCATGGCCTTATCTGAGGCCAAAACAAATCACACACCACAGAGATAACCCTGGAACGTTTAGGTTCTGTTCTGCCATAGCCTTATTTGAGGCCAAAACATATCACACACCTCAGAGATAACCCTAGAACGTTTAGGTTCTGTTCTGCCATAGCCTTATTTGAGGCCAAAACATATCACACACCACAGAGATAACCCTAGAACGTTTAGGTTCTGTTCTGCCATAGCCTTATTTGAGGCCAAAACATATCACACACCACCACTGCCGAATCTATTAGAGGCTCTTCGTCCACGTTCTTATACATATTAAACAAGACGGACAACTGGGTTACTTAGGCCTGAACAATTCTTCTCAAATTACCCCATCTATTTTGTGACTCCTTGTTCTTGTTGTCGGCGCGGAAGTAGGTCAGACCACCTGACGGAGCTATTATGAGGCGGCCTTTGTCCAGAGGTAACTCGAGGAGCGTTACTGGAGCCGGGCGTGAGGCGGCGAGAGTAAAAGGAAGAGATAGAGAGAGAGAACCACAAAAAGAAGAAGACAAACCAAAAAAAGGTAGCGAGTCCCAACAATAGTGAGATGTAGGTCAGGCAACAGGTGGACACCTGCTAACGGCGCTCCTTCCTTCTATGCCCATTCCATTCTGGGTTGGTCCTCTTGACAGCTAGCCCATGATGACATCATTCTAACGATACAACCTATTCACATTGTCCAAAACACGATTTTCCTAAAATCTTCTCAAACGTTCACCGATCTTAACTAGAAGATAACGAAAAATTCCCTCAACGCGGGGGCTGCGTAAACTAAGCAGATTTCCCACGTTTAACAATAGATAAATCTACATACATTTACACTTAACATTACCGCGAATATTAATTGAACAAATACGCTTAACTCATGTAAGTGTCTTATTTGCTATTTGAATGAACTTCTTGTCTAGTTTATCCGGGCATTCCCTGCCTGGGTACAGAATTTAGAAATAGGTGCATTCAGAAATATTCAAACACCATACAGCAACAATATAAGTTAATATTAAACAGAAAGAGTTGACGGTTACTCTAGAAATAAAAAGTCAGTTTGCAGGGACTGCGTTAACTAAGCAGATTTCCCACGTTTTACAATAGACAAATCTACGAACTTTTGCAAATTAAACCACCATGAACAAATACAAATGAGAAATCTTTTAGTCAATTTACATATCAATAACCTCCACAACAGAAAGCGTTTAAAATGTAAAAAACGAAGTCTGCCATCCACTAAAAAAGCTAGAAGCCAGAAAAGCTATTCTATACCGGGAAAATAAATAATATCAGGAATGTATATGAAAATAATATATTAATTTTATTGAATCCTATTTACTTTACCTAGTGCTGCAGTTTATCATGAACCAGAATAATTTTCATCTCAATCACTCTAATTTTAGTAATCCAAGACAAAAAGTCCGTCACTCAGGGGCTGCGTAAACTAAGCAGATTTCCCACGTGTAGTTTTACAATAGAGAAATTTCACGGGATCCGAAGAGTTAAGAACGACCGAAGAAGAAAGACTTTTGTCCGATCCGCCCCGATTTCATAAAATTATCTCGGTTAATATTCAAGATAGAGAATAAATGTATATAACAATATTTATAGTAAATTAAATTTGCAATAAGATTGAGTCTATATAATTTTTCGATCCGACCCATAGTAACGGAAATATTTCAAATTTTAGAAAATCCTCCCCTCTAACCCCCCCCCCCTCTCCCACTGGTCCGATTTCAGCCATTAACGAACTTCATCTTTCGTTTTACATAAAACGACTAAATATCGAGTTTGGTAACGATCAAACAAAAATTGCGACCGCTAGAGCGTTAACAGATAAATGAGGAGATAACATTCAAACCGAGCTTTGTCCGGATGAATGTACTTTTTAGGAAACCATGAAATTGAATATAAAACATATATATATATTGGTTTTTTGTAATGAAAAATACTCCTATATGGTTTAAATAAATGTTTTATCAATGAGATACATTGTTAAAATAGTTTAGCGTAATAAGTATAATAAATTGGACCAAGCACACTTTGCATGAAACAAATGGACAAAGCACGGTTTGAATGTTACCTCCTCAAATATAAATATACAGTTTTGAACGGACCTCATTTTCGTCATTTCCTAGGTAGTATCGATGGAAATTTGAAGAAAAATGTCGAAAATTCCATGATGAGTACAACCTCAATACCTTATTTCCATAAAGGCAAATCTGGTAAAAGACGGGAGGGGGGGGGGGATCATCAGAACGTATTTGCATGTATCTCATCTAGAAACGATTTTTTAAACACAATATTTGGTATTTCAGCTTGAAGTAAAACGGTTAATGATATTCTAAGTTGTTCTTCTCCCTTTCACAGTTAAGATTTGCTTCTAGTGCATTAGCCTAGGTTAAGTAATTTGGATGTTTTTTATTGTTCTGACTTTAATTATTTAATTAATTGTTTGTGTGAAAGGTTTTAATTTAGGCTTAGGAAAGATAGTCTTTATTGTTTAATGACTGTTATCTATTCGACTACGTAATAATTTTTTTAAGTTAAGGGAAATCAGCTATTGAGGTCGTACTCATTACGAAAGTTTTCTTCAAATTTCCAACGATCATACCTTAGAGAAGACGAAAATGAGATCCGTTCACAATTATATATATATATATATA